>JAOCZM010000191.1:1200000-1800000 GCA_026122235.1 Vinca minor
TGGTTGTTTTGGAATGGAGATTTAGATGTCTCGGTTGTGGGGAATACCGAAAAAATCATGTTGTTTTGGTGAATAATTATGTGGGTAACCCTGTTTATTGTTCTTTTGTTTATGCTAAATGCTCCAACACGCAAGGAAGGGCATTAAGAGATGATTTTGAATGTTTCGAAAAGACAGGGATCTATACATGCATTGCTACCTATCTAAGAATTTGCATACGCACTAGGAGATTGTGGTATTTTTGTTACACCTTTTATAGAAAGCGCTTACACATGGTGTCGGATTTCATCGCCTCCGCTATTGAGGCGATTGGATAGGGTCGTGATCAATACTCGATGGAATGATCATTTTGAGGTAACAGGACTAGAACACTTGCATCGCACGGTATCAAATCATTTCCCCTTATAGTGCATAATCAACCTGGGTACACGATCTATAGTCTTCTCATTTTGGTACCAAAACTAGTGGTCGAAACATTCGACTTTTAAAACTATTGTGGCTGCCTGTTAAGAAAGGGTTATTTCTGGAAATGGAATGGTGGTACTTATGGGGAAATTGAGGAGGATGAAAAGTACTTTAAAGGAATGGAATAATCTAAAATTTGTGTGAAGTTCAAAGGAAGCCGAGGATAGGGGTTACTACGACTGAGGCTATTTATGATGCTATCCCTGATGATCAAAATCTTGTACATTGGAATGAAGCCAAAAAGGTATATCAATTTTATTTAGAGCCGGATGAAATATTTTGGCGACAAAAATCTCGTATGAAATGGTTGCGAGAGGGGGAATCAAATACGAAATATTTCCATGCTCTATGCACACATAAGGGGAAAAGAATGTATATTTTTTTATATTACAGGAAAAGTAGGGTAATTGGTCATCAGAAGACGAGGTTATTAGAAAATAAGCAGAGCGCTTCTACAAAAATCAATATACGGCTGAAGGTTCAATGCCAGGGTCCTCGGATCTTCTTAATTTGGTCTCTTGTCTACTAAATGGTGAGGACAACAAGAGGTTGTCGACTCTCCCATCAATGAAGCAGGTACTGTGAGACCCGCATTTTAAACATTTATTATAATAATAATATTAGTGGACTGAAATAAAAAAAAAAGACGAGGACTTGAATTACAATTTTTAATAGTTTAGGGACGAAAATGGTAAATAGTACACTTTGGTGAGTCATTTGACCACTTGTCAAAAAAATTTGGGGTGTTTTTACACCTCCTGTTTTTTTCCCACAGCTTCAATCCGTCACCTTCTCCAGAGAAGGCATTTCTCTGTAATTCTTTTGCCTTACTCCCGCTCTCGGTTCTTCTTCATCCTTCATCTCTTTCTCTCAATTCATAAATCAATCTCCATCCATAAATCAAATACTCCATTTTTACCTAATCTTCAAAGTCTAGATTTTAATTTCTGGTAAGTAAAGGGTTATTAATTTTAATTGAGTTTCTAATATTATTTGCAATTCATGTTTAAATTGGTGTTTTCTATTTGAATTGGTAAAGTATAGGGTTAAAGGATATAATGATGGTTAGCAAATGAAAATTTTTGAAGGGTTTTTCATCTCTGTTCGGTTTCTCTGTTTTCTGGTTTGATGTTCTTCTGTTTTCGGTTTTCCGAAATTGTTTCTGTTTTATGATTTATTTTCTGTTTCGTGCTTCTTATAATTGGTTAATATTTTGGAAGAAGAATGTAATAAGAATGCTCCTCTGTTTCTCCTGATTCTGTATTCTATTTTCTGTTTTCTGTTCTCTATTTCAGATTTCTCTGTTTTCTGTTTGCTGCTTTTGGTTTTCTATTTTTCTGTTTTCTGATTTTCTGTTAAGGGGTTAGCATGTTGGGAAGAAGAAGTGTAATATATGAGTGTATTTTTGGTTATGAAGGTGAATGGTGGTCTTGGGCAGACTTAAGGTTGTCATTGCATTTCAATTCAATCAATATTATGCCTTGCATATTAGAGAAGTTAAGTCATGATCATTTCTGATTTCCTGGTTCTTTTCTCCTTTCTTGTTTTCATGCTTCTTTTGATTAGTATATTCTGGAAAGGAGAGGTTTTGTATATGTGTATTGTGGTATTTGTTTGCTTCTCTAATGATCATTAAATTGCATGAGTTTGCTTGCTGTTTCTTGGAAACCAATAGGGAATCCGGGCTGCTCTTTAATCCATATGTTGTACTCCTTCTTTTCTGATTTTGTTGTACAAGAAAGACTCTAATGATTTCTTAAATGTTTGTAAATTAATGTTGGAAGGATTCTAAGTATTGCTTAAGCTTCCAGAACTCTCGGGAAAAGGATGTTGAATATGTAGTATAGTTCTTGTTCTTTGTAATGTTTTGGAAAAAAATAAGAAGGGAAATCTTGTAGTTAAAGGATAGATTTTTGATTCATAGTTAAGGAAAGAATGTTTGTCTTAGACCATAAGAATATGCTTCCATTTAGAGATCTAAACTTGACACTTACATTGCCTTTTACTTTGAGAAGCAATGTGAATCATGTTGCTAGCTATTCTATGAGAAAGGAATTGATCATGTTAACACCTTAAGATGGTATCATATGTTGAACTTTGTACGTGTATGGACTAGTTGGTTTGATTCACTAGTTGTATGAGCACCTAAGTAGGATTGCGTGTAAGATAGAATGTTAGTCAAGTGCTTGATATGTTCGTTGGTCGACATCTAAGTAATTTTGTTTGGTACATCTTATTATGTGATAGGAGCCGAACCTGAACATCCCGAGACTTCGTAAGGTGTTAAGGGTTTAAATCTTATAAGGTGAGTTCCTCTTTTCTTAAATCTCTTTAAATTGGAATTTAGGAACCTGTGCGTTCCAAGCTTTCTTAAACTGTTTGAATTGGAATTTAGGAACCTGTGAGTTCCAAATATATTTCTGTATTGAATTTAGAACTGCTTTCATATAATCATATACAGACATTGATCATTCTTGCATGTTTTATAAAGTTGCATACATTCTGTATAGGCCCAGGCCGGGTGTCGATTTAATACGAGAATTATCATTACAAACATAACACCCCGAGCCGGCCAGTTGTAACTAATGGAATTAACGGATCTTATTGCTTCTCTGAAGCACGCAAAATCATACTTTTCTTGTGGGCCCCAAGGCTGTAGATGTCTTGCGCCATGGTCGGGAAAGCAAGGGCTGACGACTTCTGGCGTATAGCTCTGCAGTACATAAGAGGTTGGCCAATTCCGGGTTAGGAGTTTTAACTCGGGATGGTCAGATCTAGGTGAATACAGGGCTAGTAGGTACCCTACCCTGTGATTTACCCGCAGGATTTCTGGTGGATAAGGTAGAAAATCGCGCGCGTATCTGGTGTTCGGTTGGTATCTGGTTATCTTGTACCTGGACTTCTTAATATCTGGTTATCTTGTACCTGGACTTCTTAACATCTGGTTCTCTATTATATGAATCAATTACTATCATATTGTATACAGAAATGAAACAAAACTGCATGATTTACAAAACTGCATGAGCATCTTTTTATCTTAGAATTTTACATTAAATGTATACTGTTGCACACACACAGGAACTCACTAAGCATTAGCTTACACGTTTTCTTTCAAACTGCATCTCAAAATGCAGGTATGAAGTGTACTAGCGAGCTCCATTGAGTTTGTTTTGTCAAACCCTGGAATGCACGTTCGGATTACTAGTTGTTTTAGATTAGCTGTTTATTTTGAATTAATGTACATTGATGTAAAAATATGTATTTCGATAATTCCGCTGTATTGTATTAACTATTAAGGTTAAACAGGTTGTTAATTGTATTTTGAGGATGTCTAGTTTATGAATGTGAGTATTCTTTTTTTTTAAACGGTTAGTCTTCTTTTAAGCGTGTTATACAGGAACGTTACTTCATGTTTACTGCCGAGAGGTAGGTAGATGCCCTATTCGGCCCCAGTTGTACCTAGGGGTGGAATTGGGGGCGTCACAGGTACGAGATGCGGTCTTCAGACTTGATAAACACAGTGCGACTGGTCCGGATGGTTTCACAGGTGGGTTTTTTCAGGATTAATGGGATATAGTGGGACAAGATGTACTCCAAGCGGTGTGTTATGTTTTGTCCAATTTTCCAATCCCAAATGCAATGGGGAGCACTTTAATCATGTTAATATAGAAGACTTCGAATCCTATTCATATAAGTGAATTCCAGCCCATCTCGCTTTGTAATTTTGCCAACAAGGTGATATCCAGGGTTATTTCTTCCCATTTTTTTTTAATAAATCCACCAGTTGTGGTGGGGCGGACCCCCGTTTATAAATTAAGTCGAATAGGTAAAAAGTTACAATGAGGGGGACGTAATACTAAACCTCTTATCAACAGGTGTAAACAAATCCACTCCATACATAAAAGTTAGAAACAAGATGTAAAGCTTGACCATTTATAATATGATCAAGGATGTTACAACTGATTCTATGATTCTAAGTGCAAAGCAAGAAATACAATATGCAAAAGCCTATCTAATGCGCAGATATGGTGTTTTTCTTTGTTCCAATTTAAGAAGACGAATAATCCGAGGAGATAATAATTGAATATCAGAAAAAACAACGGAGCACCTATCAGATATAACCTGATTAGCTAATGTATCTGCTATCGAATTAACCTCCCGAAAAATGTGTACCAGCTTGAAATTTCCAAGAAGAGAGACAGCTCTACAAAAAGCCGTGTCTGAAGACCAATTAGAGATCATACCTGAAACAATCACCTACCAATACCTCCGAGTCCGATTGGATCAAAATATCCCGTATGCCGTACTTGAAAGCCGTTTTCAATCCTGCAACCAGTGCATGTAATTTAGCTCCCATACTTGTACTACAATCCCCTATAAAATAGAGAATGATGAAATGAACTCCCCAGTACTATGCCGAAAAACCCCTCCAATGCCCGCAGGTCCAAGATTCCCTTTCGAAGCACCATCAATATTAAGCAACACACTAGTTGTAAGGTCACTCACCCATCTGACAACCAAAGTTCGGCGGGGAACGATGACACGAGAAGAGGCGAATTGAATGCCCTGAGCCTTCATCAAAGTTATTGTATAATCCCGAAATTAAGCGAGGATAGCGGACTGCGAGGTAATCTTTGCTTCATAAACAAAACGACAGCGTGCCTTCCATATTATCCAACAAGAATAACAGGCCAGAATAATCAACACATTACGAGAAACTGAACTGCCAGTGTACCACCAGAAAGACAACATACTACGAATATTATCAATAGGTATAGTTGGAAGAAGTAATCCAACCGAGGTAGTCGCCTCTAGCCACACCACACGTGCCAGGTTACATTTAGCAAAAACATGATCATAAGTTTCAATATCACAAAAACAAGCACAACGAGAAGCCATAGACACCTCAAAACGCATCCTATCCTTATATAATGCAAGAAAGTTATTAAGCAATTTTCACATAAACAAAGATAGAGAGAGAGAGAGGGAGAACCTTATTCCAGATGCAAGTTCGCGAAAATTGTGTACCATCCGAGTCTCGCATAATATCTAACACAAACGCGATAGAGAAACACCCTCGGGGATTATCCATCCAAATGAGTTTATCCCTCTCCCCAGACATGTATACTTCAGGCAATAAGTCCATAAAAGAAGCAGGCACGCATTCCAACAAATCTCGCAGCTGCCAACTATGGTCATTAATAAAATCAGAAGCTTTTGCTCCCTCTAGCCAAGAAGAATGTTGAACTATGGTGCTCAATGATCCCCGAAGCGTGATGTTCTCAAAATAAAAACTAGAGCTACCATTACGTAAAAGAATACCAATATGCTTCTCTGCCTCATCCATAACTGAAAGCATGCGGTGCCAAATTGGGGAACATCCCAAAACAATTTTACCTTTCTTCACAGGTGAAAGGCCCGTACAATATTTATCTTTTAAAAAGGTAGCCCACAACGTGTCAAATTGCGGAAGTTCCACCACAATTTCCAAGAAAATGCTTCATAAAAATGTACTACCGAATGAACATCCACACCGTTACATTCTTCTGCCCGTGACAATCTACTCCAGGACATCCAATGTTTACAATCCTTACCATCTGTCTGACCCCAGACAAAACGAGAGAGCATACTCTCTAGCTTGGACATAACCAATTTTGGCACATTACAAGTAGCTAGGATATGAATAGGCATAGAATTAAGCACGAAGCGAACTAATAAAAGACGGTTGTCCATACTTAATAACTTTCGCAGCCAACTTTCCACATGAGCCGCTACTTTTTTGAGTAGACCATCAAAGTATCGAACTTTGGACCGTCCCGGGTAAATAGGACAACCAAGATAGGTCATCGAAAAATCACCCTCCACAAATCCAGTCACTTCTTGTATCATATTACGCTGTCCCTCCGTAATCTTGGTTGTTGTATAATAAGAGCACCTCCCAACATTAGCTCGCTGTCCGGATGCCTTTTGATAATTCCGTAGAAAATCAACAAGAACATTCTGATTTCTTCTTTGCCCATTAGTAAAGATAATAATATCATCTGCAAAAGCAAGATGAGTTATGATAACAGCCTGCTTAGGAACATAATAAGGCGAAAGGCGACCAGAAAATGATAACTCATTAAGCCCTCTAGAAAACGCTTCTGTCGTAAGAATGAAAAGCAAGGGAGAAAGAGGGATCCCCTTGCGTCAGCCCTCGACTAGCATGACTATAACCATATGAAACTCCATTTACCATTACAGAAAACCAGTTCGAGCTTAAGACATTTCGGATAAGATGAAGAAAATGAGGTCCAAAACCAAACCGCTGCAACGCCTGAAGAAGAAAAGAGTGAGAGACTTGGTCAAAAGCTTTCATCATATCGAGCTTTATGACCAAATTTCCTCCCCGCACCTTGTGATTTATCGAATGAACAAGTTCTATAGACAGTAAAACATTATCAGAAATTGATCTACCTTTAATAAAAACCAGTCTGATTCAGCGATATAATGGATGGCAAAAGCATACCAAGTCGTGTGGCTACTACCTTAGTGATTACCTTATTCGCAAAATTACACATGGATATTGGCCTGAACCCGGAAATATGAATGGGATTCTGTGTTTTGGGCAGAAGAGCAATAACTGTACTCGGCATCGCCTTAGGTATTGACAATCCATACCAAAAATCACAAACAGCCTGCAGAACATTTGCCTGTTCGGGTAGGAATTCCTAAATCCATTTACCTCGACCAGGATCAACTCCTTCTATGCCCCACGAAAAAGCTAAAAGTAAAGCAGTCATCAAGCGTTTAACAGCTACCGATTTGCACCCACCGGTCAAAGAATTCCCTTTCGAGAATACCGAGACGAGAGTCACTCGCTACCTTGAGAACAGTGAAAGCTCAATCCCAACTCTATTATCTGGTGCAGAACCTGCCCTAGAGCTATTGCCAGATTGAATCTCAAATCGAGTTGCAGTTCTTCCGGGATTGGATTCCGCTCTATCAATTCCGTAACTCTTATCTACGATAGCAGCAAACTCCACTCCCGGAGTATATGTAGTTCGAGCATAATGCGACAGCGAAGCCCACCCCCATATCGCGGGGTGGTGGGGGAGAGTGGGTCTGCCAGTTGTCCCCCCACAGATAAATCGAATGCGACGCCCTGTCATAAGGGGTAAGCAAGTGCTGTGAAGTCTCAAGCTCTTAAAGAAAGGTTTTTTTGGATTCGATGATAGGCATTCTTATGATATTTATAGTCTTAAAGCACTTAAGCCAAAATATCAATACATCAAGTCTAAGTAAAAGGTGGCCGAAATTACTCTTTAAGTAGAGGGATTTCGGTTCCAACTTGAACAAGGAAAAGGAAATAAGAGTCCTTGAAGAATTAGGACTCTTGAATAACAACTTGCTATCAAGTAACTACCTAAACAAGATAATAGGCACATGTTCCTATTATCTTGGCGGCTAGAATGTAAATAACTACCAAATCTATGAAGAGTTCTAGTTGCATTAGGACTCTTATTAACCAACTAACTAACACATGGACAACATGTCCTTTATTATAGCAACTACTTGCTATACACGAAAATAACCCTAAATATAGTAAATAATATGCTGAAAATAATTAAAGTCTAGAATAGACTTTAATGTACAAAAGACTAAAATGCCCTTTAAATTCGTCCCAATTCGGGACAGCTTGTTGGGCCAACTTGCACGACAATATTGGATATCAAGAAGGCAGAATCTGATCTTGTGATCTTCATAGAAGTTGTATATCTTTAATATGCAAATGGAATAAGCTTCATTGGATACCTATATCGAAAGATATGATCATTATACCAAACAGTAGCAAAGCTGTCCATTCCTTGTACACTTGTGATACATAAGAGGTTGACTTGGGCAACATTCCTACATGTAATTTAGTGTTCTCTTTGTATCGTAACACAGGTTCCCTTTAGTTGGGCAGCCCCAAGGTTGGTACCGTATCATCCCCTCCCTTTTGAAAAGGATTCGTCCTCGAATCATCCCAAAAATCAGCTTTATAATCTGAAAAATGAATAAAAGGGAGCTAGTTAGAAATATGGAAAGTAAAAATTGCATTGTCCTTACCTATCAAGGAGATTCTCTTGCGGCTGTCCCAAATAAATGGTGTCTTGTCCTTCTTAATTGAAATTAATGGAGCAGCAAACTTGTTAAAATCACGAACAATATGTTTATCAAAGCTTGCTAACTCATATGTTGGACAATCTGGAATTGTATTGGTTGTTCTCGGCCATTCCACCATCGCATTAACTTTTGCCGGTTCAACTTTAATACCTTGAAAACTCACAATGTAACTAAGAAGGTTAATAGAATTAGTGTAAGAAACATAATTTCCAATCTTAGCATACAAAGTTTGTGCTTTTAAATGAGTAAAAACAGCCCTAAGATGTTCAATATGATTATCTCGGTTTTTACTAGCAACAAGTATATTATCAAAGTAAGGAATCGGATGTCTATAATTAAAAGTTATGTTATTAATATTGAGACTATCCGTATATAATCTAAAAGTCCTTTCTTGCTTTGGTACAATTTTCCCCGGATTAACATAAGGACTTGAAGACATACTTACCTTCTTCTTTTCAAGAATTAAATCACCTTGGTTGTGAATTTGCTGAATTGTACCCGAAGATGGTATATACCTTTCACGATTTTGAAGGCTAATAAGCAACCTTCTCGGCAACTCCTTAGGGAAGACTTCATGATATTTCTGAAAAATAGCAAGACTAGATGTAGAAAAAGATGTTATATCAAAAGAAAAAGTGTTTAGTAAAAAGGTTCCTTGCGGTTCCTTTCAAATCGAACAAAACAAGAAGTTGTTTTGCTTGAATTGCCCTATCTACCTCTTCGGGATTAATGAATAAACACTCTTTTTTCTCTTTTCGTGGGCTTGCCTTTTTTCTCACTAAGCTCATGGCTTTTGTCTCATTTTTTTCCTCGAATTTTACCTCATGGGTAGGGTCACTCGTTTATTTTCTATCTCGCTCTTTTTTCTCCTCTAAAACAGCCCTTTCGGATTCTTCCTCACTTATCCACGATCCATCATCCAATTTTATCATTGTACTCTTGTTAGGGCAGTCCATAGCAAAGTGTCCTTTGCCCCCACATTTAGAACATTCCCGAACAAGATTTGGGTAGA
This sequence comes from Vinca minor, assembly GCA_026122235.1. Classification (NCBI taxonomy): domain Eukaryota; kingdom Viridiplantae; phylum Streptophyta; class Magnoliopsida; order Gentianales; family Apocynaceae; genus Vinca; species Vinca minor. Next base: position 1,209,626 of record JAOCZM010000191.1, read on the forward strand.
TTTTACGCTTGTATTGGCCGCATTTGATGGATTTTGAGACCTTGCTGCCCCAAACTTCCCTGTGGCTGTTTTCCCACCATTTATGACCTCTTTACCCTTGCTTTGGCTTGGAAAAACCGTAGAAAAAATCTGGGGTGGATTCGGCTTCTTCCAAGGTTGGAAAGTGGCCGATTTTTCCCTTAAACTATTCTCTTTATGTTGCCTTTCAACCTGTTCAGAAAAATAAACCATATCAATAAGATTACGAAGGTTAGAACGTTCTTCCTTGGGTCTAATTTTGTCATTTAGACCAGCCAAGAAACGAGCTAAAGTAGCCTCATTATCTTCCCGGATGTTTGCTCTAATCATGGCCATCTCCATCTCTGTGTAGTATTCAATAACGGTCTTTGTTCCTTGTCTCAAACTTTGGAGTTGATTGTACAACTCACGATTAAAATTTTGAGTTACAAATCATCGTGTCATGACCGCTTTCATATCCTCCCATGAATCAATTGGTCTTTTCCCCGATCTTCTCCGTTCATGGATCTCATTATCCCACCAAATTGATGCATATTCTCCAAACTCCATGGCTGCTAATTTGACCTTTTTCTCTTCGGAATAATTATGAACATAAAAAACATGGTTAACTTTTCGTGTCCAATCTAAAAATAATTGAGGGTCTTTAGTACCTAAGAAAGGAGGGATCTTGGTCTTAATAGCACCAAGATTATTATCATACCTTTGATCTTGAACATTTTGCCTCGGATCATACCTTTGGTTTTGTAAATTTGCTCTCGGCTCAAAATTCAAAGGATCATCCATTCTTTGATTTGCTCTCGGCACAAATTCTTGTTCATGAACAAAGGGCCTCGGCTCATACCTTGGATATTGCTGATTTGGCCTCGGTTCATAGGCATAATTGTCCACCATTCTTGGGATTGGTCTCTGCTGAAAATCTTTTTGGTGCCGAAAGTTGTCCCTTGGAATTTGATCAAAGGATTCTTGAGAATCTTGATCTTCTTGATCATCTTTTGTTGCCCCTTTACCTTTTTCCGAATGGTTCTTGAGTTCACGAACCTCCATTTTAAGGTCATTGACGGATTGCAACAAAGACTTTATGGTTTGTTGCATTGATTCTTTGAAAAGTTTGTCGCCCTCCATGGCACCTTGCTGCGAAGTACCTTCATCAATTGCAAAGAAAAATATCACACAAAAAGCGTTAGTAGAAAAAGATATTGAAGATTGAATCTTTTCACAAAATCTGTGAATAGTAATCTGTGAATAGTAATCCGTAAATAGTAATCTGTGAATAGTAATCTGATTTTTGTTCTCTCAATATTCCACAAAATACTTGTCAAGAACTTCCAACTTTGGATGATTGAATGGTTATGTTGATGGAAGGTTGGAAAAATATGGCAAGAAATCTTATCTTGACTTACAAAAAGTCCAAGGAAAAAGTATAAGAGTATTTGTAACCAAACAAGAAAAAGATGTGATCTTTACCTTTCTTGATTTTCTTTTTCTTGAAATAGCTTGTTCTTGAAATCTTTTCTTACCTTCTTACCCGAGACTTACCCTTATCTTGGCCACAATATCAAAAGCTCTTGATTGATGACGGTTGTGCTTGATCGAAAAGTCTTGATTATGGCTAATTCAAGATGAAGAGGGAACAAGAGCCAATTCCTTTATACAAAGGAAGTTTTCGTTTGGTCTTGATTCCTTGTCTATTTTGGGCTAACCCGGCTGCCAATTTCTTTACTTCCGGGTGGCTTTTATGATGGTATAGTACCCGAATTGTGTATAACCCGGCTGCCAATTTCTTTTCTTCCGGGTGGCTTTTTTCGTTGGGGTAAAAAAAATTTGTTATCTTTCGGCTATTTCAAGCAAACAAGAATTTTTTTTTCTTTTCAAGAAAGCAATAAAGGCACACCAAGATAGAGATCAACCTTTTGCTCTGATACCACTTGATGCGAAATCGTGATGTGTTATATCAAGGTTCGGCTTTTAAGCAGATCTCTCTCTATCTCGAATTAGTTTCTATGGGAATACACTTAACACAACCCCGGGCAGGCTAAGAATCAATGGAGGCTGAAACACCACAACTAGAGAAACAAACTAGTTGATACAGTAACTCAAAAGAATATGAAGTTCTACCGGAAGTTCATAAACAAGTATCAAAGGAATAACCTTAATCAAAATATCAATATATCAAGTCTAAGTAAAAGGTGGCCGAAATTACTCTTTAAGTAGAGGGATTTCGGTTCCAACTTGAACAAGGAAAAGGAAATAAGAGTCCTTGAAGAATTAGGACTCTTGAATAACAACTTGCTATCAAGTAACTACCTAAACAAGATAATAGGCACATGTTCCTATTATCTTGGCGGCTAGAATGTAAATAACTACCAAATCTATGAAGAGTCCTAGTTGCATTAGGACTCTTATTAACCAACTAACTAACACATGGACAACATGTCCTTTATTATAGCAACTACTTGCTATACACGAAAATAACCCTAAATATAGTAAATAATATGCTGAAAATAGTTAAAGTCTAGAATAGACTTTAATGTACAAAAGGCTAAAATGCCCTTTAAATTCGTCCCAATTCTAGAGAGCTTATTGGGCCAACTTGCACGACAATATTGGATATCAAGAAGGCAGAATCTGATCTTGTGATCTCATAGAAGTTGTAGATCTGCCTCTTATCTTTAATATGCAATTGGAATCAGCTTCATTGGATACCTATATCGAAAGCTATGATCATTATACCAAACAGTAGCAAAGCTGTCCATTCCTTGTACACTTGTGATACTTAAGAGGTTGACTTGGGCAACATTCCTAGATGTAATTTAGAGTCCTCTTTGTATCGTAACACACGTTCCCTTGAGTTGGGCAGCCCCAAGATTGGTACCGTATCAACATCAGCACCTACTATTTCCCCACAATCTTGAAAAATCCCCCTGAAAACCCATCCGGACCAGCAGCACTATTTTTGTCTAATGAAAAGACCGTATCAAGGAAGAGCCGAGAGCACTCGGTTGGCCAAGTCATCCACCAACCGTGGGATTGGTGCCAATACACGATCTGCCGCTTGTAATGAATCCTCTTCGGAGTACAACTTAGAGTAAAATCGATGTGCCTTAGTGCCAATAGTTGCCTAATCTGTCATCCATACACCTTGGTCATTCTACAAATTAGAGATATGCAGACGTTTTCTAATATTATTACACAAAGCATGGAAGTATTCAGTGTTACCTTCTCCCTCTTGTATCCATTTAATTCTAGACTTTTGGCGCCAATAAGCTTCCTCGGCTCCCAAATAAAATTGATATCGCTGCTTCGCTTCCAACCACTCATCCTTCAGCCGATCACATGGAGAATCATCAAGTGCCGCTTTAGCCACGGCTAATAATGACTCGGCTTGTTTGAGTCAGGTAACAATATTTCCAAAACTCTCCTTATTCCAGTTCCGCAATGCTATTTTCAAACTCTTCAGCTTCCCAGTTAAAACCACCATTCCATTCCCATACAATGTGTTACCCCAACTTGCTGCCACCACATCCCAAAATTGAACATGCTTTGACCACATATTCTTCTACCCGAAAGAAGAAGAATGAATTCTATTCTCCCTAGTCAGGGTAACATATAACGGACAGTGATCAGAAAACCGTCCTATGCAAGTGCTCAAGTTTGGTAAGAGCAAAAAACTCAATCCACTTTGTATTCACCAAAAGACGATGAAGTCTTCGTAAAAGCGACGAATGGGAACTTCTGCACCATGTATAAGGGTTATATGAGCGATGGATGGTAAATCAATGATGATGTTTCCGAGACCAACCGCGGCTGTTCCACTGGTGATAATGTCAAAACATTCGTCGTATGAAGTTCATTTGGCTACCCTTCCATAGGTCTTGTTCAACAGTGTCTTGTCCCCCTTCAACTACAGGCTCCAAGACTGGGCCTTTTTCAACCGATTCTAATCCCCTTGCAACTTCAGGAGGAATCGGGACTTCTGATTCTGTTGGGTCGGCTTCAACCCCATGCGCTGGCGGAGATGGCTGTGAAGACCCCAATTCACCCGCGAACCTTATTATGTCATGAGTCGGGTCAATTAACTGGGTCGGGCCCGAAGATGAATTTCTTCCGGCAGCAAGTTTGTGCAATTGAGAGAAAATTATTGTCGGTTCGATTGAAGGTTGACCACCAGCCGATTGATATGTTCTTGGAACCATGACAGAGGATTTATCACAACCAATATGAATATCATCTACCCCTTTCGAAATAATCGGAGAAGCAAAAATAGTAGATTCATGAACCTGTGATTTTGACTTTGCCTCAAGAATTATTTTTGGGGTTACATCAACAATCGAAGCGGCAATAACAGGGGATGCGACCTTTGGGTTTGCCACTACCACCGTCGAAACCACTACCGATGACGGTGTTAGAAGAATAATCGGGTCGAAACACATAAGCGCAACGGAAATAAACTGACCCGCCTCTACCAGGATCTATCACGAGTAAGAACCTAAGACTACGGGATAGTGTTATACATTTTCTCGGTGCTAGGACAGCTGAAACAGTTTCAGCGGTATGTGTCACGAATGGAACTCCACCAATACAGGCTCCGTCTCTCCCAGTATCCACTCGATCTTCCGGGGATGGTCTTCTACTGCTTGGTGCTAGCCAACGCCTTGTAGAAGCCTTCAAGACAATCTTCAATATGGAGTATGTATGTATGACCTTTAGAAGAACAAGATACAGTTTTTCTACTTTCTATTAGCCAAAGCTAGAAAAACAAGTCTAGAAAAAGCTGTCTTTTCTTTTCTCTCTAATGTTCTCTCCTTTCTCTTCTCTAAGCTTCAAAAACTGGTGAAAAATCTGATTAGAATGATTAGGAAAATCAGTATTTTCCTAGTCTATCAAGAGAGAGATGGGAGAGATTATGGGAAAGTGGGAGATCGCTGGAGAAACCACTCCTCCACTTTCTCCAAACGACTTCAACCACCATTTGAGAGCTGAAATTATATCCAATAATCCAGCCATAAGGTCGGGTCCAAATGGGTTGGTCGGCCCAATCATATTGGTCTGCCCAACCCGCTTTAAGCGGCCCAATCCAATCCCCGACCCGAAGCCCAATCGAATTGATTGATCCAAATGGGTTGGTCGGCCCAACCCGATTAAATGGGACCCAATCCAATCCCGGCCCGGCCCGGCCCAATCGAATTGGCGCACCTTAGATTAAATGTACTCCAACAAGCCCAATCCAGTTGATCTATGAGTGCGACTCCAAGAGGTATCTATGATGTTGGCCGTGACATCATATATCACAAGTAATGAGAGGTATCTAGCAACGCATCATTACCCCCAATTCATAAATATCTGGTGATTTATCATAATCACAACATTTGACATTTGTAGTTAAATCCTTTTGTCCTTGATATCTAGATTGAACACAAGTCATGGAAAAGTCACACTTGTATTGTCCAATCTTTTAGTTTCTTGATTCGCGAGTAGACTAATCAAATGACAACAATATCACATACTGATTCATTTGTTCATGGCCATGAATTAGTCAGACTCCATCGAGGGGCCCAAGATATCGCTCCTGCTATCACTACAAGAAAAACGCCTATTAGCTACGGTCGATTCCGTAGCTAATACACGATTAGCTACGGATTTGCTACGGAAATAAACCGTAGCGATATTCGTGTCGCTAAAATAGATTAACTACGGAATATTAATCCGTAGCTATTTGGCTACGGAAATTCTGTAGTTAACTTTCACCCGGGTCACTTAAAATGGGTATGGTAACGACGGATTTTCTACGGAATACTTTTGATTTAACTACAGAATAACTACGGTATTTATTTATTTTTTTAAAAATAAATTTAAGTAGCTACGGATTTGCTACGGAATATTCATTTAAATAATATAAAATAGAATTATTTCCGTAGCTAATCGGTAGCTACTAATTAGGGATTCTTTTTTTACCATAAAATGTATATATGCTACTAGCTCCCTGTCAAAACAGAAATGATACCAAACAATTTATATGCACAACCTGCTTTAAGCTATTATTTGAAGCCAACTAAGCCAAAAACGTTGAGCACAATCTAAGTGAAATACTTAATACAATCCAAACAAAAAGTTTAACACAATCAAAGCCAAAAGCCTAATACAATCAAAGTGTTCAAGTTTAAAAACTAAAAACTATCCAAACAACAAACTTAAAACAAATATCATCTAAAGGCGGTAATCATCTGCAACAATGGTGTCGTCTAAGTCATCCATGGACTCATCACCATCATCGTCACGACTGTCACTCCCATAAGAATGCCCGAGCATAAGAATGTTTGGCTGGAACCCTGACACTTTCCCCATGGATTTGTCCTCCTGAAAAAAGTACATAAACAGAATTGACATCCGCACCAAAGTTCATCATATGATTAGCTCACTACACTAGATTTTCTTCCTAAAAGAGAACAACAGAATAATTTTGATGGCCCAATTCCCATACTTTGGTCCCAAGCTACTATTTTAACACGTTTGCACATAATTCATGATGTAATCCAATAATTTCCAAGCTAAATTATTAATATATGTTAATTCAAAATATTTTTTCATACTTGTCTTATTAATGAAAGGTGGATCATAAGCAGATGAAGTGTCCCCAAGAAAGTAATTAAAGCTACCTCAGTGCAGACTTCCCATCTCTTTATAAATCTGTCAAAATCATGTCTCCCAAGAACACCAGATGCTACGGCTAAAAAACAATTACAGAAAAATGACTTTATTCCTATATTTCCTCAAACAAGAAAACAAGTAATCGTTATTCAAACCATTAACCTATAGAGAACTTAAAAGTCCAAGGGTGTATTTTACAGAAAAACGGTATCACCAGCCAAAGATCCAGTTAACTGCAGTTTCAAGCAGCTATAGCAAACCAGGAGAGTATTATCAATTAAATAAAAACAACAACAACAAAAGACCATACCTGGGAAGGTGGCGGACCACGGCTGAGGGCCATGGAGATGGTCGCCTGAACGCCGGACCAGAGAATACCGGAGAAGACAAGGACCAACAGCGGCCGAGGAAGAAGGAAAAAAAAGGGGAGGCGGCAGAAAGGGCTCGCGGCGGAGAAGAAGGGAAGGTGATGCAGCGGCGGCGGTGATGGAGGATGCCGCGGGAGGAGAGCAGTGGCGGAGGAAATAGGGAGAAGAAAGAAGAAAAAGAAAAAAAAAGAGAGAAGAGAGAGTGAGAGAGAGAGAGAGAGAGAGGGCGGCGAACCAACTGAGAAGAGGAAGAATGGCGAGCCGCGGGGAAGGAGGAGGAGACGGCGCGGCTGATGAGGAGAAGGAAGAAGGAGAAAATGAATTTGAGGGTTAGGGTTTCCCCTTAAGAGAGTATATATACTCTGGGCTAAATGTGCAATTAAAATAATAGCACATAAAGCCCTAATAAAATATTTATATGTCAAATAAGTCCTAAACTATTTAAATTTTTGTTGTTGGGTAAAAAATACCGCTACGGATTTGCTACGGAAATAATTAATAAAATTTCATATATGTTTGCTACGGAATTTTCGTAGCAAACGAAAAATAATTTAGCATGAATATTCCCTCCAATAAAATTCACCTTTCCGTAGTAATTTCGTAGCAAATGATAATTTAGTTTAATTTATTTTTTTGTTGAATAACAAATTCTGCTACGGAAATAAAATTATAATATCGAAAAGGGCAAACAAAAGTAATTAATAAAATTTCATATATGTTTGCTACGGAATTTCCGTAGCAAACGGGAAAAAAAATTAGCGCCAACATGCCCGCCAATACAATTCACGTTTCCGTAGTAATTCCGTAGCAAATTATAATTTAGTTTAATTTATTTTTTTGTTGAATAACAAATACCGCTACGGATTTGCTACGGAAATAAAATTATAATATCGAAAAGGGAAAACAAAAATAATTAATAAAATTTCATTTATTTTTGCTACGAAAATTCCGTAGCAAACGGGAAAAAAAATTACCGCCATCATGCCCGCCAATACAATTCACGTTTCCGTAGTAATTCCGTAGCAAATTATAATTTAGTTTAATTTATTTTTTTGTTGAATAACAAATACCGCTACGGATTTGCTACGGAAATAAAATTATAATATCGAAAAGGGCAAACAAAAATAATTAATAAAATTTCATATATTTTTGCTACGGAATTTCCGTAGCGAACGGGAAAAAAAATTAGCGCCAATATTCCCGCCAATTTTCCATAGCAATTCCGTAGCTAAGTATGATAAGTTTAACCCGCAAAAAAAAAACCCGCCAATTTTGCTACGTCTTTGCTACGGAATAGCTATCGACAATTTTCCGTAGCTAATCCGTAGTTAATATAGAAACATTAACTACGGAAATAATTCCGTAGCTAAAATCCGTAGCGAATATGCGTTTTTCTTGTAGTGTATATAGGAGGGACAAATCCTTTCTGCATCCCACTCATCCTGAACAAGATTCGTGATATACCCAATAAATGCCTTTATTGCTCACCCTGTTACGGATAGCGTTTAACATTATCAAAGCATAACACTAGCCATGCAAGAACTCTTGTGAGACCTCAAGTCGAAGGATCTCATATACAACCCTACCAAAAAATTTGAAAAACACCGTTGACTATTATATAACAACCCATGGTGTGTTTCTCATGTCGGGTCCCTGTCCCAAAGATAATAATGATTCTCTAATCATATATACCCATGTGACGATCCGATATCTTATATCAATCACTACACATACTAGTCTTACGCATTATTATTGTCCTCGAATATTCCATAATAATGTTCGATTAGGGACGCTTTCGTAATAGTATCTCATAACAATTATGAATACTATTCTAAGGACATATTATTTATTTATGTTGTTAAGAACGCGTAAACATAATGAATAATACTCGAATTAATGCCTTTTTATTCATCAAAATGAAAATTACATAAAATACAAGACAATTACAATAAATAATCTCCCACTTGCACTAAAGACCCAAATTACAATAAATGGTCTTTAGTGGCATACTAATGATCTGTCTCTAAAGATCAGCCCTCCGTATATCGGATACCCATGGAGCTAGTGTGACGATCATGCCGCTGCCGTGACAAAGTGGCTTTCGCTGATGGATCGGCGACATTGTCTCGCCGAATCAACTCTACATATATGCACATCACCTCTCTCTATAATCTCGCGGATTAGGTGAAATCGCCGTAGTACATGTTTGGACCTCTCGTGAGATCTAGGTTCCCTAGAATGTGAAATAGCCCCATTGTTGTCACAATAGAGGTCTATCGGCTCGCAATACTAGGAACCACATCGAGGCTCGGAAATAAATTTCCCGATCCAAACTCGCTTTCTTAGATGCTTCACAAGCATGCTCGACCTCTGCCGTAGAATCCGCTATGGTTGATTGCTTTGAACCGCGCCACCACAAAGATCTCCATTCAAGTTAAACACATATCCCGATTGCGATCGGAAATCATCTCTGTCGGTTTGGAAATTAGCATCGGTGTAACCACTTACAACGAGCTCATCCGCCCCTCCATAAATCAAGAATGTATCCTTAGTCCTTCACAAGTACTTGAGGATATTCTTGACTGAGATCTAGTGACGTTCACCGTAATTAGACTGGTATCTGCTCGTAACGCTTAAGGCATACGAGACATCTAGGCGAGTACATATCATGACGTACATGATGGATCCTATGGCAGAAGCATAAGGGATCTCTTTCATGTGTTCTAATTCGGCAAAGCGCTTTTAGAACACTGTTTGTTCGACTGTAACAGCACCATGTGCCATAGGACAAAGGCCTTTCTTAGACTCTTGCATGCTAAACCGCTTTAGCACATTGTCTATATATGTACTCGACTTAGGCCAATGAGTCTCCCGGATCTATCTCTATAGATCTTGACTCCCGTAATATAGTCGGCATCGCCTAAGTCTTTCATAGAGAAACACGTACTCAACCAAGCCTTTATAGACTTTAAGGTTGGTATGTCGTTTCCAATGAGTAGTATGTCATCTACATACAAAACCAGGAATACGATTGAGCTCCCACTAACCTTCTTGTAAACACAAGGCTCATCCTCATTTCTAATGAAGCCAAACTCACTGGACAAAGATCATTAAAACGGATGTTCCAAACTTTTCGAGAAGCTTGCTTGAGTCCATAAATGGATCTCTCAAGCTTACATACTTTTCCAGCATTCTCTGGAGTGACAAAACCTTCAGGCTGTGTCATATACACATCCTCTTCATAGTCATAGTCATAGTAAGCTGCAATAGCAAGCAAAATCCGAATGGACTTGAACATAACTACAGGGGAAAAGGTCTCGTCATAGTCAATACCATGAATTTGTTTGAAACCTTTCGCGACAAGTCGCCCTTGTACGTTTCTACATTCCCTTCCATGTCGGTTTTAATCTTTTGACTGGGAGTTACCCTCTTCAGTGGATCAACCAAGATCCGTGACTTGGTTTGTGTACATGGAGTCCATTTCGCATCTCACGGCCTCAAGCCATTTCTCGAAATCGGGCTATTAATTGCCTGCTTTGTAGGTCGAAGGTTCATCGTGATCCACAAACATAACATCACCATGTTCTGCTATGAAAAATCCAAATTTTTTCTCGGGAGGTGGGACGACGAACTCTACCGGACTCTACGCAATTCTTGTGTTTCTTGAATCTAGTGCCGGGCCGCACAATCGCTTGTGGCACTCGCCGCACAACAACTTGTGGAGTCTCGTCTCAATTTCCATCTCATCATTAGTGCTAGTTTGAGAGTCTGGAACTTCAGTAAGTTCTACGCTACTCCCACTTGTGTTTCTAGAAACAAATTCCTTTTCTAGAAAGACTCCCGTGCGAGCAACAAACACTTTGTTCTCGTTAGTGTTAGTAGTGCCCTAGGACCATTAGCACATGTTGTGCGTTTTATTATCTTTTGAGCATGTAATTGAATAGTTAATTTTGCTTTTGATTATCAAATGTGTGATTTGATAGTAAAACTTATTAGCTTATGTAATTACTATTCTAGAAGTCCCTAGTTTTATGTAATGCTTAATTACTATGAAATAAAACTAGTATGATTGTTGATTCATGATCTTGTTTTACTGATCATGTGTAATGGATACAAATCACATCATAGATGCAATATATGGGGATACATTGTATCGACGTGACTCGCCGTAGAAGTAATACTTCATGGTCTTAAGTCATAAGTATTACTTCCTCAATACTATTTTAGAATCCTTAGACATTATGTCTTCATTGATTCTAGCATGAATGGAGCCACGCTTTTGACTCGACCGGACGTTACTTGTAACAGAGTAATCAATACGACCGATGATCGGATGTAGTGTCCTATCATAGCTTGAATGTGAGAGACATTGCAAGGAATTTGTCCTCTCTATTATTAGAGAGAGATATCCATGGGCCCCTCGATAGGGAAAGCCTCGTTTAAATGCATGGCCAGTGCTCAAATGTATTTGATAAAGTGGTTATCAAATGCTATTTGTCGAAACAGATCTACCCGGAGATCGAGCATAAATACAATTAAGCTTAATAAGGGTGACAACCACTATGCCTTATGCTTAATTAGGATATCGCGAGACAAAGGGATTAAATAGTGGATTGATATTAGGTTCCGTTGTATATTCATTCACTTTGGGTAGTCACAATGTCCTGCTAGGGACCGCTTGTGATTTATGAACTCACACTACTACTAAGTGTGTTTTCATTGCCATTGTGAGATGAACCCTACTGTGGTCACACGCATAGATCGAAGCTAACGAGCTTCATGTCCATATTCAATGAATCTAGAATGTGTCTAGGTTCATTGTATCTGACATTCACTTTTCTGAGAATAATAAAGTGTTATTATTCGAATTAGAGATAAGGGGCATTTTCGGTATAGCTGGAATTACGTGTGAGTTATTATCCGATAAAGACTCCCACTACCAGCCAGAGTCTCAGGGACGTGGGAGTTGAGGACTCCCACCGCCGAGAGGAGTTGAGGATGTGAGAGTTAGTTGTGGGAACAAACTCTCATACCTTATATAATGCTCTCTTGGCCGAAACCCTAGCCTATGTATTTTTCCAGCCAAAAAATCACCAACTCTCTGAAATCTGATTTCAGTTTTTGGTCTCCCTTTTCTCTCATAATTTCGAAACTCGTAAAGACGAAGAGCTAGCAATCGCCGCTCGCTTCGGCCGCGTGGATACCGGGTAGAGGGACATTCCGCAGCGGAATTCCGCTGGTGGCAGCAAAGAATCCCTGAAACGTTATCCTCCATTCAAGAAGTAGCTTCTTGAATCCAAGAAAGTAAGTTCTTTATTGCTGTTTTTTGAATTGTTTCATATGAGCGGATCCTTCAGGGGAGGATCCATGGGTGTTTGGAAAGAGTTTCCGCCCATGAATCCCTTCAGTTAGGGATATAAAAGTAGTATCCTTTAGTTTCCTTAGGATAACCTAGAAATATGCACTTTTCAGATTTTGGAGCCACTTATCGTAGCCGAGCGCTTTTACAAAAGCTTCACAGCCCCTCAAATCTTGAGGAAAGACAAACCGGGACGCTTCCCACCCATAACTCGTATGGCGTCTTTGCAACCGATTTAGATGGAATGCGGTTAAGTGTTAAAGCTGCTATCTCAGAAAGTGCGTGTCCCCCAAAAGGAATTGGGCAGTGCTCGTGACTCATCATAGAATGAACCATATCTAATAAGGTTCTGTTCCTCCTTTCAGATACACCATTCCATTGTGGAGTAGCTGGAGGAGAAAGTTGTGAAACGATTCCACAAGCTTTTAGATAGTCACATAATTCTTGACTCAAGTATTCTCCCCCTCGATCAGATCGAAGAATCTTAATACTCTTGCCAAGTTGGTTTTCTACTTCTAGTTTAAACACTTTAAACTTAGCAAATGCTTCGGATTTGTGTTTCATCAAGAACACATATCCATACCTACTGAAGTCATCAGTAAAGGTAATGAAGTAGATGTAACCACCCCTTGCATGTATATTAAAAGGGCCACATACATCACTATGTATTAGTCCTAATAAAGCAAAGACTCTCTCACCTAGCTTAGTGAAAGGTGATACTGTCATCTTAACTGACAAACAAGATTCGCATCGATCATAAGACTCGAAGTCAAATGATTCCAATAGCCCATCTTTATGGAGTTTGGATATGCGGTCTTCGTTTATGTGGCCTAAACGACAATGCCAGAGGTATGTCAGATTAGAATCATTAGTCTTAATCCTTTTGGTATTTATATTTAATATTGGCATATCAAGATCTAAAACATATAGACCATTAATCAAATAGGCGCTGCATAAAACATATTATCCGTAAATAACGACAATCGTTGGGTTTTTGATCGAAATCTCAAAACCTTTCTTGTCCAAACAAGAAACCGAAATAATATTCTTAATTAAACTAGGTACATAGAAACAGCTTTTCTAAATCCAAAGCAAGCCCCTCAAGGCAAAGTAAAAGTACAAGTCCCTACAGACTAGTGGTCGCAACACGTGCTCCGCTGCCTACTCGTAGTTCTACTTCACCCTTTGCCAACTCTCTACTCCTTTGCAGTCCCCCGCACATTAGTACAAATGTGAGAACCACATCCGGTATCAAATACCCAAGAAGTAGTTGTATTTAAATTGATATCAATCATATTAATATCTATAACATAAATACTCGAGCCCGAAGCAACAATTGCTTTCTCCTTTTCTAGCTTTTTTCCCCGCAAGATAGCTTTTTGCAGCTCCTTTTCCAGATGACCCTTCTCACCACAATGATGACAGATAGAGTCCTTGGCTACACCACCCTTAGGTTTCAAAGTGCATTGTTGAAAGTGGTTTGCATGCCCTTGGGCTTACCTTTTGGTTTGCCTTTGATCTCACAAAACCTTTGCCTTTGCCCTTTTGCACCATCGAGATGGTGTTGGGCTTGGACTTGCCTATTTCCTTCTCGGCAGTCCCTCAACATGTTCAACAACTCGAGCAATGGCTTATCAATTTCATTCATGTGATAATTCGTAATGAACCGATCGAATGACTCGTGCAACGATTGCAAGATCAAATCACTCGACAGCTCTTGTCCCAAAGGAAATCCCAGCTTTTTCAAGGTTCGAACATAACCTATCATCTTAAGAACGTGAGTTCCTACCGGCATTCCTCGCACATTTTGCATCGAAAGAGAGATATCGATACATCGAATCTCTCCCGGCGTGCTTGCCCTCGATATAGTTGCTTCAGTGAGCCAAAGATCTCATAAGCCCCCCATGTCCTCATGTTGCTTCAAGCTCGTAGTTCATGGTGACAAGCATGAGGCTAGACACATCTAAAGCATCACTAACATGCTTCGATAAGCACTTCTATCAGCCGTCAAGCGCGAGCCTCCGGTATAGCAGAATAGGTCTGCTCCAATACATACAACTTTCTTTCATGCTTGAGAAAGATTCTCAAGTTCTCGAACCGACGAGGAAGTTAACTCCCTCTAATTTGTCCTTCTCAATGACATAACGCAGTTGATAGTGTTTGGTTTGAATTTGCCATTTTTCTACAACAAAAATATGTATATACAAAAGTAAGTACCGATTAAAATCATTATTAGGTCTTTATCTTTTTAATGATTTCTCCCACTATTTTCTTCGAGTGAATAACCCTCAATATCAACTCTGAAAGTTCGTTAACTTTCTAGCGGGCCAAGATCCATATTTCACCTCGCTCGAGTCCGCTTTGGCCGATCGCCCAAAACTTAGTTATTTAGGTAGGCAACGCTTGCCAATTACATCAAATTATGTAATTCTTGGTTAGTTGAGTGAATAACATTTATTCAAGCGTATCATTATACACTTTTCTCAACTCTTTTGCCTCTAGATCCTCAATCCATTTATTGGGATAATCCGGTTAACTAGGACCCTAAGTTTTAGCCGGCGGATATCACAACTTATCCTTCGCGCCTCACCCGGATAGACACGTATGCACAGCTGTTGGCATGTCCCATACTAATGTCGATCTAGGCCTTGACGAGGGCCAAACTTAGGAAGGCACTAATTAATATTTAATTGAGGGGTTTTGTTTTTAACAATCTCACCAGAAAAGCATAAATAAAACAGTTTATGCTTATATACATATGCATCCTATACATAAAAGTAAAATGCAATAGTAATCGCCATATCCTATTCGGTTTTTCCAAGCCAATGGAAGAACCGTGAAGCCAATCTAAGGTGTGAAAAGAAAAGCATTCTATTCTACACCGTCTTGACCTTCAATTGGTTGCCTCCATATCTTCATCGTTGTACCTTCTCCTAATCTAGAATTACAAAATTCTAAGGAAACCTCGAGTTACATTCGAGGGGATTTGATGAGAATAAAATTACAACTTTTGATAATAAAATAGGCACGATACGCAGATCGTATTATAAAATAAAACCAACAGAGTAAAGGCGATTACTATGCATCATGCTCAATTAACATAACAATTTATGAAAAAAAAATGAGCAACCAAAGAAATGTAACATTTCATATTCTCGTCGGGCTCGGTTGACCGCCATCAAGCCTTGGCCGACCGAACAAAGTATCGAGAGTACTCTGCTGACCAAACAGCACTTTGGTCGATCGAAGACCAACTCGGTTCGACCGAACACCCTCTCGCTGATCCGAACCCAAATCATTTAGCTATCGACTTTACCTCGGGCCGACCGGAGCAGTAGTCCCTGTCGACCGAAATGCTGGGAATCGAGATTTTTTCCAACTTTTGAATGACTTCAAAACTGGAAAATCTCAATTCTCATACATTCAAAATGATGAAAAATATGTCATACATAATTTACAACATTTCTAGCAATCCTAAGGCATGCAAAACATAGATTCAAAATCTATATGCTAACACTATAACACATAAAGTATATAGGGAACTCGTGAGTGGCTCTGATACCACTGTTAGAAGAATAACCGGGTCGAAACACATAAGCGCAGCGAAAATAAACTGACCCGCCTCTACCAGGATCTATCACGAGTAAGAACCTAAGACTACGGGATAGTGTTATACCTTTTCTCGGTGCTAGGACAGCTGAAACAGTTTCAGCGGTATGTTGTCATGAACGGAACTCCACCAATACAGGCTCCGTCTCTCCCAGTATCCACTCGATCTTCCGGGGATGGTCTTCTACTGCTTGGTGCTAGCCAACGCCTTGTAGAAGCCTTGAAGACACTCTTCAATATGGAGTATGTATGTATGACCTTTAGAAGAACAAGATACAGTTTTTCTACTTCTTTTTCTATTAGCCAAAGCTAGAAAAACAAGTCTAGAAAAAGCTGTCTTTTCTTTCTCTCTAATGTTCTCTCCTTTCTCTCTTCTCTAAGTTTCAAAAGCTGGAGAAAAATATGATTAGAATGATTAGGAAAATCAGTATTTTCCTAGTCTATCAAGAGAGAGTGGGGAGAGATTATGGGAAAGTGGGAGATCATGGAGGAAACCACTCATCCACTTTCTCCACCACTTCAACCACCATTTGAGAGCTGAAATTATATCCATTAATCCAGCCATAAGGTCGGTCCAAATGGGTTGGTCGGCCCAAACCCGTTTAAGGGCCCAATCCAATCCCGGCCCGAAGCCCAATCGAATTGATTGATCCAAATGGTTGGTCGGCCCAATCCAATCCCGGCCCGGCCCAATCGAATTGGCGCACCTTAGATTAAATGTACTCGAACAGACGGCACCGTTATCGTTTGCATTGGATTGAAGGGGTCTCCGCTTGTTTCGACGGCCCCGAGTCTATGGCTGACCTGGTTTTGATCCAAATTGGGTTATTCGTGTTAGAAAAAATACCTGAAGAAAGAAACTTCCTCGCAATCCCTTGCGCATCCTTGCTCGTTGGTTGTTTTCTCTGATTATGCGATTGCGCCGCCTCTGCCTTTCCTTTATGAGTTTTAAGCTTAACAATTGGCCCCGGTTTTTCCTTAGGCGGATTAACCGACATTTGATTCCTTACACATTTTTTTTCATTATGCCAAATTCTCATACACCTAGGACAGTAATCAGGTAAATCATCATAAATAATTGTTGGCTAATAACCATTGCTCGTCTTGGCATGGGTTATTCTAATCCGTTGTGCTAATTCTGATAATAAATCCACTTCAACACAGACCTTAGCAATGCTCGGCCTACAGGCTGCAGCGGTGGGAGAATCCAAAGTAATCGGCTGGCCCACCGCTTGTACCAGAGAAAATAGTTTGGATTTATTGTAGAGATGAATAGGTGGTCCCTCAACCCCAATCCAAATTGGCACAATTGAGGGTTCTTCGTTGACATCAAAATCATATGTCCACTTGAACACCCTCATTGATAATCCAAAAAAATTCCAGATTCCTTGTCTCCATAGGAGGCAATAATCCTCCTCAAGATCAAATTTAAATAAAACATGCCTAGGATCCGTTCGTCCAATCCAGAAACTGCCCTTGAATCCAACTTTATGAAAAGATTTTCGGAGAGAATCTAAATTGGGGGCATGTTTATGAAATTTACCAACGAGAGCGAATCGCCATGGGCTAATTAAAGCGTCATGTTCATCCGTCGGGATTGTCAGATTTGGCTCTCCTTTATAAACATCCAGAGGAGTAATAGGAAGAGAAATTGTTCCAGATGAAGGAAAAGAGAGAAGCTCCGCAAAACTCTTCTATTTCCATGGAGTCGGGACTGCGGCAGCCGCCACCACGGCCTGGTGGCCGGCGGCCGTAGAGGCCGAGGATCAAGCTGTGAAGATGACGAAATAAAATCCCCTAATTTTAGGAGAGAATAATCGGAATTATTTTGTATTCATTAGAGGTTATTATTTATTTCTTGTCGCCTTGCTGTTTGTTTGCCTCTGATTATAAGTCCTAATCAAACAGGTTTTGTTACGGATAGATCTATTTCGGACAACATATTAATAGCTATGGAGTTGGTTCACTCTATTAATCAAAGGGTACGAGGTGGGAACCTAATAACAAAGATGGACATGATGAAAGCTTTTGATCGGGTATCTCACCACATTTTGTTGGAAGTTCTAGCATGGTTTGGGTTTGGAAAGAATTTTCTGAACTTAATACGACATACTTTGTTTTCAAATTAGTTTTCCATTTAGGTAAATGGGGTTTCCTATGGTTATTGCAATGCTACAAAGGGAGTAAAGCAAGGGGTTCCCATATTGCCATTATTGTTTAATATAGTGCCGGAGGTTCTCTCGAGAGGATTAAATTGCCTTTGTTCATCGGACGGGATTGTTCAAGGAATGGAGTCAAGGATCTGATATATGTAATTCATAAATTTTGTTGTACTGAAATTTTGCTGCACTTTCATAGCTAAACCAACATTGTTGTACTTGTGTAGTTATAGGTTTTAAAAAAATTAATAAAACTATAAGTAGAAAGAGTTGGGATTACAGAACTCTCCCCTCATGTTTATGTTTACCCTTGTCCATGTTCCGATAAATTTTTCAGAATTATTGAAAAATATGGATCATTGGATGGATTCGGGGGTGCAAATGACAAATTAGATTCACTGATTGGTTGTATAGCATGGAAAAAGAATTCATTTGTTGATAATTTTGTTGTAAAAGAGAAGGATAATAAAGATAATTTATTGGCAAAGCAGCCACCAGATTCTCTATCTGAATATTCTCCCTAAGATGCTGGCAGAGGGAAAATGGCCAAAGGTACACAATTTCATGACTTCTAGAGTTATACTTCTCCTGTTACACATGCTCTGTTTCGTGGTTTTGCGAACATTGTTGTTGGCATGCCTGGATTATTTACTCCTCTACAGCCGCATATATCATCATTTCATGCTCCTACCTACTCAAATTTTCATCCTGGCTTTCCTATACCATATCGCAGTCTACACATTATAGATTGTCATTGTTGAGTAGTTCATGTTTCTTGAATGTGTACGACAACAGTAGAAATTTGAGACCTCAATCTTGTTATCCATTTTAACCTACTGGTAGAAGAAAAGGAAGACAATGGTTTGCAAACGCTTATAATCTGTAGAAGCCAATGAAGTATATTATCTTATATCATAACAATAGTTAGTTAAGGATGAATCGACATTAGAAACCCTTATAATCGGTAAAAGCCCGTGTAGTATTATTTTATACCATAACAATAGTTATATTCCTGGTTAAGGATGAATCGATATCTGAATTCATATTGTTGTTTTACCATATAATAGAATTTGTGTTAACAAAGAATGTAAAGAAAAAAATTCAAAAAACTTCTATAGTTGTTTTATTTTTTTATTTTTTTATTGGGGGCTAAGATGCATTTGGACGATGTTTTTAATGTGAAGTCGAATGAAAACTTTTTTCTTTCACTAACAATTTACCTTTTAGGAAACTTATTAATAAGAGTGAATGACCTATTTTGGACTTAAACTATTTTTTTCTTTTCGGGTTTTAGACTTAAACATTATTTTCGATTATTCATGGACTTAAACAATTCACTGGTGCTCCGATATAGAAAAAATTCAAAATTCCGACCTAAATGGATGACGTGGCTTAAATTGTGTCGTTTTACCTGGAGGTATTTAGGTCCGAATTGAAGAAAATTAGTAAATGACCTATTTTGGACAAAGAAAAAGGTCTTCAAAAATTAAATTATACTAGTAAATCGACATTGATAAGGAAATAAATTCTCAAGAACCCTGCAAACCCCAATTCTAAAATAACAAAAATAAAACACCAAATCAAACTTTCCAAAAAAACCCACTTCGACAACTATTAAAATTGTTATTGTAGCTTTGAATTTTTTACTGGGGTGAGAAAGATGGCAGGAGATGGAGATGGTGATGGTTTTTTTTTTTTCTTTAAAAATAAAAATAAAATCACCTGTTGTGGTGGGGGTTTGGCATGGACCCCTACCCGTTTATTGATTAGGCCAAATTAGGCAAAAAGATACATGGAGGGGGACGAAGCCGAAGACCTCCTAATAGGTTGAAACAAATCCACAATAAAAGAAAACAGACAGCATTTATGAATATGCTCCTGCAATTACATATGATATAAAATAATAAGAAGAAATCTACCTTTGACAAACTCGCACTTGAGCAACCCTTTGGCGATCTAGGTTGCACAATCCTCGAGCATCTCTGGGAAGGTCTGCAAAACTACTAAACATTCGATATTTTTTCGTTTCACAAGTAATATTAGCTAAGTAATCCGCCACCTTGTTTATTTCGCGATAAACATGCACAATAGGCCTCCCCTACATTAGAGTATGTGTCGAAAAATAAAGAGAGTCAAAGGACCAATAATTTATATTACCCGACTGAATGGAGTTCACCATAAAAATTGAATCTGATTGCACTTACAAATCTTGCACTCCCAACTCCGCTGCCATTTGTAATCCCCTTTTTAGTGCTTCTAATGCCTCCGTTGAGTTCTTGTGACGCCCAATATATGAGGGAAATGCGCCTATAAAATTACCATTTATTGCTCGCAAGATACCTCCAATACCCGCTTCACCCGGGTTCCCTTTGGATGCTCCATCGATGTTTAGTATCTCTTCCATTCCTCCCCTAGCAGTCCGCCAATAAAGGACCTTAACACTCCTTGGAGAACCAGGCACCTGCTGAAGTTGAATGTTCTTGACGCGACAGGCATCTTCCAAATAGGAATTAAATTCATGCATGAATCTACATCGTAACTGCCATAAAAGCCACAATACCGCACTAGGTACTAACACAACAAGGTCTTTATTTTTAGGTGAATTAATCTAAAAGGACTTCCAAAGCATCTCAGCTGATTGATTACCATTAAAATTAACACTGCCTCCTATCTTATGTGCTGCCATAGTCCAAAACTCCTTAGCATAATCAAATTGATAAAATATATTTTCAAAAGAATCCGTACCTTTTTTGCAAGAACATTGAGATACCGTAGCGAACCCCTTCCTCCATAAAGCTTCATCCAGTGCCGTATACCCATTAAGAAAACGCCACAAAAAAATAGTTAAGGTAAAAGGCAAACGAGATGACCAAATTACCTTTCTTGACAAAATGCTAACCCGCCCCTTTTGTAGCCAATCAATTGCCGATTTCATAGTGAAGAGCCCATTCGACTCGAACAACCATACAAGTTTGTCTTCTCCTTGTTTAATTGAGATGGTGATGGTTGTTATAGTGGAGAAGACAAAAATAGGTCTAAAATCCGTCGAAAACAAAGTTTAAGTCTAAAACCCGAAAAGCAAAAATAGTTTAAGTCCAAAATAGGTCATTCACTATTTTTCTTTTGTTCGGACAAAATTACCCCTAGGTAAAACAACACAGTTTTAGCCACGTCATCCATTTTGGTCGGAATTTTAAATTTTTTCTATATCGGAGCACCCGTAAATTGTTTAAGTCCAAGTATAGTCGAAAACAAAGTTTAAGTCTAAACCCCGAAAAAGAAAAATAGTTTAAATCCAAAGTAGGCCATTCACTCTAATAATAATCACAAAATAAATCTTCATCTAATGTTACCTTATGTCATTATCTTTAGAATTCAAATAAGTAATGATTATCCATAATTAAAGATGATTTTATTATAGAAATTATTATAGAGTTTAAGTTGAATCGCTTCATATAATTCAAAGGAAAAAGCTAAAGTGGCAACCTTTTGTTGAAGGATGGTGTTGACCATTTTAGAGATAGTAGAAATTGCCACCTACGTTGCACACAACAAATTATAAACAAATGCTAAAAATTATACAAAACAAAATCATGTCTTCTATTGACTCATACGAAATTATCCCACATTACACTTTTTATTGAATGGATCAAACACCACCTTAAATTTCCTTGTAACTAAATTGTGCAAGAAGACACTCAAATACTATCTTCTCACCATTCAACCCATAAATGCAATAAAAATAATCTCAATCTCAAAGATTATTGGTAATGAGAAATGTATAATATGCTAGTTCTTTGTTTAATTTAGTTTATCACCAAGTATAAAAAATTACCTTTCTTGGCAAGTCCCGATCACTATAAAAAACCTAAACTATTTTATTTCAATATCCAAATATTTTTTGAAGCACATAATTAGATTAGATGCAGGGTGTAAATGTAAAATAAATTAAAAAAGTCATAATTTAAAAGAATAACACATAATAAATATAATTTGAACACATCTTTGAAAGACCCTTTTATGGTAATGAACCTAGGAGGAGGGGGGGTTGAATTATTTTCTTAAAAACGTTTTTTTAGCTTATCTTAACTTCTTTCCCTAAGTGATCGCCTTAACAACAAGTATGTTATTTTAGCACATAAGGTGAGTTAATTATGATCAAGGAAACATAGATGACTAAGTGAATCAATGTATAAAGCGTGGAAGCATGTGCAATATCTCTAACCATAAGCAAATAGTTCATGTAGAGAAGTAAGCTAGTTATAGCAATTCATGAACTATAAAGTTAAGGAGTCGGGATAGAGAAAACTAATACAACGATTTACAGTGGTTCGATTCACACAGAATCTGTTAGTAGTGCCCTAGGACCATTAGCACATGTTGTGCGTTTTATTATCTTTTGAGCATGTAATTGAATAGTTAATTTTGTTTTTGATTATCAAATGTGTGATTTGATAGTAAAACTCATTAGCTTATGTAATTACTATTCTAGAAGTCCCTAGTTTTATGTAATGCTTAATTACTATGAAATAAAACTAGTATGATTGTTGATTGATGATCTTGTTTTACTGATCCTGTGTAATGGATACAAATCACATCATAGATGCAATATATAGGGATACATTGTATTTGGACGTGATCCGTCAGAGAAGTAATACTTCATGGTCTTAAGTCATAAGTATTACTTCCTCAATACTATTTTAGAATCCTTAGACCTTATGTCTTCATTGATTCTAGTATGAATGGAGCCACGTTTTGACTCAGTCGGACGTTACTTGTAACAGAGTAATCAATACGACTGATGATCGGATGTAGTGTCCTATCATAGCTTGAATGTGAGAGACATTGTAAGGAATTTGTCCCTCTCTATTATTAGAGAGAGATATCCATGGGCCCCTCGATAGGGAAAGCCTGTTTAAATGCATGGCCGTGCTCAAATGTATTTGATAAAGTGGTTATCAAATGCTATTTGTCGAAACAGTCTACCTGGAGATCGAGCATAAATACAATTAAGCTTAATATGGGTGACGACCACCATGCCTTATGCTTAATTAGGATATCGCGAGACAAAGGGATTAAATAGTAGATTGATATTAGGTTCCGTTGTATATTCATTCACTTTGGGTTGTCACAATGTCCTGCTAGGAACCGCTTGTGATTTATGAACTCGCACTAATACTAAGTGTGTTTTCATTGCCATTGTGATATGAACCTACAGGGTCACACGCATAGACGAGCTAACGAGCTTCATGTCCAGATTCAATGAATCTAGAATGTGTCTAGGTTCATTGTATCTGACATTCACTTTTCTGAAAATAATAAAGTGTTTATTATTCGAATTAGAGATAGGGGCAATTTCGGTATTTTACCTATAGCTGGGATTACGTGGGAGTTATTATCCGATAAGGACTCCCACTACCAAATGAAAGTCTAGGGAACGTGGGATTCGAGACTCCCACCGCCGAGAGAAGTTGAGTAGAGGTGGGAGTTGTTCTAGTAACAAACTCTCACACTCTATATAACATCTCTTAGCCGAAACCTAGAAGGTTAATGCTTCAGCCGCAATTAAACAAGAAAACCAAAATCAGATTTCGATATTCTCAGCCTCTCCCTTTTCTCTCTAATTCCTGAAAATCAGAAAAGACGAAGAGCTAGCAATCGCTGCCCGTATCGTCGCGTGGATACCGGTAGAGGGACTTTCCGCAAAGGGAGATCAATCGGTAGCAGCATCCGATCCAAGAAACGTCATCCTCCATTCAAGAAGTAGCTTCTTGAATCCAAAAATAAAAGACGAAGAGCTAGCAATCGCTGCCCGTATCGTCGCGTGGATACCGGTAGAGGGACTTTCCGCAAAGTGAGATCAATCGGTAGCAGCATCCGATCCAAGAAACGTCATCCTCCATTCAAGAAGTAGCTTCTTGAATCCAAAAACGTAAGTTTTTTCTTGCTGTTTCTTCCTGTTTTCGAATTGTTTCATATGAGCGGATCCTTCAGGGGAGGATCCATGGGTGTTTGGAACGAGTTTCCGCCCATGAATCCTTTCAGAATCTACATCCACTACCTTAGAACAAACCCAAGGATTTCAACATCCACTAATGGATACCCTTCACAAAAAATGCAAGGTGGGTTCTACCTTTTACAATTTCCCCAACAAATGAGGACTTTTGCTTCACTAAGAAAACTCCACTCACAAAGAGTGTTAAGCTCACAAAGAGCTAATTTCTCCAAAGAGATACCTCTCACAAGAGGATTTTTGCCTCACCAGTTAGGACTTAGAAACACTCACATGGAATGAAGCTCACCAACAGATTTTCCCTATCTCACAAAGAACTAGTTTCTCACAAAGAGAAATTAGGTAACTAGTCTCTTTAAAAGGAGACTTTACAATTTAGCTCACTACAAAGAATTCCCTCTTGGAATAGGTTTACAATAAAAATCTCTAATCACTCTTGAAAATACAAAGGATAGATGAAGTTTTAGCTCAACTAAAATATGTTTTTGAATGATATGGAAATTAAGCTCAAAAGTGTTTGTTTTCTTGTTTTTTAAGTGTATAAACTATGCCCTCTTATGGCATGATTAGTTATGAACATTAAGCTTTAGAAGCTTTATATAGGGAAAAAAAATACACAAGCAAAGTTCGTCACAATAGATATAATTTTGGCCTCAATTTGACAGCTACGGTTGACCGGACTAGGCAGTTGGTCAACGGAGGTGCCTCCGAAGTAAAGATTAAAGGCATTATATCTTCATCTCGGTCGACCACAAGATGGGGGGTCGATCTTCTGAAACAAACCTGGTGGACCGACATATTGCAAGGTCTTCCGAGAGAATATACTCGTTGGAACTTTGGAACATTCAAAATATGTCTCAGGACAAAAACAATCTAGGTCGACCGGACAAAACATGTCGGTCGACCGGACTACATTTGGTCTTTCGAGGCCAGGTCTGGGTCGACTGGAATGCAGTCCTAAAGTGGTTTCTCCACTTAGTCAAGTTCCTAATGTTCACAAACTCATGCCTAAGTGTTTTGTAAATATATAAAACACATTTTAAAGAACTTAGGCATTGACCAAAACATAACTAGTTTTCAAAAACCTTTTCAAATATTTGAACAATGTAAAACATGAGGTTTTGAAAACATGCATGGTTGAGCTTTAAATATTCTATACTAGTATTTTCTAGGAAGATTAGTCACAAGTATAATACCTATGAAGCCTAGACTAATCTACTTGGAGGTCTTCAAGTGTTCAAGTTAATTCTTCTTTGAACTTGGACTTTGAAGCAATTGATCAACATCTTCTTGGAGTGTTGAAGTCCTATAGCATTCTTGAGTTGTAGTGCATTGGACTTCACACTTCTTTTTGGTCAAGGAGCATACTACTTGATTCTTATCTTGTTGGATGGAGTAGCTCTTGACATGCTGATCCTCCTTCTTGTTGACTTTGCAAATACTTCCATAGCATATGAGTTGGCTTCAAGCTTGTGCTATGGAACCTTGCAAAGTGTAGCTTCCTTGCGTGTAGGATGATGACTTTGATGTACACAATGAGCTAACTTACCATTTTCATTAATGTTGGTGTAAGTGTTAAGAATCCTATCATTAAGAACATGCTCACACAAACATCAGAACTATCAATGGTTCGTTATCATCAAAACAAGATTGATCACATCGGCCCTTAGGGCTTACATTCTTGCTAACAAGAACATATAAACTATGAACTAACTTTAAAATGTGAAGCAATATGTTGATTAAATGATTTGATTTCAAATGTGAAGCAATATAAAATATGAACACATATTCTAGAATAATCTTTTCTGTATCATGTAATTAAATTATTTGATTACATTTAGTATAAACTTGTTTTTTTTATTTCTTTCTACTTATGCATGTTTCTCTTTTTGTTCCATTTGAGTCTGTGCATTTTCTTCTTTAAAGAACGATAGCAACATCATTTGATGAAGATCACCCTTGAG
Source organism: Vinca minor (assembly GCA_026122235.1). Classification (NCBI taxonomy): domain Eukaryota; kingdom Viridiplantae; phylum Streptophyta; class Magnoliopsida; order Gentianales; family Apocynaceae; genus Vinca; species Vinca minor. The sequence continues at coordinate 1,235,761 of JAOCZM010000191.1, forward strand.
TCTTTATAGTTCATGGTTTGTTCGTTGATGGCCAAATGAAAGTTAGATTTCTACATGATATACATAATAGACTTATATAGTACATATTGAATCTTAAATCAACAAAGTTATTTCCATGAATTTTCACGCATCCAACTCTTCTATCTTTCGAATGAAATATTCTTGTGCAATATGGTTTTACATACTAAATTATATTCATTTTGTATTCTAATAATTTCACATTGTGCAAAGAATGAGGGAACTTGTCAAACACAGAAATCGGGTGATGACCTAGCAGTGCCTCATATACCAATGAGGCACAGAACCCACATCATAATGATTAAGTTTGTTAAACCATTACTAAAGGAAATTATCACGTGACACACTCACAATGCAAAAGAATGAATTCTTGCAATGGAATCGATTCTAGACAAGAGCTCAATCGGTGACGACTCCAGGACATAGCATATAACTCTACAAAATCAGTAAATACTCAACATTAATAATGGCAAGAAAGAGGATGCAAATAACATATGCAATTAGTTTCAATGTTATCAACATACAAGTATGAGCAACTCAACGTTTCATCCGATGCAATAAATAATGCTATAAAATCCTTTCAACATTGATTTTAAAAACTATAAACAATACATTTCATGAGTATTTTTAGTACCGAGAAGACAAGGGTGAAGATCCTTACTTTGTATTATAAGCAAGCAAGCAAAATATAGAAATTCCAGAAAAAACGTAGCAACTTCAAATACAAATTCTCGTTTGCTGAAACTGGAAATGCACCCATTTCTCACGTGTAGTCATGTTAATAATCTTTGAAACGCACCAAAGAACACCCCAAACGGAGTTTGTTTACTACTTCAATTATGCGATTTCCTAACAGCTTTCCTGTTTTCCAAACTTTATTTTCTTCTCTCTTTGGTACTTGTCTTTGATCTGGCACAGAGGAAAGGCCTGCAGTTTGAGTCACCGCTGCCGGAGCTACAACGACCCATTGGTCCTTGATTGATTTCTCCAAGATTGCCGGGTTCTTGGAAGATTGACCCGGTTCATTAATCGACCCATTTTTAATCCAAATTAGATTGTTAGGGTTCGAAACCACAATTCTCGAGGAGAGTATCTTCTGCGCAGGCGGCGCCGCTACTGATTTGGCTGTTGGTGGCCGCTTCTTGGCTTTTGAATTATCCAAAATTGGCAACGATTTCTCAGCAACCAATTTTGTCCCGCAATTACTTTGATGATGTCCAATCGTCATTCCTTTAACACAATATTCAGGCAAATTGTCATACACAATGGATTGCCAAAAACCCTTACCCGTTTTTCCGTGAGTGATTCGAATACGCTGGGGCAAATCCGCCAACAAGTCTACTTCAACACACACTTTGGCCACACTTGGGCGACTAACAGCAGCCGTTGGAGCATCCAACACCAATGGGTGACCGAATGCAGTAGCCAAAGAAAAGAGAGTTGATTTGTTATACAAGTGAATAGGCAAACCCTCAAAACCGATCCAAACTGGGACAACGGACGGTTCTTCATTCAAGTTAAAATCATAAGTCCATTTGAAAACTCGCATTGAAGACCCGTAAAAGTTCCAAATCCCTTGTCTCCATAGCCAACAATAGTCTTCTTCCAAATCAAAACGTATTAGGATGTGTCGGGAGTCCATTCGTCCCATCCAAAATCGGTCTTTGAATCCGACTTTTTTGAAGGATTTCTTCAATGATTCCACAAAAGGAGCTTGTTTGTGAAACTTCCCCACAAGTGCAAATCTCCAAGGACTGATGAGATGATCATGAATTTCGGCCGGAATGACCAAATTAGGTTCCCCTTTAAAGGTTTCCAACGGGTGAACCGGAATGGTGGCTGTTGGGACCGCCGGGGAGGAGAAGAGATCAGTAAAATTCTTTTGCTTCCAAGGGGTGGCGATTGGTGGAGCCACCACGGCAGCCGGCTGGCCGGCGGCAGCAATTGGAATTCACAAAATCAGTTACCGATTTGGGGGGATGCGTATCATGCAAAAAATTCTTTCTAAATGGTTAATTACATAAAACCTCCCATAATTTTATCGCTAATTTGTGCAATCAAATTTTATTTATTTACAAAAGTACTAGATCTATAGTACGTGCGACGTCCTGCATTGCACGAGATATGCTTTAATGTTCTTAAAGAAATGCAAAAGATAACAAAAACAAATAATTATTGGGTTGTATAAACCCTTATAAGGACGACCAAAGAGATTAATTTTAAAGAAACGACGCCATGCACTCATTCTTTTTATTCTGGTTTGCTTCGTTTTCTATTTCGAGTGGATGGTTGCTATGATTTGTATTTGACCAAATATAGCTCCTCAAATTACTCGTCATGTATAGAAAAAATCAGGAGAACCTTAACAAACCATTATTTCTAATCCTAAGAAGCGGAGAAGTAAGTATATCCTTGGTATAAATTATGTAACACGATTTTACGTTACGTTTCTCTACCACTTTTACCTTGTTTAAAGTAACAGTCACGTGTGTTGAAAATATCAGTGAAATTCGTTCTAATAATTTTATTTGTTGTGAGTTAAGGAAGAATTTTCACATGTCTCAATAACAACAATAACATTTATTTTCATGTTCCGATTTACTCATTTTAGAACCGCTTTCATTTATATTTAAAATTTAGGAGGAAAAGTTCATTCGTGCTATATTTTTTATTTATTTACAATATGTATTAGAGTTGTGATATTTTCAATGTTTTTAAATATTATATATTTATTCATATGGTTAAAATATGCAAGAAAAAAAAAATTGAAACTATGGTTATATAAACTCTTGGGAAGTCGACAAAGGAGATCAATTCCAAAAGCATTGTTGCCACTCTCGGTGCCACCTTCTTACCTTCTTTCCTTTCTGTTGATTAGAACTACTATCAAATTTTGTCATATTATTTAAACTACATGCCCCATTATTAAACTGAATGCCCTTGCTTTGTATGGGCAAATGTAAAATTGTTTCATTGTTTGAACCACATTCCTTCAAATACTTTTAAAACCTATGATTAAATAATAAAATAAAACCCTTAATTCGATGTTTTCTTGACTAAATGGTTAGTAAGTCAAAACCTCCCACAATCTTATTACAAATTGGTGAAGTATTCATTTACTTATTTTAAAAAGTACTAGATCTATAATACGTGTGATGCACGAGATAGTTTTTAACATAGTTTTGAAAGTATTAGATTTCCATCAAATCCAAACATTTTTTTGCTAGAAGATAGTTTATGTATAATTAGACTAAAGTAAATTTTCAGATTAAGAAAAAAAGCATAATTTGTTTGTTCTTATATATAACGATATTTTTTTATAATTAAACCAAACTATATTATGTTTCTCAAACAACATATCAGGATTGTGCTATAAGCTTACAGATATATTAGACAAATGACTCGAAGAGAATTGTGATGAATTGAAAAGAAATTAAAAGCACAAACAACTAAACTTTTTCCAAGAAAAAATTTAATTGTTTTGGACCTACGCTGAAAATTCTTCTACTCACTGGTCAGAAACATATGAGGAATGTATAGAATCAAAACCATAAATCAAGTTTGGGATACAGTTTTCGAAAATTGGGAACATGAATGGAAGCTTGCACCCAAAGTCACCAATCACCGGATCATCCTCTGCAGTCATCAACTTATTTAAGTTAAACAGTCAAACCCCCTTCTATCTCTCTCAGGCATTTCATGAAACACCAACAACACTTCAGGTTTTCTTTAATCTACATGTCCAGGAAATAAAGAAATCTCATTACTCTTGGCTACCTTCGCGGATTATACAAGAGAAGCCTTGTTCTTCTCTTGATCAATCATTACTTCGATGAAACCCTCCATTTAATCAAGATATTTCATGTTAGTTAATTCATCTGGATTTCGAGCACCAGACAAACAATCAAGCACAAAACACTTCATCGCCTTTTTCGCGATTGAGATTCTGTAATTTCTGCAGTTTTTCTTGCACTTTGCCAATCATGTGCTCAAGGTAGCCTTCTTTATTAAACATAGATTCGTTTCTTGCATCACAAGGTTGTTTAATGAACTTTTACATACAACGATGTTATTTATGTACATATAAGTTTTGAAAATTTTTGTTGAATGTAATGGTATTTGTTTTATCCTTTCTTTGTTGTTGGAAAAAATTTAAGATAAAGTTATATTAACGTTGTTATATTTGAATGTGAGAATATAATAGCTCACTAAACAAAGCAACTTTTAGGTGTCTTGTGTCAGTCACCCTAGTGTTTTCCCTATTGAGCCAACCGATTTTCATAACATTTAAACTACATTCTGTTATTCGACTAAATGAATTTTCTTTGTGTGACCAAATGTTTTACAGTTTAACTCTTTGAACAACATTCCTTCAAATACTTACAAAATTAAATATTAAATAATAAATAAAAACCTTAATTAGAAGTTTTCTTTCTAAATGGTTAATTACATAAAACCTCTCATAATTTTATCGCTAATTTGTGCAATCACATTTTATTTATTTACAAAAGTACTAGATCTATAGTACGTGCGACGTTGTGTGATGCACGAGATATGTTTTAATGTTCTTAAAAAAAATGCAAAAGATAACAAAAACAAATAATTATTGGGTTATATAAACCGTTATAAGGACGACCAAAGAGATTAATTTTAAAGAAACGACGCCACGTACTCCTTCTTTTTATTCTGGTTTGCTTCGTTTTCTATTTCGAGTGGATGGTTGCTATGATTTCTATTTGACCAAATATAGCTCCTCAAATTACTCGTCATGTATAGAAAAATTCAGGAGAACCTTAACAAACCATCATTTCTAATCCTAAGAAGCGGAGAAGTAAGTATATCCTTGGTATAAATTATGTAACACGATTTTACGTTATGTTTCTCTAAAACTTTTACCTTGTTTAAAGTAAAAGTCACGTGTGTTGAAAATGTTAGTGAAATTCGTTCTAATAATTTTATTTGTTGTGAGTTAAGGAAGAATTTTCACATGTCTCAATAACAACAATAACATATATTTTCATGTTCCGATTTAATCATTTTAGAACCGCTTTCATTTATTTTTAAAATTTAGGAGAAAAAGTTCATTCGTGCTGTATTTTTTATTTATTTACAATATGTATTAGAGTTGTGATATTATCAATGTTTTTAAATATTATATATTTATTTATATGGTTAAAATATGCAAGAAAAATAAAAAATTGAAACTAAGGTTATATAAACTCTTGGGAGGTCGACAAAGGAGATTAATTCCAAAAGCATTGTTGCCACTCTCAGTGCCACCTTCTTACCTTCTTTCTTTTCTGTTGATTAGAACTACTATCAAATTTTGTCATATTATTTAAACTACATGCCCATTATTAAACTGAATGCACTTGCTTTGTATGAGCAAATGTAAAATTGTTTCATTCTTTGAACCACATTCCTTCAAATACTTTTTAAACCTATGATTAAATAATAAAATAAAACCCTTAAATAGATGTTTTCTTTACCAAAAGGTTAGTAAGTCAAAACCTCCCACAATCTTATTACAAATTCGTGAAGTATTCATTTACTTATTTTAAAAAGTACTAGATCTATAATACGTGTGATGCACGAGATAGTTTTTAACATAGTTTTGAAAGTATTAGATTTCCAATAAATCCAAACATTTTTTGCTAGAAGATGGTTTATGTATAATTAGACTAAAGTAAATTTTCATATTAAGAAAAAAAGCATAATTTGTTTGTTCTTATATATAACGATCTTTTTTTTTCTTAATTAAACCAAGCTATATTTTGTTTCTCAAACAGCATATCAGGATTGTGCTATAAGCTTACAGATATATTAGACTAATGACTCGAAGAGAATTGTGATGAATTGAAAAGAAATTAAAAGCACAAACAACTAAACTTTTTCCAAGACAAAATTTAATTGTTTTGGACCTACGCTGAAAATTCTTCTACTCACTGGTCAGAAACATATGAGGAATGTATAGAATCAAAACCATAAATCAAGTTTGGGATACAGTTTTCGAAAATTGGGAACAAGAAAGGAAGCTTGCATCCAAAATCACCAATCAACGGATCATCATCTGCAGTCATCAACTTATTCAAGTCAAACAGATGAACCCCCTTCTATCTCTCTCAGGCATTTCATGAAACACCAACAACACTTCAGGTTTGCTTTAATCAATAGGTCTAGGAAATAAAGAAATCTCATTCCCCTTGGCTACCTTCGCGGGATTATACAATAGAAGCCTTGTTCTTCTCTTGATCAACCTTTACTTAGATGAAACCCTCCATTTCATCAAGATATTTCATGTTAGTTAATTCATCTGGATTTTGAGCACCAGACAAACATTCAAGCACAAAACACTTCATCGCCTTTTTCGCGATTGAGATTCTGTAATTTCTGCAGTTTTTCTTGCACTTTACCAATCATTTGCTCAAGGTAGCCTTCCTTATTAAGCATAGATTTGTTTCTTGCATCACAAAGTTGTTTAATGAACTTTTATATATAACGATGTTATTTATGTACATATAAGTTTTGAAAAATTTGCTGAATATAATGGAATTTGTTTTATCCTTTCTTTGTTGTTGGAAAAAATTTAAGATAAAGTTATATTAACGTTGTTATACTTGAAATTGAGAATTTAATAGCTCACTAAACAAAGCGACTTTTAGGTCTCTTGTGTCAATCGCCCTAGTGTTTTCCCTATTGAGCCAACCGATTTTCATAACATTTAAACTTCATTCCGTTATTCGACTAAATCAATTTGCTTTGTGTGACCAAATGTGTTACAGTTTAACTCTTTGAACAACATTCCTTCAAATACTTAAAAAATTAAATATTAAATAATAAAATAAAAACCTTAATTAGAAGTTTTCTTTCTAAATGGTTAATTACATAAAACCTCTCATAATTTTATCGCTAATTTGTGCAATCACATTTTATTTATTTACAAAAGTACTAGATCTATAGTACGTGCGACTTTGTGCGATGCACGAAATATGTTTTAATGTTCTTAAAAAAATGCAAAAGATAACGAAATCAAATAATTATTGGGTTATATAAACCCTTATAAAGACGACCAAAGAGATTAATTTTAAAGAAACGATGCCACGCTCTCCTTCTTTTTATTCTAGCTTGCTTCGTTTTCTATTTCGAGTGGATGGTTGCTATGATTTCTATTTGACCAAATATAGCTCCTCAAATTACTCGTCATGTATAGAAAAATTCAGGAGAACCATAACAAACCATTATTTCTAATCCTAAGAACCGGAGAAGTAAGTATATCATTGGTATAAATTATGTAACACGATTTTACGTTACGTTTCTCTACCACTTTTACCTTGTGTAAAGTAACAGTCACGTTTGTTGAAAATATCAGTGAAATTCGTTCTAATAATTTTATTTGTTGTGAGTTAAGGAAGAATTTTCACATGTCTCAATAACAACAATAACATTTATTATCATGTTCCGATTTACTCATTTTAGAACCGCTTTCATTTATTTTTAAAATTTAGGAGGAAAAGTTAATTCGTGTAGTATTTTTTATTTATTTACAATATGTATTAGAGTTGTGATATTTTCTTCAAATACTTTTAAAACCTATGATTTAATAATAATATAAAACCCTTAATTAGATGTTTTCTTTACTAAAAGGTTAGTAAGTCAAAACCTCCCACAATCTTATTACAAATTCGTGAAGTATTCGTTTACTTATTTTAAAAAGTACTAGATCTATAATACGTGTGATGCACGAGATAGTTTTTTACATAGTTTTGAAAGTATTAGATTTCCATCACATCCAAGCATTTTTTGTATACTTAGACTAAAGTAAGTTTTCAGATTAAGAAAAAAAGAATAATTTGTTTGTTCTTATATATAACGATCTTTTTTTTTTTTAATTAAACCAAACTATATTATGTTTCTCAAACGTTGATTGCTTTGATTCGAAAAATTTCGGATGCTCTCTTGCCTAATATATTCCGACTAGGACTCTTTATTATCAGCAGCCACATGGTGTCTACCGCCCCGACGCCGCCCCTTCCGGGTGGTGTCTGGCCTAAAAAATCATTTGCGGATCTGCTATCCGCCCCAAAACAACCGACAACTCCGGTGCCAGTTAAGGATCTTTCAACTTATAAAGGGGAACCGGCGATTTTAGTAAATGAAGAAGACTTGATCTCATTGGAGAAACCATGGAAGCTGGCATTAGTAGGCAAATTCTCACGTCGGAATCCTCCAGGAGCACAATTGAGAAGGTTTCAAAAGCTGCAGTTCAAAAGCGGATTCTGGATTGGATCACTCGACTATCGACATATTATCATCCGATTTGAGAACGAAGAGGACTATTGCCGATTTTGGCGAAAATGGGTATGGATTTTCAATGGGTCAAGATTAAGGGTATTTAAATGGACCTGTGATTTTGATCCAGAAGTTGAGTCGTCTATTGTACCAGTATGGATTAGACTGGAAGGATTACCAATTCATCTATTCAACAAAAGCTATTTGTTCTCAATAGCAAAGGCTGCCGGCAATCCTTTGGTGCTCGATGAATCCACGACTAACGTTACGAGGCCCAGTGTGGCTCGAATTTGTGTGGAGGTGGATTTGATGCAGACGATCTGTCGAAGGGTTTGGATCGGACATGAGAGGTCCGGAAAAGGATTCTGGCAATCACTTGTTTATGAAGATATGCCGGGGTATTGTACACGCTGTTGGAAGGTCCACTGGGAGGCGGATTGCAAAGTTGGAATCGCCAAGCCAGAGGTCATAATCCCCAGGATCAATACTAGGAATAAACCAAAAGGTCCTGTTAAACCAAGAGTAACAACTGAGATCAAGAAAAAAGATCCAGTCTGGACCTTAAAATCTGGTAGAGTTGTCGGACAAACCGAGACCCCAATACCAAAAACAAAGCAGCATGACCCAATTTTAAACAAGTTCTCCGCCATTGCGAAGTTGGATGAGGAACCAGTAATCACGGGGGTGAAAGAGGCTGACCCCAAGCCCGCACCAATTATATTGGACTCGCCGGTGTTAGTTAATACCCTAGAACAGATTGAGATTCATGATACCGGGATTGATAAATTGGGGTATGGTGATTCCCCGACCCAAGATGATTATACCGTTCTTACGAGGATAACGGACAAAGTAGTTGTTGAACGAGAAGGGTTCGGAACATATGACTCCAATATCTTTATGAGAACAGTTGAGCCGGAAGAACTTGATGTTCTTGCTCAATCGGCGGAAAAGGCGGGCCCGGAGGCACAGGTGGCTAGCCGAGAAAGTTGGGCTGAATTCTAGAATTTTTCCGACGCTCTAGGAATCCGATTGGAAAGAGACAGGACAACTAGGGCAAACAGAGCAGCTGAATTAAAGCGAATACCAATTCAAGTCTACAGGTGGACATTGGAGAATTACCAATAGTAGCTGTTCCTTTACCTAAAACTCGGCAGAAGAAAGTATACGATGGCGAGATCCGCAAGTCTGCAAGGCTTGCACAAAAGGGATACCGATCCCTTTGAAGGTAGTCCAATACCTTCCACTTTTACTGAACATTGGCTTTGTTTATGGATTATCTCATTTGGAATGTTAGGGGAATAGGCAATGATGATTCCATTGCTAGGGTTAAATTCATTAAAAGGCATTATAAACTATCTTTGATTGTTCTTTTGGAGCCAATGATGCAGCTCAAAGATCTGACTATTACTGCTCGTCATATTGGCTTTGATCACTCTTTTGGCAACTGCAATAGTAAAATCTGGGTGTTTTGGGATGGTTGTTTGGATTTGAATATAGTGGAGGATGGGGAACAATTTGTGCTTGTGAAATTTGGGGGTTTTGCTGGAACATCTTTATATGGTTCCTTTATATATGCTAAGTGCCAATACACACAACGTCGGGAACTATGGACTGCCTTGATTAATTTTGCTAATTGTTATGATTCACCATGGTTTGTGGGAGGAGATTTTAATGTTGTTGCTTCACCAGCTGAGAGCTTCGGTTCGGTACCTGCTACTCTTCCGATGATGGAATTTAATGAATCAATACAGGAGTGTGGATTACTTGATGCAGGATTTGAAGGATCAACGTTTACTTGGAACCGTTGCTTTAATCCCCCATTGTTAAAGCGGCTGGATCGACTATTTACTAACACCAAGTGGAACACTTTGTTTGCCCTCACAAAGGTAACACATTTGCATCGAACGGTCTCTGATCATAGTCCTCTTCAAATAACAGGCTAAACTATCTTTGCAAAGGAAGGGATCGGGATTCAGATTCCAACAAATGTGGATTCGACACCCTACTTTTATGTCGACAGTTGAGGATTGTTGGCGAACTAAGGTGGAGGCAAATGGGATGATGAGACTGATGGAGAAGTTGAAACTCTTAAAGGGGGTATTACACACATGGAACAAAGAGGTATTTGGGGATGTATTTGATAATCTAAAGGCCACGGAAAGGGAAGTGCAGTCAGCCGAGAGGGATTATGATCAAAATCCTTCGGATTTGCTGAAGTCTCGATTGCTCCCCACACAAGCAAATTATAAACAAGCTCTTGCTGTTGAGGAAATATTTTGGAAGCAACGAGCTAGGATAAAATGGTTGACGGAGGGAAATGGCAATACAAAATATTTTCATGCCCTATGTACGAATCGACGGAGATGAATGCATATTACGTCCATCACAGATGCCAATGGCTCTTTAGTAACTGATCAAACTGCCATTGGGTACGCCGGAGCAGAGTATTTTGAAACCAGTTTCACAGCTGACCTATCGGTTCTGCCTGATCTGGCTTTTCTCAATTGCATTCCGAATATGGTCTCAATGGAAGATAATCTTATGTTGAGTACATTGCCGAGTATGGAGGAGGTTAAGGAGGCCGTTCTTTCTCTAGATAAAAACAGTGCTCCCGGTCCGGATGGTTTTTGTGGGTCTTTTTTCCAGGCAGGTTGGGCAATTGTGAGGTTGGATGTAACGGATGCAGTGAGAGATTTTTGGGCTAGAGCACTTCAACCGCGAGCGATGGCAAGTTCTTTTATTGTACTAATTCCAAAGTCTTCTAATCCGACATCTTTTGGAGATTTTCGCCCAATTTCACTTTGTACGTTTGCAAGTAAAGTAATTACAAAAGTGATGGCTTCCCGACTATCTACACTTCTGCCAAAGTTAATCTCTCCCAATCAATCTGGGTTTGTGAAGGGTCGTTTGATTTCGGATAATATTCTCATTGCACAAGAAATGGTTCAACATCTTGATCGCAAAGTGCGCGGGGGAAATTTGGTGATTAAACTAGACATGATGAAGGCCTTCGATAGGGTATCACATACCTTTCTTATTACGATTTTAGAGAGATTTGGTTTCTCAAAGCATTTTCTCAACTTAATCCGTAATGCATTGTCTCGTAATTGGTTTTCAGTGCTTGTAAATGGCACGCCTTATGGTTTTTTCAAAGCAACAAGAGGAGTAAAGCAAGGAGATCCCCTATCTCCCTTGTTATTTATTTTATCCGCGGACTTATTTTCATGGGGAATGGAACTAATGCTTCAGCAAGGGCACCTCAATCCCTATATACTGCCAAGGAATACTATGCAGGTATCTCATTTATGTTTTTCCGGTGATGTGATGGTTTTTCTTAATGGGTCAAAGAATAATATGGAAAACTTTGTGCGATTCTTGCGGAGATATGAGAGTGTCTCTGGTCAAAGAGTGAATATGGGAAAATCGGCATATTATGTTTCCACTAAAGCGGGAGATAGACAAGCACAACTTATTCAGTCGGTTACAAATTTTGTTCAAGGGGATTTTCTGATCAAGTATTTGGGTTGCCCATTGATTAAAGGGAGGATAAAGGCTGAACATTTTTCTCCTTTAGTGGACCAAATCTCGTCTAGAATTGAGGGATGGCAAGCTAAGTTTTTAGATATGGCGGGAAGAATCGTTCTCATTCGACATGTCCTTTCATCCATGACTTTACATATTTTGGCCGTTTCTCAACCGCCCAATATTATCCTATCAAGACTTGAAAGGTTATTCGCGGCTTTTTTATGGGGGGCTTCAAATGGTGAGAAACGTCGGCATTGGGTTTCATGGTCTAAAATTTGCAAACATACACATTCAAATGGCCTCGGATTGATGTCATTGGAACATTATACTAAGGAGTTCGCTATGAAGTTGTGGTGGAGGTTTCGTACGACTGACTCTTATTGGCAGAAATTCTTGATAAGCCGCTATTGTCATGGACTCCGGCATGTTACCCTTGCTGAAATTCAACCAAATTCCTCACCTCAATGGCGTCGGATGTTGCAAGTTAAGAGTAAATCGGAATCACTAATGGGGCTACTTATACGGGATGGTAAAAGTCTCTTTTGTTATGAAAACATTACACTTAATGGTAGCATTTGGCAAACAATACAAAACATTCCGGATTCCGCTTTGGATTTTCATGTTAATGAATTGTTGATGGATAATGAATGGGATTGGAGGAAAATGGAATCTTGGCTGCCCAACAATCTTATTGCATTGCTGCCACAGGTAGTAAATGGAGATACGAAAGACGAATGGATATGGAAACCGGAATCAAATGGAGTTTTCTCTTTATCATCTGTTGTGGATCATGAACGGGGAGGTGAGGCCACTACTTTGTCCCGAAAAACTCTGTGGGAGAGCAAGTTACCACTCCAATTACAAATTTTTTTGTGGAAATTTCTCAATAAATTCTTGCCAATGGAAGAGGTTTTATGGAAAATTGGATATCAAACTGTTACGAGTTGTGCATGTTCTAAGGGAAACGATTATTTCTTGCATATTTTTATGGAATGTCCACTAGCGAGATTTCTATGGAAACATGCAACCAATATTGCAGGCTTCTCAGTACATTATCATCTCCATCCCACTCCGCATAGCTTGCTTTCTACTTGGTGGATGTCGACTACCAGAAGACGGACCAATTCTCTGATAGTGATATCGTCTTGTGTATTATGGCAGCTCTGGAAGGCCCGGTGTTCTTTTTTTTTGAAGGACGGCGTACTACGAAACAACGAATCATCTTGGCATTTGATCAACAACTACAAGCCCTACAACAGTCCGGTAGAGCTAGATGGGATTCTATGACACCATGTTTTCGCAAGGTTAAAACTATCCGTAGGAAACAGGAGGAATGGTCACACGATATTATTATTTTGAGCATTGACGGGGCGGCAAGAGGGAACCCCGGTGAGGCGGGAATTGGTTGTGTATTACGCCGAGGATCAGGACAATTTTTAGCAGCCTGTTCAGAGTATATAGGGGTATACGAAACGAACATGATGGAAGATGTCACAGCATTGTTACATGGTCTACAATTTGCTACTCGATTGGGTATGCAAGTTACCCTGATTCAAACAGATTCGCATATATTACAGCAGGCGATTTCACGGAGAAGCATCAACAGCTGGGCGCTTGATACAGTTTTCCGCACAACTCTAAGCCTAACTCATGATATCTCGATTATGCATATATATAGGGAAGCAAATATGGTTGCTGATTCACTCGCAAATTACGGCTGTGATTCGAAAACTCTTACATTCTTTCATACTCTTATTTCTTTACCCCCGCATATACGGGGCTTGATTCATTTGGACCGTCAGGGAATACCGACATTGCGGGTTCTTTGAGTGGCAGCATTGTAACTGTGTTTCAGCTCTAATAAAGTACACGGTTTTAAAAAAAATAAAAAAATATTATGTTTCTCAAACAGCATATCAGGATTGTGCTATAAGCTTACATATATATTAGACTAAAGACTAGAAGAGAATTGTGATGAATTAAAAAGAAATTAAAAGCACAAACAACAAAACTTTTTCCAAGACCAAATTTAATTGTTTTGGACCAACGCTGAAAATTCTCGTACTCACTGGTCAGAAACATATGAGGAATGTATAGAATCGAAAACATAAATAAAGTTTGGGATACAGTTTTCGAAAATTGGGAACAAGAAAAGAAGCTTGCACCCAAAGTCACCAATCACCGGATCATCCTCTGCAGTCATCAACTTATTCAAGTCAAACAGTTGAACCCCCTGCTATCCCTCTCAGTCATTTCATGAAACACCAACAACACTTCAGGGTTGCTTTAATCAACTGGTCCAGGAAATAAAGAAATCTCATTCCCCTTGGCTACCTTCGGGGGATTATACAAGAGATGCATTGTTCTTCTCTTGATCAACCTTTACTTCGATGAAACCCTCCATTTCATCAAGATATTTCATGTTAGTTAATTCATCAGGATTTCGAGCACCCGACAAACAATCAAGCACAAAACACTTCATCGCCCTTTTCGCGATTGAGATTCTGTAATTTCTGCAGTTTTCTTGCACCTTACCAATCATTTGCTCAAGGTAACCTTCCTTATTAAGCTTAGATTTCTTTCTTGCATCACAAGGTTGTTTAATGAACTTTTATATATAACGATGTTATTTATGTACATATAAGTTTTGAAACATTTGTTGAATATAATGGAATTTGTTTTATCCTTTCGTTGTTGTTGGGAACAAGTTTAAGAAAAAGTTATATTAACGTTGTTATTTTTGAATTTGAAAATATAATAGCTCACTAAACAAAGCGACTTTTAGGTCTCTTGTGTCAGTCGCCCTAGTGTTTTCCCTATTGAGCCGACCGATTTTCGTAACATTTAACCTACATTCCGTTATTCGACTAAATGAATTTGCTTTGTGTGACCAAATGTGTTACAGTTTAACTATTTGAACAACATTCCTTCAAATACTTACAAAATTAAATATTAAATAAAAAAAAACCTTAATTAGAAGTTTTCTGTCTAAATGGCTTTTTTTTTTTTTTTTTTCAGTAACTGCGAATTTTTATTTATAAAGGCAAAAGCCAGAATACAGCATAAAATCCGCCTCTCAGTGGCGGGTTCAATAATGAGCCTATATCTAACTTATGGTCTTTGACGAAATCGCAGATTTGGCAATCCATTCCTATCAGATATACATTGTAATTGAACTGATAAAGGTAACTGTGAAAAAATAGGAAATTCACAAGAAGCATTAGTGTCACAAGCCTCATTAGCAAGCATGTCCGCAACCTTATTGGCTTCCCTATAAATGTGAGTAATAGCATGTTGATTTTTAAGCTTGAGCAAAGTCTGAAATAACACATCTAATTTCCAGCTATGAATGTGCCGGGAATGGATTGCATCCACCAAGAATTTGGAGTCTGATTGAATAGTAATCTGAGTGTGTCCCAAACTAGTGGACAATTGAATCCCCGACACCATTGCATGTATCTCAGCTTCAGAATTAGTAAGGTCATCCCCCAGATAACGATAATAGGCAAAGACAAAATCACCATTACTACAACGCAAGACTCCACCAGCACCTGCACATCCGGGATTGCCTCTAGAAGCACCATCTATATTTAATATGAGCAACCCCGATGAACCATCAACCAACCATTTCACCGCCAAAGCCTTTCCCATTATGTTCCAAGTTGGTGATTTCCGCCCCATATAGTGATCATACATTCCCACGGATTGTAGAATTGGAGCAATAAAACTCTCAAATTCTTTCAAAAGTCCCCTGTTATTCGCAATAGTTCCTTCATAAATAAATCGACATCTAGCACGCCACAAAATCCAACATATCCCTGAACTAACAATCACATAAATATCCCGCCATTTCCCTTGACCTTTCCACCATAACATTTTAATAAGAGAAACCGGATTGTCATGATTTAGTAAACGCCAATCCACACCTAAAAAACCACAACATTGCCGCCACAAAAAGCTAGCCAAAGGACAGTCTACAAAGATGTGTAAGATGTTATCTACCCCCTCCTACTGCTACACCATGAAGCCAAAGAAACTCCCCAAGTTTGTCTACTCGTATCAAAAGCAAGAAAGCCATTAAATAGACGCCACATAAATACACACAAGAACAAAGGAAGTTTTGAGTTCCACAATATACGGCGAGTACTTTGTATTATAGCAAATGGTTGTAACTGGTTAATTACATAAAACCTCTCATAATTTTCTAGCTAATTTGTGTAATCACATTTTATTTATTTATATAAACCCTTATAAGGACGACCAAAGAGATTAATTTTAAAGAAACGACGCCACGCTCTCCTTCTTTTTATTCTGGTTTGCTTCGTTTTCTATTTCGAGTGGACGGTTGCTATGATTTCTATTTGACCAAATATAGTTCCTCAAATTACTCGTCATGTATAGAAAAATTCAGGAGAACCATAACAATCCATTATTTCTAATCCTAAGAAGCGGAGAAGTAAGTATATCCTTGGTATAAATTATGTAACACGATTTTACGTTACGTTTCTCTACCACTTTTACCTAAATTCGTTCTAATAATTTTATTTGTTGTGAGTTAAGGAAGAATTTTCACATGTCGCAATAACAACAATAACATTTATTATCATGTTCCGATTTACTCTTTTTAGAACCGCTTTCATTTATTTTTAAAATTTTGGAGGAAAAGTTAATTCGTGCAGGATTTTTTATTTATTTAGAATATGTATTAGAGTTGTGATATTTTCAAAGTTTTTAAATATTATACATTTATTCATATGGTTAAAATATGCAAGAAAAATAAAAAATTGAAACTAAGGTTATATAAACTCTTGGGAGGTCGACAAAGGAGATTAATTCCAAAAGCATTGTTGCCACTCTCGGTGCCACCTTCTTACCTTCTTTCTTTTCTGTTGATTAGAACTACTTTCAAATTTTGTCATATTATTTAAACTACATGCCCATTATTAAACTGAATGCACTTGCTTTGTATGGGCAAATGTAAAATTGTTTCATTCTTTAAACCACAATCCTTAAAATACATTTAAAACCAATGATTAAATAATAAAATAAAACCCTCAATTAGATGTTTTCTTTACTAAAAGGTTAGTAAGTCAAAACCTCCGACAATCTTATTACAAATTCGGGAAGTATTTATTTACTTATTTTTAAAAGTACTAGATCTGTAATACGTGTGATGCACGAGATAGTTTTTAACATAGTTTTGAAAGTATTAGATTTCCGTCACATCCAAGCATTTTTTGTATACTTAGACTAAAGTAAATTTTCAGATTAAGAAAAAAAGCATAATTTGTTTGTTCTTATATATAACGATCTTAATTAAACCAAACTATATTATGTTTCCCAACAGCATATCAGGATTGTGCTATAAGCTTACATATACATTAGACTAATGACTCGAAGAGAATTGTGATGAATTGAAAAGAAATTAAAAGCACAAACAACAAAACTTTTTCCATGACCAAATTTAATTGTTTTTTGGCCAACGCTGAAAATTCTTCAACTCACTGGTCAGAAACATTTGAGGAATGTATAGAATCAAAAGCATAAATCAAGTATGGGATACAGTTTTCGAAAATTGCGAACAAGAAAGGAAGCTTGCACCCAAAGTCACCAATCACCGGATCATCCTCTTCGGTCATCAACTTATTCAAGTCAAACAGTCGAACCCCCTTCTATCCCTCTCAGGTATTTCATGAAACACCAACAACACTTCAGGTTCGCTTTAATCAACAGGTCCAGGAAAGAAAGAAATCTCATTCCCCTTGGCTACCTTCGGGGGATTATACAGGAGATGCCTTGTTCTTCTCTTGATCAACCTTAACTTCGATGAAACCCTCCATTTCATCAAGATATTTCATGTTAGTTAATTCATCAGGATTTCGAGCACCAGACAAACAATCAAGCACAAAACACTTCATCGCCTATTTCGCGATTGAGATTCTGTAATTTCTGCAGTTTTTCTTGCACTTTACCAATCATTTGCTCACGGTAGCCTTCCTTATTAAGCACATATTTGTTTCTTTCATCACAAGGTAGTTTAATGAACTTTTATATATAACGATGTTATTTATGTACTTATAAGTTTTGAAAAATTTGTTGAATAAAATGGAATTTGTTTTATCCTTTCTTCGTTGTTGGGAACAAATTTAAGATAAAGTTATATTAACGTTGTTATATTTGAATTTGAGAATATAATAGCTCACTAAACAAAGCGACTTTTCGGTCTCTTGTGTCAGTCGCCCTAGTGTTTTCCCTATTGAGCCAACCGATTTTCATAACATTTAAACTACATTCCGTTATTCGTCTAAATGAATTTGCTTTGTGAGACCGAAGGTGTTACAGTTTAACTCTTTGAACAACATTCCTTCAAATACTTACAAAATTAAATATTAAATAAAAAAATAAAAACCTTAATTAGAAGTTTTCTTTCTAAATGGTTAATTACATAAAACCTCTCATAATTTTATCGCTAATTTGTGCAATCACATTTTATTTATTTACAAAAGTACTAGATCTATAGTACGTGCGACGTTGTGCGATGCACGAGATATGTTTTAATGTTCTTAAAAAAAATGCAAAAGATAACAAAAACAAATAATTATTGGGTTATATAAACCCTTATAAGGACGACCAAAGAGATTAATTTTAAAGAAACGACGCCACGTTCTCCTTCTTTTTATTCTGGTTTGCTTCGTTTTCTATTTCGAGTGGATGGTTGCTATGATTTCTATTTGACCAAATATAGCTCCTCAAATTACTCGTCATGTATAGAAAAATTCAGGAGAACCATAACAAACCATTATTTCTAATACTAAGAAGCGGAGAAGTAAGTATATCCTTGGTATAAAGTATGTAACACGATTTTACGTTACGTTTCTCTTCCACTTTTACCTTGTGTAAAGTAACAGTCACGTTTGTTGAAAATATCAATGAAATTCGTTCTAATAATTTTATTTGTTGCGAGTAAAGGAAGAATTTTCACATGTCGCAATAACAACAATAACATTTATTATCATGTTCCGATTTACTCTTTTTAGAACCGCTTTCATTTATTTTTAAAATTTAGGAGGAAAAGTTAATTCGCGCAGTATTTTTTGTTTATTTACAATATGTATTAAAGTTGTGATATTTTCAAAGTTTATAAATATTATATATTTATTCATATGGTTAAAATATGCAAGAAAAATAAAAAAATTGAAACTAAGGTTATATAAACTCTTGGGAGGTCGACAAAGGAGATTAATTCCAAAAGCATTGTTGCCACTCTCTGTGCCACCTTCTTACCTTTTTCTTTTTTGTTGATTAGAACTACTCTCAAATTTTGTCATATTATTTAAACTACATGACCATTATTAAACTGAATGAACTTGCTTTGTATGGGCAAATGTAAAAATGTTTCATTCTTTGAACCACATTCCTTCAAATACATTTAAAACCTATGATTAAATAATAAAATAAAACCCTGAATTAGATGTTTTCTTTACTAAAAGGTTAGTAAGTCAAAACCTCCCACAATCTTATTACAAATTCGTGAAGTATTTATTTACATATTTTAAAAAGTACTAGATCTGTAATACGTGTGATGCACGAGATAGTTTTTAACATAGTTTTGAAAGTATTAGATTTCCGTCACATCCAAGCATTTTTTGTATACTTAGACTAAAGTAAATTTTCAGATTAAGAAAAAAAGCATAATTTGTTTGTTCTTATATATAACGATCTTTTTTTTTTTTTTTAATTAAACCAAACTATATTATGTTTCCCAACAGCATATCAGGATTGTGCTATAAGCTTACATATACATTAGACTAATGACTCGAAGAGAATTGTGATGAATTGAAAAGAAATTAAAAGCACAAACAACAAAACTTTTTCCATGACCAAATTTAATTGTTTTTTGGCCAACGCTGAAAATTCTTCAACTCACTGGTCAGAAACATTTGAGGAATGTATAGAATCAAAAGCATAAATCAAGTATGGGATACAGTTTTCAAAAATTGCGAACAAGAAAGGAAGCTTGCACCCAAAGTCACCAATCACCGGATCATCCTCTTCGGTCATCAACTTATTCAAGTCAAACAGATGAACCCCCTTCTATCCCTCTCAGGTATTTCATGAAACACCAACAACACTTCAGGTTCGCTTTAATCAACGAGTCCAGAAAGAAAGAAATCTCATTCCCTCGCTACCTTCTGGGGATTATACAGAGATGCCTTGTTCTTCTCTTTGATCAACCTTAACTTCGATGAAACCCTCCATTTCATCAAGATATTTCATGTTAGTTATTTCATCAGGATTTCGAGCACCAGAGAAACAATCAAGCACAAAACACTTCATCACCTTTTTCGCGATTGAGATTATGTAATTTATGTATTTTTTCTTGCACTTTACCAATCATTTGCTCAATGTAGCCTTCCTTATTAAGCACATATTTGTTTCTTTCATCACAAGGTAGTTTAATGAACTTTTTATATATAACGATGTTATTTATGTACTTATAAGTTTTGAAAAATTTGTTGAATAAAATGGAATTTGTTTTATCCTTTCTTCGTTGTTGGGAACAAATTTAAGATAAAGTTATATTAACGTTGTTATATTTGAATTTGAGAATATAATAGCTCACTAAACAAAGCGACTTTTCGGTCTCTTGTGTCGATCGCCCTAGTGTTTTCCCTATTGAGCCAACTGATTTTCATAACATTTAAACTACATTCCGTTATTCGTCTAAATGAATTTGCTTTGTGAGACCGAAGGTGTTACAGTTTAACTCTTTGAACAACATTCCTTCAAATACTTACAAAATTAAATATTAAATAAAAAAATAAAAACCTTAATTAGAAGTTTTCTTTCTAAATGGTTAATTACATAAAACCTCTCATAATTTTATCGCTAATTTGTGCAATCACATTTTATTTATTTACAAAAGTACTAGATCTATAGTACGTGCGACGTTGTGCGATGCACGAGATATGTTTTAATGTTCTTAAAAAAAATGCAAAAGATAACAAAAACAAATAATTATTGGGTTATATAAACCCTTATAAGGACGACCAAAGAGATTAATTTTAAAGAAACGACGCCACGTTCTCCTTCTTTTTATTCTGGTTTGCTTCGTTTTCTATTTCGAGTGGATGGTTGCTATGATTTCTATTTGACCAAATATAGCTCCTCAAATTACTCGTCATGTATAGAAAAATTCAGGAGAACCATAACAAACCATTATTTCTAATACTAAGAAGCGGAGAAGTAAGTATATCCTTGGTATAAAGTATGTAACACGATTTCACGTTACGTTTCTCTTCCACTTTTACCTTGTGTAAAGTAACGGTCACGTTTGTTGAAAATATCAGTGAAATTCGTTCTAATAATTTTATTTGTTGCGAGTAAAGGAAGAATTTTCACATGTCGCAATAACAACAATAACATTTATTATCATGTTCCGATTTACTCTTTTTAGAACCGCTTTCATTTATTTTTAAAATTTAGGAGGAAAAGTTAATTCGCGCAGTATTTTTTGTTTATTTACAATATGTATTAAAGTTGTGATATTTTCAAAGTTTATAAATATTATATATTTATTCATATGGTTAAAATATGCAAGAAAAGTAAAAAATTGAAACTAAGGTTATATAAACTCTTGGGAGGTCGACAAAGGAGATTAATTCCAAAAGCATTGTTGCCACTCTCTGTGCCACCTTCTTACCTTTTTCTTTTTTGTTGATTAGAACTACTCTCAAATTTTGTCATATTATTTAAACTACATGACCATTATTAAACTGAATGAACTTGCTTTGTATGGGCAAATGTAAAAATGTTTCATTCTTTGAACCACATTCCTTCAAATACATTTAAAACCTATGATTAAATAATAAAATAAAACCCTGAATTAGATGTTTTCTTTACTAAAAGGTTAGTAAGTCAAAACCTCCCACAATCTTATTACAAATTCGTGAAGTATTTATTTACATATTTTAAAAAGTACTAGATCTGTAATACGTGTGATGCACGAGATAGTTTTTAACATAGTTTTGAAAGTATTAGATTTCCGTCACATCCAAGCATTTTTTGTATACTTAGACTAAAGTAAATTTTCAGATTAAGAAAAAAAGCATAATTTGTTTGTTCTTATATATAACGATCTTTTTTTTTTTTTTAATTAAACCAAACTATATTATGTTTCCCAACAGCATATCAGGATTGTGCTATAAGCTTACATATACATTAGACTAATGACTCGAAGAGAATTGTGATGAATTGAAAAGAAATTAAAAGCACAAACAACAAAACTTTTTCCATGACCAAATTTAATTGTTTTTTGGCCAACGCTGAAAATTCTTCAACTCACTGGTCAGAAACATTTGAGGAATGTATAGAATCAAAAGCATAAATCAAGTATGGGATACAGTTTTCGAAAATTGCGAACAAGAAAGGAAGCTTGCACCCAAAGTCACCAATCACCGGATCATCCTCTTCGGTCATCAACTTATTCAAGTCAAACAATGAACCCCCCTTCTATCCCTCTCGGGTATTTCATGAAACACCAACAACACTTCGAGTTCGCTTTAATCAACGAGTCCGAGAAAGAAAGAAATCTCATTCCCTCGCTACCTTCGGGGATTATACAGAGATGCCTTGTTCTTCTCTTTGATCAACCTTAACTTCGATGAAACCCTCCATTTCATCAAGATATTTCATGTTAGTTAATTCATCAGGATTTCGAGCACCAGACAAACAATCAAGCACAAAACACTTCATCGCCTATTTCGCGATTGAGATTCTGTAATTTCTGCAGTTTTTCTTGCACTTTACCAATCATTTGCTCACGGTAGCCTTCCTTATTAAGCACATATTTGTTTCTTTCATCACAAGGTAGTTTAATGAACTTTTATATATAACGATGTTATTTATGTACTTATAAGTTTTGAAAAATTTGTTGAATAAAATGGAATTTGTTTTATCCTTTCTTCGTTGTTGGGAACAAATTTAAGATAAAGTTATATTAACGTTGTTATATTTGAATTTGAGAATATAATAGCTCACTAAACAAAGCGACTTTTCGGTCTCTTGTGTCAGTCGCCCTAGTGTTTTCCCTATTGAGCCAACTGATTTTCATAACATTTAAACTACATTCCGTTATTCGTCTAAATGAATTTGCTTTGTGAGACCGAAGGTGTTACAGTTTAACTCTTTGAACAACATTCCTTCAAATACTTACAAAATTAAATATTAAATAAAAAAATAAAAACCTTAATTAGAAGTTTTCTTTCTAAATGGTTAATTACATAAAACCTCTCATAATTTTATCGCTAATTTGTGCAATCACATTTTATTTATTTACAAAAGTACTAGATCTATAGTACGTGCGACGTTGTGCGATGCACGAGATATGTTTTAATGTTCTTAAAAAAAATGCAAAAGATAACAAAAACAAATAATTATTGGGTTATATAAACCCTTATAAGGACGACCAAAGAGATTAATTTTTAAAGAAACGACGCCACGTTCTCCTTCTTTTTATTCTCGGTTTGCTTCGCTTTTCTATTTCGAGTGGATGGTTGCTATGATTTCTATTTGACCAAATATAGCTCCTCAAATTACTCGTCATGTATAGAAAAATTCAGGAGAACCATAACAAACCATTATTTCTAATACTAAGAAGCGGAGAAGTAAGTATATCCTTGGTATAAAGTATGTAACACGATTTCACGTTACGTTTCTCTTCCACTTTTACCTTGTGTAAAGTAACGGTCACGTTTGTTGAAAATATCAGTGAAATTCGCTCTAATAATTTTATTTGTTACGAGTAAAGGAAGAATTTTCACATGTCGCAATAACAACAATAACATTTATTATCATGTTCCGATTTACTCTTTTTTAGAACCGCTTTCATTTATTTTTTAAAATTTAGGAGGAAAAGTTAATTCGCAAGAAGATTTTTTTGTTTATTTACAATATGTATTAAAGTTGTGATATTTTCAAAGTTTATAAATATTATATATTTATTCATATGGTTAAAATATGCAAGAAAAGTAAAAAAATTGAAACTAAGGTTATATAAACTCTTGGGAGGTCGACAAAGGAGATTAATTCCAAAAGCATTGTTGCCACTCTCGTGCCACCTTCTTACCTTTTTTTCTTTTTTGTTGATTAGAACTACTCTCAAATTTTGTCATATTATTTAAACTACATGACCATTATTAAACTCGAATGAACTTGCTTTGTATGGGCAAATGTAAAAATGTTTCATTCTTTGAACCACATTCCTTCAAATACATTTAAAACCTATGATTAAATAATAAAATAAAACCCTGAATTAGATGTTTTCTTTACTAAAAGGTTAGTAAGTCAAAACCTCCCACAATCTTATTACAAATTCGTGAAGTATTTATTTACATATTTTAAAAAGTACTAGATCTGTAATACGTGTGATGCACGAGATAGTTTTTAACATAGTTTTGAAAGTATTAGATTTCCGTCACATCCAAGCATTTTTTGTATACTTAGACTAAAGTAAATTTTCAGATTAAGAAAAAAAGCATAATTTGTTTGTTCTTATATATAACGATCTTAATTAAACCAAACTATATTATGTTTCCCAACAGCATATCAGGATTGTGCTATAAGCTTACATATACATTAGACTAATGACTCGAAGAGAATTGTGATGAATTGAAAAGAAATTAAAAGCACAAACAACAAAACTTTTTCCATGACCAAATTTAATTGTTTTTTGGCCAACGCTGAAAATTCTTCAACTCACTGGTCAGAAACATTTGAGGAATGTATAGAATCAAAAGCATAAATCAAGTATGGGATACAGTTTTCGAAAATTGCGAACAAGAAAGGAAGCTTGCACCCAAAGTCACCAATCACCGGATCATCCTCTTCGGTCATCAACTTATTCAAGTCAAACAGTCGAACCCCCTTCTATCCCTCTCGTGTATTTCATGAAACACCAACAACACTTCGAGTTCGCTTTAATCAACGAGTCCAGAAAGAAAGAAATCTCATTCCCTCGCTACCTTCGGGGATTATACAGAGATGCCTTGTTCTTCTCTTTGATCAACCTTAACTTCGATGAAACCCTCCATTTCATCAAGATATTTCATGTTAGTTAATTCATCGAGATTTCGAGCACCGGACAAACAATCAAGCACAAAACACTTCATCGCCTATTTCGCGATTGAGATTCTCGTAATTTCTGCAGCTTTTTTCTTGCACTTTACCAATCATTTGCTCACGGTAGCCTTCCTTATTAAGCACATATTTGTTTCTTTCATCACAAGGTAGTTTAATGAACTTTTTATATATAACGATGTTATTTATGTACATATAAGTTTTGAAAAATTTGTTGAATATAATGGAATTTGTTTTATCCTTTCGTTGTTGTTGGGAACAAATTTAAGATAAAGTTATATTAACGTTGTTATATTTGAATTTGAGAATATAATAGCTCACTAAACAAAGCGACTTTTCGGTCTCTTGTGTCAGTCGCCCTAGTGTTTTCCCTATTGAGACAACCGATTTTCATAACATTTAAACTACATTCCGTTATTCGACTAAATGAATTTGCTTTGTGAGACCAAAGGTGTTACAGTTTAACTCTTTGAACAACATTCCTTCAAATACTTACAAAATTAAATATTAAATAAAAAAATAAAAACCTTAATTAGAAGTTTTCTTTCTAAATGGTTAATTACATAAAACCTCTCATAATTTTATCGCTAATTTGTGCAATCACATTTTATTTATTTACAAAAGTACTAGATCTATAGTACGTGCGACGTTGTGCGATGCACGAGATATGTTTTAATGTTCTTAAAAAAAATGCAAAAGATAACAAAAACAAATAATTATTGGGTTATATAAACCCTTATAAGGACGACCAAAGAGATTAATTTTTAAAGAAACGACGCCACGTTCTCCTTCTTTTTTATTCTGGGTTTGCTTCGCTTTTCTATTTCGAGTGGATGGTTGCTATGATTTCTATTTGACCAAATATAGCTCCTCAAATTACTCGTCACGTATAGAAAAATTCAGGAGAACCATAACAAACCATTATTTCTAATCCTAAGAAGCGGAGAAGTAAGTATATCCTTGGTATAAAGTATGTAACACGATTTTACGTTACGTTTCTCTTCCACTTTTACCTTGTGTAAAGTAACAGTCACGTTTGTTGAAAATATCAATGAAATTCGTTCTAATAATTTTATTTGTTGCGAGTTAAGGAAGAATTTTCACATGTCGCAATAACTACAATAACATTTATTATCATGTTCCGATTTACTCATTTTAGAACCGCTTTCATTTATTTTCAAAATTTAGGAGGAAAAGTTAATTCGCGCAGTATTTTTTATTTATTTACAATATGTATTAAAGTTGTGATATTTTCAAAGTTTATAAATATTATATATTTATTCATATGGTTAAAATATGCAAGAAAAATAAAAAATTGAAACTAAGGTTATATAAACTCTTGGGAGGTCGACAAAGGAGATTAATTCCAAAAGCATTGTTGCCACTCTCTGTGCCACCTTCTTACCTTTTTCTTTTTTGTTGATTAGAACTACTCTCAAATTTTGTCATATTATTTAAACTACATGACCATTATTAAACTGAATGAACTTGCTTTGTATGGGCAAATGTAAAAATGTTTCATTCTTTGAACCACATTCCTTCAAATACATTTAAAACCTATGATTAAATAATAAAATAAAACCCTGAATTAGATGTTTTCTTTACTAAAAGGTTAGTAAGTCAAAACCTCCCACAATCTTATTACAAATTCGTGAAGTATTTATTTACATATTTTAAAAAGTACTAGATCTGTAATACGTGTGATGCACGAGATAGTTTTTTAACATAGTTTTGAAAGTATTAGATTTCCGTCACATCCAAGCATTTTTTTGTATACTTAGACTAAAGTAAATTTTCGGATTAAGAAAAAAAAGCATAATTTGTTTGTTCTTATATATAACGATCTAATTAAACCAAACTATATTATGTTTCCCAACAAAGATATCGTGATTGTGCTATAAGCTTACATATACATTAGACTAATGACTCGAAGAGAATTGTGATGAATTGAAAAGAAATTAAAAGCACAAACAACAAAACTTTTTCCATGACCAAATTTAATTGTTTTTTGGCCAACGCTGAAAATTCTTCAACTCACTGGTCAGAAACATTTGAGGAATGTATAGAATCAAAAGCATAAATCAAGTATGGGATACAGTTTTCGAAAATTGCGAACAAGAAAGGAAGCTTGCACCCAAAGTCACCAATCACCGGATCATCCTCTTCGGTCATCAACTTATTCAAGTCAAACAATGAACCCCCCTTCTATCCCTCTCGTGTATTTCATGAAACACCAACAACACTTCGAGTTCGCTTTAATCAACGAGTCCAGAAAGAAAGAAATCTCATTCCCTCGCTACCTTCTGGGGATTATACAGAGATGCCTTGTTCTTCTCTTTGATCAACCTTAACTTCGATGAAACCCTCCATTTCATCAAGATATTTCATGTTAGTTAATTCATCAGATTTCGAGCACCAGACAAACAATCAAGCACAAAACACTTCATCGCCTATTTCGCGATTGAGATTCTGTAATTTCTGCAGTTTTTCTTGCACTTTACCAATCATTTGCTCACGGTAGCCTTCCTTATTAAGCACATATTTGTTTCTTTCATCACAAGGTAGTTTAATGAACTTTTATATATAACGATGTTATTTATGTACTTATAAGTTTTGAAAAATTTTGTTGAATAAAATGGAATTTGTTTTATCCTTTCTTCGTTGTTGGGAACAAATTTAAGATAAAGTTATATTAACGTTGTTATATTTGAATTTGAGAATATAATAGCTCACTAAACAAAGCGACTTTTCGGTCTCTTGTGTCGATCGCCCTAGTGTTTTCCCTATTGAGCCAACTGATTTTCATAACATTTAAACTACATTCCGTTATTCGCCTAAATGAATTTGCTTTGTGAGACCGAAGGTGTTACAGTTTAACTCTTTGAACAACATTCCTTCAAATACTTACAAAATTAAATATTAAATAAAAAAAATAAAAACCTTAATTAGAAGTTTTCTTTCTAAATGGTTAATTACATAAAACCTCTCATAATTTTATCGCTAATTTGTGCAATCACATTTTATTTATTTACAAAAGTACTAGATCTATAGTACGTGCGACGTTGTGCGATGCACGAGATATGTTTTAATGTTCTTAAAAAAAATGCAAAAGATAACAAAAACAAATAATTATTAGGGTTATATAAACCCTTATAAGGACGACCAAAGAGATTAATTTTAAAGAAACGACGCCACGTTCTCCTTCTTTTTATTCTCGGTTTGCTTCGCTTTTCTATTTCGAGTGGATGGTTGCTATGATTTCTATTTGACCAAATATAGCTCCTCAAATTACTCGTCATGTATAGAAAAATTCAGGAGAACCATAACAAACCATTATTTCTAATACTAAGAAGCGGAGAAGTAAGTATATCCTTGGTATAAAGTATGTAACACGATTTCACGTTACGTTTCTCTTCCACTTTTACCTTGTGTAAAGTAACGGTCACGTTTGTTGAAAATATCAATGAAATTCGTTCTAATAATTTTATTTGTTGCGAGTAAAGGAAGAATTTTCACATGTCGCAATAACAACAATAACATTTATTATCATGTTCCGATTTACTCTTTTTTAGAACCGCTTTCATTTATTTTTTAAAATTTAGGAGGAAAAGTTAATTCAGCAAGTATTTTTTTGTTTATTTACAATATGTATTAAAGTTGTGATATTTTCAAAGTTTATAAATATTATATATTTATTCATATGGTTAAAATATGCAAGAAAAGTAAAAAATTGAAACTAAGGTTATATAAACTCTTGGGAGGTCGACAAAGGAGATTAATTCCAAAAGCATTGTTGCCACTCTCGTGCCACCTTCTTACCTTTTTTTCTTTTTTGTTGATTAGAACTACTCTCAAATTTTGTCATATTATTTAAACTACATGACCATTATTAAACTGAATGAACTTGCTTTGTATGGGCAAATGTAAAAATGTTTCATTCTTTGAACCACATTCCTTCAAATACATTTAAAACCTATGATTAAATAATAAAATAAAACCCCCGAATTAGATGTTTTCTTTACTAAAAGGTTAGTAAGTCAAAACCTCCCACAATCTTATTACAAATTCGTGAAGTATTTATTTACATATTTTAAAAAGTACTAGATCTGTAATACGTGTGATGCACGAGATAGTTTTTAACATAGTTTTGAAAGTATTAGATTTCCGTCACATCCAAGCATTTTTTGTATACTTAGACTAAAGTAAATTTTCGTATTAAGAAAAAAAAGCATAATTTGTTTGTTCTTATATATAACGATCTTTAATTAAACCAAACTATATTATGTTTCCCAACAGCATATCAGGATTGTGCTATAAGCTTACATATACATTAGACTAATGACTCGAAGAGAATTGTGATGAATTGAAAAGAAATTAAAAGCACAAACAACAAAACTTTTTCCATGACCAAATTTAATTGTTTTTTGGCCAACGCTGAAAATTCTTCAACTCACTGGTCAGAAACATTTGAGGAATGTATAGAATCAAAAGCATAAATCAAGTATGGGATACAGTTTTCGAAAATTGCGAACAAGAAAGGAAGCTTGCACCCAAAGTCACCAATCACCGGATCATCCTCTTCGGTCATCAACTTATTCAAGTCAAACAGTCGAACCCCCTTCTATCCCTCTCAGGTATTTCATGAAACACCAACAACACTTCAGGTTCGCTTTAATCAACAGGTCCAGGAAAGAAAGAAATCTCATTCCCCTTGGCTACCTTCGGGGGATTATACAGGAGATGCCTTGTTCTTCTCTTGATCAACCTTAACTTCGATGAAACCCTCCATTTCATCAAGATATTTCATGTTAGTTAATTCATCGAGATTTCGAGCACCGCACAAACAATCAAGCACAAAACACTTCATCGCCTATTTCGCGATTGAGATTCTGTAATTTCTGCAGTTTTTCTTGCACTTTACCAATCATTTGCTCACGGTAGCCTTCCTTATTAAGCACATATTTGTTTCTTTCATCACAAGGTAGTTTAATGAACTTTTATATATAACGATGTTATTTATGTACTTATAAGTTTTGAAAATTTTGTTGAATAAAATGGAATTTGTTTTATCCTTTCTTCGTTGTTGGGAACAAATTTAAGATAAAGTTATATTAACGTTGTTATATTTGAATTTGAGAATATAATAGCTCACTAAACAAAGCGACTTTTCGGTCTCTTGTGTCGATCGCCTCTAGTGTTTTCCCTATTGAGCCAACCGATTTTCATAACATTTAAACTACATTCCGTTATTCGACTAAATGAATTTGCTTTGTGAGACCAAAGGTGTTACAGTTTAACTCTTTGTACAGCATTCCTTCAAATACTTACAAAATTAAATATTAAATAAAAAAATAAAAACCTTAATTAGAAGTTTTCTTTCTAAATGGTTAATTACATAAAACCTCTCATAATTTTATCGCTAATTTGTGCAATCACATTTTATTTATTTACAAAAGTACTAGATCTATAGTACGTGCGACGTTGTGCGATGCACGAGATATGTTTTAATGTTCTTAAAAAAAATGCAAAAGATAACAAAAACAAATAATTATTGGGTTATATAAACCCTTATAAGGACGACCAAAGAGATTAATTTTAAAGAAACGACGCCACGTTCTCCTTCTTTTTATTCTGGTTTGCTTCGTTTTCTATTTCGAGTGGATGGTTGCTATGATTTCTATTTGACCAAATATAGCTCCTCAAATTACTCGTCATGTATAGAAAAATTCAGGAGAACCATAACAAACCATTATTTCTAATACTAAGAAGCGGAGAAGTAAGTATATCCTTGGTATAAAGTATGTAACACGATTTCACGTTACGTTTCTCTTCCACTTTTACCTTGTGTAAAGTAACGGTCACGCTTTGTTGAAAATATCGATGAAATTCGCTCTAATAATTTTATTTGTTGCGAGTAAAGGAAGAATTTTCACATGTCGCAATAACAACAATAACATTTATTATCATGTTCCGATTTACTCTTTTTTAGAACCGCTTTCATTTATTTTTTAAAATTTAGGAGGAAAAGTTAATTCGCAAGTAGATTTTTTTGTTTATTTACAATATGTATTAAAGTTGTGATATTTTCAAAGTTTATAAATATTATATATTTATTCATATGGTTAAAATATGCAAGAAAAGTAAAAAAATTGAAACTAAGGTTATATAAACTCTTGGGAGGTCGACAAAGGAGATTAATTCCAAAAGCATTGTTGCCACTCTCGTGCCACCTTCTTACCTTTTTTCTTTTTTTGTTGATTAGAACTACTCTCAAATTTTGTCATATTATTTAAACTACATGACCATTATTAAACTGAATGAACTTGCTTTGTATGGGCAAATGTAAAAATGTTTCATTCTTTGAACCACATTCCTTCAAATACATTTAAAACCTATGATTAAATAATAAAATAAAACCCTGAATTAGATGTTTTCTTTACTAAAAGGTTAGTAAGTCAAAACCTCCCACAATCTTATTACAAATTCGTGAAGTATTTATTTACATATTTTAAAAAGTACTAGATCTGTAATACGTGTGATGCACGAGATAGTTTTTAACATAGTTTTGAAAGTATTAGATTTCCGTCACATCCAAGCATTTTTTGTATACTTAGACTAAAGTAAATTTTCAGATTAAGAAAAAAAGCATAATTTGTTTGTTCTTATATATAACGATCTTTAATTAAACCAAACTATATTATGTTTCCCAACAGCATATCAGGATTGTGCTATAAGCTTACATATACATTAGACTAATGACTCGAAGAGAATTGTGATGAATTGAAAAGAAATTAAAAGCACAAACAACAAAACTTTTTCCATGACCAAATTTAATTGTTTTTTGGCCAACGCTGAAAATTCTTCAACTCACTGGTCAGAAACATTTGAGGAATGTATAGAATCAAAAGCATAAATCAAGTATGGGATACAGTTTTCGAAAATTGCGAACAAGAAAGGAAGCTTGCACCCAAAGTCACCAATCACCGGATCATCCTCTTCGGTCATCAACTTATTCAAGTCAAACAAATGAACCCCCCTTCTATCCCTCTCGTGTATTTCATGAAACACCAACAACACTTCGAGTTCGCTTTAATCAACGAGTCCAGAAAGAAAGAAATCTCATTCCCTCGCTACCTTCGGGGATTATACAGAGATGCCTTGTTCTTCTCTTTGATCAACCTTAACTTCGATGAAACCCTCCATTTCATCAAGATATTTCATGTTAGTTAATTCATCGGGATTTCGAGCACCGTGACAAACAATCAAGCACAAAACACTTCATCGCCTATTTCGCGATTGAGATTCTCGTAATTTCTGCAGCTTTTTCTTGCACTTTACCAATCATTTGCTCACGGTAGCCTTCCTTATTAAGCACATATTTGTTTCTTTCATCACAAGGTAGTTTAATGAACTTTTATATATAACGATGTTATTTATGTACTTATAAGTTTTGAAAAATTTTGTTGAATAAAATGGAATTTGTTTTATCCTTTCTTCGTTGTTGGGAACAAATTTAAGATAAAGTTATATTAACGTTGTTATATTTGAATTTGAGAATATAATAGCTCACTAAACAAAGCGACTTTTCGGTCTCTTGTGTCAGTCGCCCTAGTGTTTTCCCTATTGAGCCAACTCGATTTTCATAACATTTAAACTACATTCCGTTATTCGACTAAATGAATTTGCTTTGTGAGACCGAAGGTGTTACAGTTTAACTCTTTGAACAACATTCCTTCAAATACTTACAAAATTAAATATTAAATAAAAAAATAAAAAAATAAAAACCTTAATTAGAAGTTTTCTTTCTAAATGGTTAATTACATAAAACCTCTCATAATTTTATCGCTAATTTGTGCAATCACATTTTATTTATTTACAAAAGTACTAGATCTATAGTACGTGCGACGTTGTGCGATGCACGAGATATGTTTTTATGTTCTTAAAAAAAATGCAAAAGATAACAAAAACAAATAATTATTGGGTTATATAAACCCTTATAAGGACGACTCAAAGAGATTAATTTTAAAGAAACGACGCTACGTTCTCCTTCTTTTTTATTCTCGGGTTTGCTTCGTTTTCTATTTCGAGTGGATGGTTGCTATGATTTCTATTTGACCAAATATAGCTCCTCAAATTACTCGTCATGTATAGAAAAATTCAGGAGAACCATAACAAACCATTATTTCTAATACTAAGAAGCGGAGAAGTAAGTATATCCTTGGTATAAAGTATGTAACACGATTTCACGTTACGTTTCTCTTCCACTTTTACCTTGTGTAAAGTAACGGTCACGTTTGTTGAAAATATCAGTGAAATTCGTTCTAATAATTTTATTTGTTGCGAGTAAAGGAAGAATTTTCACATGTCGCAATAACAACAATAACATTTATTATCATGTTCCGATTTACTCTTTTTAGAACCGCTTTCATTTATTTTTAAAATTTAGGAGGAAAAGTTAATTCGCAGTAGATATTTTTTGTTTATTTACAATATGTATTAAAGTTGTGATATTTTCAAAGTTTATAAATATTATATATTTATTCATATGGTTAAAATATGCAAGAAAAGTAAAAAATTGAAACTAAGGTTATATAAACTCTTGGGAGGTCGACAAAGGAGATTAATTCCAAAAGCATTGTTGCCACTCTCTGTGCCACCTTCTTACCTTTTTCTTTTTTGTTGATTAGAACTACTCTCAAATTTTGTCATATTATTTAAACTACATGACCATTATTAAACTGAATGAACTTGCTTTGTATGGGCAAATGTAAAAATGTTTCATTCTTTGAACCACATTCCTTCAAATACATTTAAAACCTATGATTAAATAATAAAATAAAACCCTGAATTAGATGTTTTCTTTACTAAAAGGTTAGTAAGTCAAAACCTCCCACAATCTTATTACAAATTCGTGAAGTATTTATTTACATATTTTAAAAAGTACTAGATCTGTAATACGTGTGATGCACGAGATAGTTTTTAACATAGTTTTGAAAGTATTAGATTTCCGTCAATACTTTGATAGCCGATTAAACTTAGCAACATATTGACTCACCGTCATCATTCCTTGACGAAGGTTTTGAAATTCATCTTCGCGTTGTTCTCTAATCCATCTTGGTATAAATTCTTTCTTAAATTCCTCTTGAAAATCAAACCAGCTCCAGACCTTATTATCCCGTTCTCGAGCTTCCTTCATTCTTAACCACCAATCTTTTGCAGCTCCCCGGAGGCGAAAAGCTGCAAATGTTACCTTTCGCTCGTCAGTATAGCGCAAAGTCTGATAAATATCTTCCAGACATTCCAGGAAAAGTTCAGCCTTAATTTCCTGTTCAGCTTCGCCATAAAACTCAGGAGGTCGAAAATTTAAGAAGCGTTCCAACGCCTCGTCTTCATCTAGTACCCTTGTTCTACTTGTTTGACGGTGTTCCAGAGTCATTTCAAGTAACTCGGTCATTCTATTGATAGCTCTAGCCATCAAGTTCTCGTCACCCTGAGGAGGAACAACTTCATGCATTGTTTCTTGGGGCTGTGGTTCTTCAGGGTTACTGGTACGAGACCCTTCTTCACTAACTGGTCTACGGGGATGACCCCTTCTAGTTTTAGGAGCCATCTGATATGTTTCAAGAACATTATAAATTAAAGCATCTGCCATGTTACTCCCAAAATCAAGTAAAGAATAAATATATCCTGTCAACAGTTCATATTATTAATGGCAACTAGAACAGTTCATATAATCACTAGCAAGTAGAACAATTCATATAATCAATAGCAAGTAGAACAGTTAACAAGAGAACCCTGTTTATAATACAATCCATGCTAATTTACATTTATATACATGAATTACATATTGTTTACAAAACGAGGAAATAAGATAAAATGAAATAAAGGTCACACTTACTAACATTAAACACTATATACATATGCATCCTTTTACTCGGACCACTCCCTACCACACTAATCGTGCGAACATCTCCCAAACAAGCTAATACACTCACACTAAGGGGCAGGTCTCGCTGATCTGGAGGAGGAGTCAGCCCACCGTCGAGCACTCCTCCTCAACTCATCCATTTTCTCTATCGCCTCTACACACAGAAATTCCATTTCCGCGTCCCACGCTCGATGCCAATGTGCATCCTGACGGGCCTTTTGATCTCTATTTTCTAAGATATTTCTAAGTTCCGCTATTTCTCCCTTGCTGGCTTCCAGCTTCTCTGCTAACTCCTCATTATAGTAATGATAATACCGATTATCGAGCTCGAGTTGTTCTTTAGTATCTAGAAGCCGATCTAACCAGAAGTTGGCTCGATCACAATTTCCGCATCGATCAGGGATAGGGGCTCTAACAGGACTGGGAGTGGGAGATTTTGGATCTTCCAACTCAACATACTCGCTATCTGCATTAGCTGCGACGGCCGGGAGTGCCAAAACGGCTGATGGTGGTGTATCCTCTGTGTGAGGTGATAATGGAGGGTTTCGTTCTGACGACGACTCTACGAGTTCGTTATTATTCCCAAACCTCCTTTGCCGAGGAAGAACGGACGTACTCTTGAAACAATCTCCTATCCCTTCTTACCCGTCATCCTACAACATAACAAATCAAATCATTAGTTATATATGAATAAAAGAATACAATAAATGATAGTTATCCATAAAAGTTACAAAACATCCCAAATATTCCCAATTCTTAATTCTCAACGAAAAAAATAATAACATCGGTTCTTAAAACCTAGGTTCTGATACCACCTGTGACGCCCCCAATTCCACCCCTAGGTACAACTGGGGCCGAATAGGGCATCTACCTACCTCTCGGCAGTAAACATAAAGTAACATTTGTATAAAACGCTTAAAAGACTAAACCGTTTATAAACAGAATATTCACATTTCTAAACTATACATCCTCAAAATATAGTTAGTAACCTGTATAACCTTAATAATTAATACAATACAGCGGAATTATCAAAATACATAATTTACATTAATCCAAAACAAACGGCTAATCTAGAACAACTAGTAATCCGAACGTGCATTCCAGGGTTGACAAAACAATCTCAATGGAGCTCGCTAGTACACTTCATACCTGCATTTTGAGATGCAGTTTGAAAGAAAACGTGTAAGCTAATGCTTAGTGAGTTCCTGTGTGTGTGCAACACTGTACATTTAATGAAAAATTCTAAGATAAAAAGATGCTCATGCAGTTTTGTTTCAGTTATGTATACAACATAATAGTAATTAATTCCTTTAACAAAGAACCAGACGTTAAGAAGTCCAGGTACAAGAAAATCAGATATTAAGAAGTCCAGGTACAAGAAAAGAAGATACCAACCGAACACCAGATACGCGCGCGATTTTCTACCTTATCCACCAGAAATCCAGCGGGTAAATCACAGGGTAGGGTACCTACTAGCCCTGTATTCACCTAGATCTGACCATTCCGAGTTAAAACTCCTAACCCAGAATTGGCCAACCTCTTAAGTACTGCAGAGCTATACGCCAGAAGTCGTCAGCCCTTGCTTTCCCGACCATGGCGCAAGACATCTACAGCCTTGGGGCCCACAAGAAAAGTATGATTTAGCGTGCTTCAGAGAAGCAATAAGATCCGTTAATTCATTAGCGTGCTTCAGAAAAGCAATAAGATCCGTTAATTCCATTAGTTACAACTGGCCGGCTCGGGGTGTTATAATTCTCGTATTAAATCGACACCCGGCCTGGCCTATACAGAATGTATGCAGCTTTATAAAACATGCAAAAATGATCAATGTCTGTATATGATTATACCAAAGCAATTCTAAATTCATTACAGAAATATATTTGGAACTCACAAGTTCCTAAATTCCAATTGAAACAGTTTACGAAAGCTTGGAACGCACAGGTTCCTAAATTCCAATTTAAACAGTTTAAGAAAGCTTGGAACGCACAGGTTCCTAAATTCCAATTTAAAGAGATTTAAGAAAAGAGGAACTCACCTTATAAGATTTAAACTCTTAACGCCTTACGAAGTCTCGGGATGTTCCGGTTCTGCTCCTATCACATAATAAGATTCACCAAATAGAATTACTTAGATGTCGACCAACGAACATGCCAAGCACTTGACTAACATTCTATCTTACACGCAATCCTACTTATGTACTCATATTGCTAGACTTGACAATTATATCAAGATTACATTCACCTAGAATCGGTCCAAACTTAGAACGATGGTCCCAACCTAGTAATATAATCAGATATAAGAAGTACAACATATAGATTGAGGAGCAGTCCGGATCCTATATAACACTATGGATTTCCAAGAACCAACAAGCAAATTCATGGCAATTTGAATGATCACAGTATACCTATACAACTGCAATTGCCAAGACATTGAAACAAAGAGAGAACGCTATGAAAATATCATTAAAATTCAGTTACAACATGTATATATTACATTTCTTCATTCCAAAAATGCTACTCAAAGAATGGAAGCATGAAAAGGAAACAAAATCAGATCAGGCAGCACAGAACACAGCAGCAAGCAGAAACCGGAATACATTCCTATTACATGCTTCTTCCAAAATGCTAATGCTAATTAACAAAAGCATGAAACAGCAGCAAGAAAAGAAAAGAAAAGAAATCTGGCAGCAACAGAAAACATTCCTATACTAAAATTCTTCTTTCCGAATTGTTAACCAAATACCAGAAGCACGAAACCGAAAAAAATCAGAAACAAGAAAAAAAGAAAGAAACCGCAAGCAGCAGAAAACAGAAGACAGAATCAGCAGAAACAGAGGAATCATAAAGCATAAAAACAGCAAACAAAAGGAACAGAAAAGCCGACAGCAGTGAAGAAACAGAAAACAGAACAAGAAAAAGAAAAAGAATCCGAGACAGCAGGAGACAGAGAAAACCGAACCAAAACAAGAAAAAAAATCAGAAAACCGAGAACAGCAAGAATCAGAAACATAAAACAGAGAAATCGTAAAGCAGAACACATTAAACAACAATTCAAATACTAATTTCAAATTATATTGGAAAACTCAAATAAAATTAACAACTCTTACCAAGAATTAAAGTTTAACACTTTGAAGATTATATAAAAGTGAAGTACTTGCTTTTGGACTGAGATGGATTGGAGAATTGAGAGACAAAGATTAAAGGATGAAAGATGAAGAACTTCCGAGAGAGAGAGAGAGCAAAAGACTTTTACAGAAGAAAAAAAAATTTGAAGAAGAAGACGATTGAAGAGGTGGGAAAAAGTAGGAGGTGTACTTGAATCCTCAATTTTCTACATGTGTACTAATGACTCACCAAACTTGTCCTATTTACAAGTTACGTCCTTCAACTATTAACATTTACCAAACAAGTCCTCATCTTTATTTTATTTATTTCTTCCTACCAATTTTTATTATTATAATAAATTCTTAAAAAAAATTGTGCGGGTCTCACAGGAATGATTTTCTGCTCATACCGTTCTTGAACATTTTCATAGATCGGTATCTGGTCATTGTCCTATGTAAATGAAGCTTAGCCGAGAAGGGGCTACTTCTTCTGCGCCGTTCCGGTATCAAAATATGTGGTCTCGTCACTCTACTTTCTAAGATTTGGTAGCCTCTAGTTGGGAAGGATGGGTGGATGGAAATGGAATGATGGTTCTGACAATTAAATTAAAACGGCTGAAGGGAGTTTTGTGTTTATGGAATAAAGAGAAGTTTGGTTATTTACTCACCAAACTCGGAGAGGCTGAAGATAAAGTCAAGTCAGCCAAATTGGCTTAAGATCTCCGTCCTAGTGATATATTGTTGGAAAAATGGAATGAGGAGAAAGAGAACTA
This sequence comes from Vinca minor, assembly GCA_026122235.1. Lineage (NCBI taxonomy): Eukaryota > Viridiplantae > Streptophyta > Magnoliopsida > Gentianales > Apocynaceae > Vinca > Vinca minor. The sequence continues at coordinate 1,274,534 of JAOCZM010000191.1, forward strand.
TCAATTTTATTTGGGGGCGGAAGAAACATTTTGGAGACAGAAATCAAGAATTAAGTGGTTGCAGGAGGGTGATGCAAGCACCAAATATTTTTATACTCTATGTAAGAACAAAAGAAGGCGTATGTGTATCTCGAAAATTCAAACGGAAAATGGTCAATGGTTGACGGATGATAAGGATATCGGCGAGAAGCCGAGAGTTTTTTTAATTCACTGTTTTTCGCGCAGGACAACACGTCTCAGTCGGAAGATCTTCTTAGTCAAGTGCCTTGTTTGGTGGATACAGATTCAAATAGAGAATTATCAAAGTTACCTACATTAACAGAAGTTCATGAGGCTGTCTTCTCTCTTGATCGTAATAGTTCTGCGGGTTCGGATGGTTATTCAGGCGGTTTTTTCCAATACTGCTGGAACATTGTTAAAAATGACATTTTGTTGGCGGTAACTGATTTCTGGTCCGGTATTCCACTTCCGAAATCAATCGCTAGCACCACGGTTGTGCTTTTGCCGAAAGTACCAAGTCCCTCTCACTTTGGGGAATTTCGCCCAATCTCATTTTACAAATTTTCAAATAAGGTAATTACAAAAGTTATGGCTCCTTGACTTGGCTCCCTCTTACCATCTATTATTTGTTCTAATCAGTCAAGCTTTATTAAAGGGCGGTCTATTTCTGATAATATTTTATTGGCTATGGAAATGGTGCATTCTATTAATCATAGAGTTTGGGGAGGACACTTAGTTATCAAGCTCGGAATGCAAAAGGCTTTTGACAAAGTTTTGCACAGTTTTCTTATTCAGATCTTGCGATGTTTTGGTTTTAATTGTCATTTTGTCAATCTGATTCAGAATGTATTAAAGTCTAATTGGTTTTCAGTGATGATTAATGGTGCTTCTTATGGTTATTGTAATGCAAAGAGAAGGGTGAAACAAGGCGACCCTCTTTCCCCTTTATTGTTTATTCTGGAGGTAGAATGCTTTTCCCGGGGTCTGAACAATTTAACCACTGCCGGTATTCTTGAGCCTTATCGTATTTCTCGACAGTCTCTTATTATTTCGCATCTTTCCTTTGCTGATGATATTGTTATTTTTACGAATGGCTAGAAGAAAAATATTCTCACTTTGATGGAATTCCTGCGACTTTATGAGGAAGGTTCAGGTCAGCGAATCAATATTGGCAAATGTTCTTTCTATTCTCCGAATAGAATGACTAATGCAAAGACATGATACATTCTGTAACAGGATTCATCGAAGGGGACTTTCCAATGAAGTATCTTGGGTGCCCGATTTTCCCGGTGCATTCAAAGGTTCAGTATTTTCAACCAATGGTCGATGCTATTGGAGTCCGCATAGAGGTGTGGCAGCAGAATTTACTAAGTATGGGAGGAAGACTTGTTTTGGTACGTTCGGTCCTTAATTCCATTCCTATGCATATTCTTGCATCTTGTAATGTTCCTCACTTTGTTCTGTTAACATTAGAACGTATTTTTCGCGATTTGTTTGGGGCTAGACAGACGGTGAGAGAGAAATCATTGGATGTCTTGGACAAAGATGTCTAGGGAGGTGGAATGCAATGGTGTTGATGTTATTTCTTTATAAACCTTTTATGATGTTTTTTTGTGGAAATTATGGTGGAGATTTCGTAATGGTTGCTCTTTATGGTCTAATTTCTTACGTTATAAATATTGCGGGGGTGTGATTCATGTCAAATTGAGTGTGGTGGTTACGGGATGTTCTCCGAGCCGGAGGCGGATGATGAAAGTTAAGGCTATGGTTGAGTCTCGTATAGCTTGTCTTTTGAGGGATTGAGAGGCTAGTTTTTTATACGATAATTTTGCTTTAACTGGCGCTATGGATAAATGGTTCTTATAACCGAATGCGATTACTAGCCGAGCAAATCTTGTTGATTTTTGTCAAAATGGTAACTGGAACCATGAGGTTCTTCGCATAAATGTTCCATTGCCGACTATTGCTAAGCTCCCGGAGGTTCATTTGGATTTATACAGCGATAAAGATAGGATGATTTGGATGGTTAATCCTCATGGTAATTTCACTATAGCATCGACTATATCTTGCTTCAGGGATTCAGGAGTGGCTCAACACTCGAGGAAATGTATTTGGAATAAGGTACTTCCCTTATCTCTTTCTCCTTTTATGTGTAAATTGCTTAATTTTTTTTTAGCGCTTGATGAGGATCGTATGCGTTTTGGGGTTCCTTTGGTATATCGATCCGTTTGTCTGGGGTCAATGGAGACATATGATGTTATTTTTGTCCAATGCCCGTTAGCAAGATGTGTTTGGCAAGAAGCAGCTGTTCGGGTGGGCTTATTTGCGAATACTAGGAGAGTGACCTCATTGCGTGAATTGCTTTCATTTTGGTGGTTTGCTGGTCCTGTTGGTGATACTCATTTGATTATTTTAATGGCTTGTTCGGCGTGTTGGATACTATGGAAAGCGCGCTGTCGTTTTGTGAATGAGGCAAAAACTTCCTCTCAAATAAGTATTTTGGCACAGTTCAGGTATTATACTGGTTTACTGATGAAGGCAAAGAACATTCTTCCGAGGAAAACAATGTTGTTGCGTTGGAGGGGCAGTAAATGTAGCTGGATATGCAATTTTGAACATTGATGGAGCATTTAAGGGGAACCCAGGGGTCTCGGGTATTGGAGGTATCTTGTGGCATCCTAATTGTGATTTTCTTAGAGCTTTATCTAGTTACATTTGGGATTTTCTGACTAGTGTGAAGTGGAACAAGAGGCCTTACTGGCTGGGTTGCAGATGGCGAATGTATGTGGTATTTCTCGATTTCAGATTCAGACAGACTCTTCATTCTGGCAATGGCATTCAAGAAAGGTACTATTTCATCTTGGAAACTTGATTTTTCTTTTCGCAAAGTTTTGTTCGCTCTCGGTGATCGTCAGGTTATTCATATATACCGTGAGGTAAACACTGTTGCGGATGCTTTAGCTAACTTAGCTTGTGCAAACGAGGGACTCATGACTTTGCTGACTCTGTATTGCTGCCAACTGAGGTGCGTGGCTTGATTCTTCTTGACAAATTTAGAACTTCATACGTGCGTCTTCTTTAGTTTTGCAGGTACATGGGATGTCCCCCCCCTCTTGTTATTCTTTCGGCTAGGCCATATAATAAATGGTCAGAGTCGGAATTTATGGCTTTGCATACTAGCATAGACTCTACTGTATCACCCTTGAGCATACAATAAATGCTTAAGGTTGCATATTTTTTTTCTATCATTTATGTAAGAGGTGGAATTTTTCATCTTTTGGGAGGTTTTGGTTTAAATCCCCCTCCCTAAATATTTTACCGATTTTAGCTTTATTAATAAACGGGGGTCCGCCCCACCACGATGGTGGCTGTATTAAAAAAATATATAATAATGCTTGTGATGCACGAGATAGTTTTAACATAGTTTTGAAAGTTTTAGATCTCCATCACATCTAAACATTTCTTTTCTAGAAGATAGTTTATGTATAAGTAGGCTAAAGTAAATTTACAGATTAAGAAAAAAGCATAATTTGTTTGTTCTTATATATAACGATCTTTTTATTTTATTTTTTATAAAACCAAAATATATTATGTTTCTCAAACAGCATATCAGGATTGAGCTATAAACTTACATAGATATATTAGACTAATGTCTCGAAGAGAATTGTGATGAATTGAAAAGAAATTTAAAGCACAAACAACTAGACTTTATCCAAGACAAAATTTAATTGTTTTGGACCTACGCTGAAAATTCTTATACTCACTAGTCAGAAATATATGAGGAATGTATAGAATCAAAAACATAAATCAAGTTTGGGATACAGTTTTCGAAAATAGGGAACAAGAAAGGAAGATTGCACACAAAGTCACCAATCACCGGATCATCCTCTTCAGTCATCAGCTTATTCAAGTCAAGCAGTCGAACCCCCTTCTATCTCTCTCAGGCATTTCATCAAACACCATCAATACTTAAGGTTTGCTTTAATCAATTGGTCTAGGCAAAAACAAAATCTCATTCCTCGCGGCTACCTTCGGGGGATTATGCAAGAGAAGCCTTGTTCTTCTCTTGATCTCATCAACCTTCACTTCGATGAAACCCTCCCTTTCATCAAGATCTTTCATGCTAGTTAATTCATCAGGCTTTCGAGCACCAGACAAACAATCAAGCACAAAACACTTCATCGCCTTTTTGCGATTGAGATTCTGTAATTTCTGCAGTTTTTCTTTCACTTTTACCAATCATTTTCTCAATGTAGCCTTCCTTATTAATCATAGATTTGTTTCTTGTATGCCAAGGTTGTTTAACTATAACGATGTTATTTATATACATATAAGTTTTAAGAAATTTGTTGAATATAAAGGAATATTTTTTATCCTTTCTTTGTTTTTAGGTCTCTTGTGTTAGTCACCCTAGTGTTTTTTTCTATTGAGCCAACCGATTTTCATAACATTTAAACTACATGTCCATTATTCGACTAAATGAATTTGCTTTGTGTGACCAATTGTGTTACAGTTTAACTCTTTGAACAACATTCCTTCAAATACTTACAAAATTAAATATTAAATAAAAAAATATAAACCTTAATTAGAAGTTTTCTTTCTAAATGGTTAATTACATAAAACCTCTCATAATTTTATCGCTAATTTGTGCAATCACGTTTTATTTATTTGCAAAAGTACTAGATCTATAGTACGTGCGACGTTGTGCGATGCACGAGATATGTTTTAATGTTCTTAAAAAAATGCAAAAGATAACAAAAACAAACAATTATTGGGTTATATAAACCCCTTATAAGGACGACCAAAGAGATTAATTTTAAAGAAACGACGCCACGCTCTCCTTCTTTTTATTCTGGTTTGCTTTATTTTCTATTTCGAGTGGATGGTTGCTATAATTTCTATTGGACCAAATATAGCTCCTCAAATTACTTGTCATGTATAGAAAAATTCAGGAAAACCGTAACAAACCATTATTTCTAATCCTGAGAAGCGGAGAAGTAAGTATACCCTTGGTATAAATTATGTAACACGATTTTACGTTACGTTTCTCTACCACTTATACCTTGTGTAAAGTAAAAGTCACGTTTGTTGAAAAAGATGACGAAACGAAATCCGAATCGAGAATGGAAACCGGTTCTTGATGATCTTGATCTTCTTGAATTTTCTTGATTTTCTTGATTCGGATTAATAGTATACTGTGAACAGAAATCGTGAACAGTAATCTGACTTTCTTGAATTTTTCCTTACCTTTGGCCGAGAGCTTATCAAAGAATGAGGCGCCTACGCTATCAATTCTTGATGTATATGGATGTTTAAACACGGCTCAAATTAAAGGAGGAACGTTTGCCAATTCTTGGACGAGGCGCCTACGCTATCAATCCAAGAAGTTTGCTTATGGCTTTATAGTTCGCTATTCAATTTATATTAACTCGGCTGCCAATTTCTTTTCACCGAGAAGCTTTTAAAATCGGCTGCTTTTTATATATGCCGTAATGCTATTTTTTTTTTTTTTTTGTCAATTTCTGCAAACAAGAAAAAAAAATTGTGCGTAGGGTACACCGGGAATTGGAGAAGAACCTTTTGCTCTGATACCACCTGATGAAGAACCGTGAGGTTCGACTTAAGTTTGAGCTCGATCTTTCTTCAATTCTCGAACTAGTTTCTAAGGGAATTTAATCAACGCAACACTAAGGATGGCTAATTAACAATGGAGGCTGAAACACCACAACAAGATAAACTATTCTTGTTGATACAGTAACTCAAGAATGAATGAATTTCTACTTAGAAGTTCAAACACGAGAAGCTAAGGAATAACCTTACCAAAATCAATATATCTAACGTAAGTATAAAGGTGGCCGAAATCTACCTTAAATAGGTTGAGATTTCGGTTACAACCAAAAAGGAAGAGTCCTTGAAGAATTAGGACTCTTGGAAAACAACTTTCTATCAAGTAAAACACTTAAACAAGATAATAGACAACATGTCCTATTATCTTGCATTCTAGGCGGCTAGAATAACAAACAAACAACAAACAAATGAAGAGTCCTTGAAGTATGAGGACTCTTTAATAACTAACAAACAAAGACTTGGACAACATGCCCTTTATTAAAGCAATTAGGCTACACACGCCTAAATAACATTGCTGAATATAATTAAAGTCTAGAATAGTCTAGAATAGGCTAGAATAGACTTTAATGTGTAAAAAGACCAAAATGCCCTTTTTAGCCACTTTGCTTCTTTGGGCCGATTTGTATATTCTTGAAAGTTAAGAAGTTGACTTTGTCATCATCTTCTAGTTGAAGGTTCACTTCCTTTTTAACTTTAATGTCTCGGATCATCGTTGCAATATTCTCTAAAGTCTTTCTTGTTCTTGATCTTGTCATCGGTCCTTGAATGTTGACAAGGGGATCTTTTAAGTAGGGCTGCCCTTGAATTGGTCTCGTATCAGCTCACGTCTTTACTTTTTCTTATTTGCAGATGACGAGGTTACTGATGAGGCATATGATGAAGCCCCTAGGACGGGGACTTTGACGAGTGTTCATAATATGATTGTGATCTAATAGATGGACTAGTTTAGTTACTTTCAACTTTAAGCATGTAATAACAGATAGAATAACTTACACTCTACTGTTTCGCTGGATTTATATAATTAGCCTGATAATAAGTAAGAATGATAGTCTACTTTTAGTAATGGTTTGACAAACTTAATCATTTCTGCATTGGGTTCTGTGCCTCATTGGCATATGAGGCATGCCAAGTTATCACCCGGGTACAGGGTGTGACAATTTAAAGTTTCAATCCAGATATTAATTCATCAGGCTTTCAATCACCAGACAAACAATCAAGCACAAAACACTTCATCACCTTTTCGCGATTGAGATTCTATAATTTCTGCAGTTTTTTTTGCACTTTACCAATCACTTGGTCAAGGTAGCCTTCCTTATTAAGCATATATTTGTTTCTTGCATCACAAGGCTGATTAATGAACTTTTAAATATAACGATTTATTTATATACATATAAGTTTTAAAAAATTTGTTGAATATAAAGGAATTTTTTTATCCTTACTTTGTTTTTGGGAACAAATTTAAGATAAATTTATATTAACGTTATTATATTTGAATTTGAGAATATAATAGCTCACTGAACAAAGAGACTTTTAGGTCTCTTGTGTTAGTCGCCCTAGTGTTTTCACTATTGAGCTAGTCGATTTCATAACATTTAAACTACATGTCCATTATTTGACTAAATGCATTTGCCTTGTCTGACCAAATGTGTAACAGTTTTTTTTTTCAAGCGTGACCAGTTATTTATTATTCACACATCTGGAGTAGTTAATTAAGAACTACTGAACTCACTGTAACAACAAGAATTTAACATATGTGACAGCTAGCGCTAATACTTATAGCCATTCTGAAGTACCAACTCAAGACAGCTAAGCGCGCTTAAGATAATACATAACTTTGATAGATTTTTCACACTTCTCCATGAAATCAACATCTTCTGGATCTCTAACCTCATTCTTGACCGCCTTCGTCTTCTTCAACGTTGTTGACTCGTTCTCATTCATCAATTCACTCACTGTATATGTCTAAAGGATCGGTTAAAGCAGTTACGGTGGTACTGAAGCTCTCTTGGCATATTCCGCATGATGCTTCACCGATCAAGTTCTTCATATCAATTCGGCATTCCACACTGGTGTCGTGGTTGCAGAAAGGACAAATGAAAGTTGTATCAAGCTTGTCCATTTTCTTCTTTGGCGGGGGCTTTGCTCTGGACTTCCTCTTCCCCATTTCAACTACCCTTCAATTCTTTCAAGTTTTTGGTAGTGGTTCCAAATCCATATCTCCTGTCAACAATCGGGAGAGAAAAAAATGTGTAACAGTTTAATTCTTTGAACAACATTCCTTAAAATACTTACAAAATTAAAGATTAAATAATAAAATAAAAACCTTAATTAGAAGTTTTCTTTCTAAATGGTTAACTACATAAAACCTCTCATAGTTTTATCGCAAATTTGTTCAGTCACATTTTATTTATTTACAAAAGTACTAGATTTATAATAAGTGCGACGTCGTGCGATGCACGAGACATGTTTTAATGTGTTTAAAAAAATGCAAAAGATAACAAAAACAAATAATTATTGGGTTATATACACCCTTATAAGCCTGACTAAAGAGATTAATTATAAAAAAGCGACGCCCACACTCTTCTTTTTTTATGGGTTTTTTCGTTTTCTATTTCGAGTGGATGGTTGCTATGATTGCTATTAGAACAAATATAGCTCCTCAAATTACTTCTCATGTATTGAAAAATTCAACAGAACCGTCACTAATCATTATTTCTAATCCTAAAAAGTGCAGAAGTAAGTATATCCTAGGTATAAATTATGTAACACGATTTTACGTTAGTTTCTCTACCACTTTTACCTTGTGTAAAGTAATAGTCACGTTTGTTGAAAATATCAGTAAAATTCGTTCTAATAATTTTATTTGTTGTGAGTTAAGGAAGAATTTTCACATGTCTCAATAAAAACAATAACATTTATTATAATGTTTTGATTTACTCATTTTAGAAACGCTTTCATTTATTTTTAAAATTTAGGAGGAAAAGTTAATTCGTGCAATATTTTTTATTTATTTAAAACATGTGTTAGAGTTGTGATATTTTCATTGTTTTGAAAATAATATATTTTTATTCATATGGTGAAAGTATGCAAGAAAAATAAAAAATTGAAACTAAGGTTATATAAACTCTTGGGAGGTCAACCAAGGAGATTAATTCAAAAAGCACTGTTGCCACTCTCGGTGCCACCTTCTTACCTTCTTTTTTTCTTGTTGATTAGAACTTCTATAAAAAAAATTCATAATATTTAAACTACATGTCCATTATTAAACTAAATAGAATTGCTTTGTATGGGCAAATGTGAAACTGTTTCACTCTTTGAACCACATTCCTTCAAATACTTTTAAAATCTATGATTAAATAATAAAATAAAACCCTTAATTAGATGTTTTATTTTCTGAATGGTTAGTAAGCCAAAACCTTCCACAGTCTTATTTCAATTTTGTGAAGTATTTTTTATTTTATTTTAAGGAAAGCCACCTGTTATGGTGCGGGTTTGGCATGGAATTCTACCCATTTATTAATAGTGCCAGGATAAGGCAAATAAAAGTACATTGAGGGGGACATAGGCAAAACCTCTGAGTAGGTGTAAATAAATCTACTTCATACACTGTGAAACAAAGCATAAAACTGATTCATTTATATTATGAATCAGATGATACAATATATGCCTATATGAAGTAGTATGCAAAGCGATTGTACCCGTGGATATTTGGGGAAGTCCCCGACCCTACGGATACAAGTATATACAAAGCAAAGTAGAAAAAACAAAAGAAAATAGAAAGACGAAACCAACTAATTAATATGTTTCAAATAATGAGTCCCCGTGCTATCAAGGCGTTATGTGCCACGAGTCGAAAGTGGGAGCATTTGAAGGGACGAGAAAGTTGTAGATCGTTGCTCATCGCAAGCCTGATTTGCCAAACTGTCTGCCACTTTATTCGCCTCACGATAAATATGTTGAACTGGGTTTGAACCTATAAGATTGAGAAGTTTTTGAAACAGTTCATCCAAACGCCATGCATTCATTTTATGTACCTGGATTGAGTTATGTAGGAACTTAGAATCCGTTTGTATCAGAAATCGTGTATAACCCCATTCCAAAGCATAACGTATACCATAAATCATAGCCTCAATCTCAGCTACTGAATTAGTCAATGTTTGTCCCAGAAAAGTCGCATAAGCCCCCTATAAATGTGCCATTAGTACGCCTTAGTATACCACCTGCTCCTACTACTCCGGGATTACCTCGAGAGGCACCATCAATATTCAAAATAAAATCCTCCATACCGCCCAGCCACCTAACTGTCAACAGCCTACCTCGGGTGGCAGAAAATGCCACGGATGGTGCCAATTTTTTTTTTTTTTCCAAAAGTCCCACATTTTGCAATATAGGGGAAATAAAAAATTCTATTTCTCTAAGTAAACTCCATCCATTAGACTTTGCACCATAAAAAACAAACCGACATCTACTACGCCACAAAATCCAACAAACACTAGCAAGGACAATAGTATGAATGTCACACCATTTCCCCTTCCCCTTCCACCAAAGAAACTTAATCATATCAATATGAGAAGAATACCTTGTGTCCCTTTGATGTATACCAATCGAAGTCAAAGCTTGTTGCCAAAGAGATTGGGCCAAGTCACACTCTAAAACTATATGATTGAATGTATCTTCTCCCCGTCCAAATGGACAACGCAAAGCTAGAGGTACACCCTAGCCTCTACGAACCTCATCCAAAGCTAAAAACCTGTTAAAAATGCGCCACATAAAAATTCGTAAGAAAAGAGGCATCACCGCCTCCCAAATATACCTCTGAGTACATTGTGTGACCCTAGAAGGTTGGATGAGTTTCAATATAGAAGTAATCGTGAAGCGACCGTTAGATTCCAGTTTCCAAATATATCCGGCCCGATTCGGCTGCTGCACTACAAAAGGCAAGAGACGATGTTGGTCCAAGTTAAGTAGTCTACGAGTATCAATATTCCAACCGGCTGCATGATAGTGTTCATTTATGCAAGAGACATTGCCAGGCAGGCCTAATAAATCACACATTCACCCTTGAAATCTAAAGTCATCATGCCAGAATGAAGAGCTACCGTCCCGAATAAGAACACCAATATTTGGCTCAGCCGAACCCTTCGCAACTAACATGCGCTTCCTTACCGACGAGTCAAAAGAAGTTGTTTGTATCAAAGACGGATGTTGATTATTGGGACAATATTTATCATTCAGAAAGGTACACCAAAGAGATTTTGTGGTCCTGAAACGCCACCAAAGTTTTGCGAGAAAGTAATACAAAATGAATTTAATGTCCAAACCATTTTGATACGTATCCCGACACAATTTGTTCCAAGACATCTAATGCCTCCGCTCCCCGAATTCTTATTTCCCCCACAGGAAATTCGAAAAAATTCCCTCAATGGCTACAAAAACTTGTTTAGGTGGCTGTGATGCTGCAAGAATGTGTAAGGTCATACAAGATAAAAAAAACGAATCAAAGTGAGCCACCCTGCCATGCCAAGCAATTTACATTGCCAACCTGCAACTCGAGAAGTTAGTTTATCAATCAAATTCGAAAAATAAATGACTTTGGACCGCTCATGAAAAATGGGACAACCCAAATAGGTGAAAGGAAAGGATCCTTGAGAGAAACCAGTAACTCGAATAACCATTTGAATTTGCCTTGGTTGAGTTCTTGTTGAGACATAAAAGGAAGATTTGTTATCATTAACCCGTTGACCCGAACAAGCCTCATATTGTCTAATGTAATGCATGAGTGCTTGAAGTCCTCTCTTGCCTCCGTTAAGAAAGATGACAACATCATCCGCATAAATTAAATGAGAAACCATGGTAGAAGAGCGAGGCACCATATACTGACCTACACTCCCCAACCACACTAGACGATCTAAACCTTGTGAGAACACATCTGCGGCCAAAATGAATAAAATATGGGAGAGTGGATGACCTTGTTTCACACCACTACCCGAACGGAAAAAACCATAAGATGAACCATTAATAAGCATAGAAAACCAGTTATTATTAAGAAGATTACGAATAAAATGCAGGAAATGAGCACTAAACCAAAACGAGTCAAAACATCAAGAAGAAAAACATGAGAGACCCTATCAAAAGCCTTCATCATATCCAGCTTAGTAATCATATTACCACCCGGACCCTTTTATTAATAGAGCTTACCATCTCCATAGCTAGGAGGACATTGTCAATAATAACACGCCCTTGAACAAAACACGATTGATTATTGCTGATAACATAAGGTAACAATTTCGCCAATCTGTTCGCCATTACCTTAGAGATAATTTTGCTAGAGAAAGTACATAATGAAATAGGACGAAACTCACCAAAAGAACTTGGATTGTCAATCTTTGGAATAGGACCAAAAAAGAACTAGACATTGCACGAGGGAAAGGGAAAGTCAGCCCAGAAGTCTCTTACCGCCTGAGTAACGTCAGCTTTGATAATGTCCCAACAAACTTGAAAAAATCTACTTGTAAAACCATCTGGGCCTGCTGCACTTGAGGGACTCAAATTGAAAACAGCTTCCTTTACTTCCATACCTGTGGGCAGACAATCAAGTGAGGCATTAATATCATCATTGATTAAACAAGGTATTAAGTCAAGAAGATGTTGGTCTCGGCATGGTCCCGGATCGAAAGAAAAAAACCGTTGGAAAAATTATGCCCCAGCCGAACCAATGGCAGCGGGTGAGGTAGCAAAAGTTCCATCAGGTGTGGTGATTTTTGTGATATAAAGTTTTCTTTGACGGTTCCTTCAATAAGAGTGAAAACACTTAGTATTAGCATCACCATCTTTAAGCCATTTTTGTCTAGATTTATGCCGCCAAAATATTTCTTCCAACTCAAGATTTCGGGCATGTACTCCTCAAACATGTTTAAGATCTTCTTACAAAAGTGTCGTAGGAGCCGCATCATGTAAGGCTTCCAGTCGTGACTCTTCAATAGCCGATTTATGAAGGTTGGAATGAAAATTCCCAAAAACATGACGATTTCATTCACCCAACTCAATTTTCAATTTCTTTAATTTTTCATGCAAAACATACACTCCAGAATTATGAACCTCAACACCACAAGTAGATTTAACAAAATCAAGAAAATTAGAATGTCTGACCGACATATCCTGAAAGTGAAAAGAAGAACCAGCATCCTGAATAGTTAAACGGATATCAAGTAAGATAGGGGCAATGATCCGTAACAATTCTAGACAAATGTAAAGTACAAGTATGTTGAAATAAAGAATTCTAAAGAGTATTAACAAGAATACGATCTAACTGTCTTAGCAGTGGCCGTGCTCCCCCTCGGCACCAAGTAAAAGGACTACCTGAACAAGGAATATGTCCAGCAACTCACAATCGTGCATCACATCACCAAATTATGACATCGGTAATGAAGCTGGGACTGAGACTTGACTCTCAGAGGCTCGCAATACAACATTGAAATCCCCACCAACAAGCCATAGATGACTGTTTTGTGAGGAAAAGAACGTAGTTCATTCCAAATAACTTTGCGCTGCACATGTAAGCACTTTGCATATACAAACGAACAATAAATATTAGAACCTAAAAAGAATTTATCAGACAATGGACCACTTGTTCCATATCACCCAAAATCAATAAATCAATCGAGGCATCCAACATATTCCAAATCTTGCTACAACAATTACCATAGCTATAATCAAAACCATGTCTCCTAGTTTAAGCAGGTAGATCCACCAGTCCCACCATAGGTTCCAACAAGACAATTAAATTCAAACAATGATACCTTTTAAGTTGTCTAATACTAGATAAAGTGCTCTCATTCGCAATCCCCCGAATATTTCAGATAATAGCATTCATTAAATAAAAATATAGAATGAATAAAAGTAGCAAACAACTAATTTATAGTAGAAGACGAACCCATTTGAGAAAGTCTAGTGGAACGCCTTAAAGGTATTGATTAGGGGCAGCATTGTTTACCTCTGTGTTTATGCCAAAAGATGTAAGATCGATGGTCACATGGTTAATTGAGGTTGACTCTGTTGGAGTACATTTAATCTAAGGTGCGGTGATTTGATTGGGCCGGGCCGGGCTGGGATTGGATTGGGCCCTTAATCGGGTTGGGCCGACCAATATGATTGGGCCGACCAACCCATTTGGACCGACCTTATGGCTGGAAAATTGGACACATATTTTCAGCTCATATTTCTTATCTAGAGGTTGAAGTGGTGGAGAAAATGGAGGAGTGGTTTTCTCCATGATCTCCCACTTTCCCCTTTATCTCTCCCCACTCTCTCTTGATAGACTAAGGGAAAAATACTGATTTTCCTAATCATTCAAGTCATATTTTTCTCCAGCTTTTGAAGTTTAGAGAAGAGAGAAAAGAGAGAACATTAGAGAGAAAAGGAAAGACAGCTTTTTCTAGACTTGTTTTCTAGCTTTGGCTAATAGAAAAGAAGTAAGAAAAACTGTATCTGGTTCTTCTAAAAGGTCATACATACATACTCCATCTTGAAGAGTGTCTTCAAGGCTTCTACAAGGCGTTGGCTAGCACCAAGCAAGTAGAAGACCATCCCCCGGAAGATCGAGTGGATACTAGGGAGAGACGGAGCCTCGCGCTGGGTGGCGTCCGCTCGTGACAACATACCGCTGAAACCGCTTTCAGCTATCCTAGCACCGAATAAAGGTATAACACTATCTCGTAGTCTTAGGTTCTTACTCGTGATAGATCCTGGTAGAGGCGAGTCACTTTATTTCCACTGCACAATGTGATTCGACCCTTGCTTATTCCTCTAACAGTGGTATCAGAGCCACTCACGAGTACCCTATAGACTTAATGTGTTATAGTGTTTTCATATAGATTTTGAATCTATGTTTTGCATGCCTTAGGATTGCTAGAAATGTTGTATATTATGTATGACATATTCTTTTCATCATTTTGAATGTATGAGAATTGAGATTTTCCAGTTTTGAAGTCATTTCAAAAGTTGAAAAAAATCTCATTTTCTGGCATTTCGGTCGACCGGGACTCATCTCCGGTCGACCGAGGTAAGTCAGTAGCTAAATAATTGGGTTCGAATCAACCGAGTTGATCTTCGGTCGACCGAAGTTCCTGTTTGGTCAACCGACCGGTCGACCGAACCCGAGGCAGAATTTGAAATGTTCATTTTACTGTTTGCTCATTTTTCCATAAAGTGTTATGTTAATTGAGCATGATGCATAGTAGTCGCTTTTACCCTGTTGGTTTATTTTATAATACGATCTGCGTATCGTGCCTATTTTTTCTATCAAAAGTTGTAATTTTTCTTCTCATTAAATCCCCTCGAATGTAACTCGAGGTTTCCTTAGAATTATGTAATATTCTAGATTAAGAGAAGGTACAGCTGTGATGAAGATTTGGAGGAAACCACCTGAAGGTCAAGACGGTGTAGAATAGAGTATTTTCTTTTCACACCCTTAGATTGACTTCACGGTTTTTCCATTGGCTTGGAAAAACCGAATAGGATATGGCGATTACTATTGCATTTTACTTTTATGTATTAGATGCATATGTATATAAGCATAAACTGTTTTATTTATGCTTTTTCTGGTGAGATTGTTAAAAACAAAACCCCTCAATTAAATATTAATTAGTGCCTTCCTTAGTTTGGCCCTCGTCAAGGCCTAGATCGACATTAGTAATTTAGTATGGGACATGCCAAAGCTGTACATACGTGTCTATCCGGGTGAGGCGCGAAGGATAAGTTGTGATATCCGCCGGCTAAAACTTAGGGTCCTGGTTAACTGGATTATCTCAATAAATGGATTGAGGATCTAGAGGCAAAATAGTTGAGAAAAGTGTATAATGATATGCTTGGATAAATGTTATTCACTCAACTAACCAAGAATTACATAATTTGATGTAATTGGCAAACGTTGCCTACCTAAATAACCAAGTTTTGGGCGATCAGCCAAAGCTGACTCAGAACGAGGTGAAATATGGATCTTGGCCCGCTAGAAAGTTAACGAACTTTCCGAGTTGATAATGAGGGTTATTCACTCGAAGAAAATAGTGGGAGAAATCATTAAAAAGATAAAAGACCTAATAATGATTTATTTTATCGATACTTACTTTGCATATGTATTTTGTTGTAGAAAAATGGAAAATTCAAACCAAACACTATCACTGCGTTCTGTCCTTGAGAAGGACAAATTAAAGGGAGTTAACTTCCTCGACTGGTTCAGGAACTTGAGAATCATTCTCAAGCATGAAAGAAAGTTGTATGTTCTAGAACAGCCTATTCCTGCTACACTAGAGGCTCGCGCTTCGACCGCTGAAAGAAATGCTTATCAGAAGCATGTTTGTGATGCTTTAGATGTGTCTAGCCTCATGCTTGTCACCATGAACTCTGAGCTTCAGAAGCAACATGAGGACATGGGGGCTTATGAGATGCCGGCTCACCCCGAAGCAACTATATCAGTGGGCAAGCACACCCGGGAGAGATTCGATGTATCTCTTTCAAAGTGCAAAATGTCCGAAGGAATGCCGTGAGGGAACTCACGTTCTTAAGATGATAGGTTATGCTCAAAACCTTGAAAAACTCGGGATTTCCTTTGGGACAAGAGTCGCCGATTGATTTGATCTTGCAATCGTTGTCTGAATCATACAAATCAGCTTCATTCTAAATTATCACATGAATGAAATTGACAAGCCATTGCTCGAAGTTGTTGAACATGCCGAGGACTCGCCGAGAAGGAAATAGGCAAGTCTAAGCCCAACACCATACCGATGGTGCAAAAGGACAAAGGCAAAGGCTTTTGTGAGATCCAAAGGCAAACCGAAAGGTAAGCCCAAAGGGCAAGCAAACCACTTTCAACAATGCATCGAAAACCTAAGGGTGGTGTAGCCAAGGACTCTATCTCGTCATCACTGTGGTGAGAAGCGGTCACTGGAAAAGGAACTGCAAAAGCTATCTTGCAAGGAAAAGGCTGGAAAAGGAGAAAGCAAATGTTGTTTCGGGCTCAAGTATTTATGTTGTAGATATTAATATGATTGATATCAATTTAAATACAACTACTTCTTGGGTATTTGATACCGGATGTGGTTCTCACATTTGTACTAATGTTGCGGGGACCGCAGCGAGTAGAGAGTTGGCAAAGGGTGAAGTGGAACTACGAGTTGGCAACTGAAAGCACGTGTCATGTTCCCTAGTCGCAGGGGACTTGTACTTTTACTTTGCCTTCAGGGCTTGTTTTGGGTTTAGAAAACTGTGTCTATGTACCTAGTTTAATTAAGAATATTATTTCAGTTTCTTGTTTGGACAAGAAAGGTTTTGAGATTTCGATCAAAGACCAACGATTGTCGTTGTTTCTGGATAATATGTTTTATGCAAGTGCCTCTTTGATTAATGGTATATATGTTTTAGATCTTGATATGCCAATTTTAAATATAAATACCAAAAGGATTAAGACTAATGATTCTAATCTGACATACCTCTGGCATTGTCGCTTAGGCCACATAAACGAAGACCGCATATCCAAACCCCATAAAGATGGGCTATTGGAATCATTTGACTTCGATTCTTATGATCGATGCGAATCTTGTTTGTTGGGTAAGATGACAGCATCACCTTTCACTAAGCTAGGTGAGAGAGCCGATGCTTTATTAGGACTAATACATAGTGATGTATGTGGCCCTTTTAATATACATGCAAGGGGTGGTTACCTCTACTTCATTACCTTTACCGATGACTTCGAGTAGGTATGGATATGTGTTCTTGATGAAACACAAATCCGAAGCATTTGCTAAGTTTAAAGAGTTTAAACTAGAAGTAGAAAACCAACTTGGCAAGAGTATTAAGGTTCTTCGATCCGATCGAGGAGGAGAATACTTGAGTCAAGAATTCCCGTGATTATCTAAAAGCTTGTGGAATCGCTTTCACAACTTTCTCCTCCAGCCTACTCCACAATGGAATGGTGTATTCGAAAGGAGGAACAGTAACCTTATTAGATATGGTTCGCTCTATGATGAGTCACACGAGCCTCGCCCAATTCTTTTTGGGGACACGCACTAGAGACAAAGCAGCTTTAACACTTAACCGCTGCTCCATCTAAATCGCTTGCAAAGACGCCATACGAGTTATGGACTGGGAAGCGTCCCAGTTTGTCTTTCCTCAAGATTTGGGGCTGTGAAGCTTTTGTAAAACACTCAGCTTCTGATAAGCTAGCTCCAAAATCTGAAAAGTGCATATTTGTAGGTTATCCTAAGGAAACTAAAGGATACTACTTTTATATCCCTAACGAGAACAAAGTGTTTGTTGCTCGCACATGAGTCTTTCTAGAAAAAGAATTTGTTTCTAGAAACACGAGTGGGAGTAGCGTGGAACTTACTGAAGTTCCAGACTCTCAAACTAGCACTAATGATGAGATGGAAATTGAACAGACTCTACAAGTTGTTGTGCAAAGAAAGCCACAAACAGCTAGTGTAGCCAGCACTAGCTCAAGAAACACAAGAATTGCGTAGGTCCGGTAGAGTTCGTCGTCCACATCCGGAAAAATTTGGATTTTTTCATAACGTAACATGGTGATGTTACTGTTTGTGGATCACGATGAACCTTCAACCTACAAACAGGCAATTAATAGCCTAGATTCTGAGAAATGGTTAAGGCCATGAGATCTGAAATGGACTCCATGTACACAAACCAAGTTTGGATCTTGGTTGATCCACCTGAAGGGGTAACTCCCATAGGGTGCAAATGGGTTTTTAAGATTAAAACCGACATGGAAGGGAATGTACAAACGCATAGCGGGGCGATCGGTCGCGAAAGGTTTCAAACAAATTCATGGTATTGACTATGACGAGACCTTTTCCCTCGTAGTTATGTTCAAGTCCATTCGGATTTTGCTTGCTATCGCAGCCTTACTATGACTATGAAATCGGCAAATGGATGTGAAAACCGCTTTCCTTAATGGAAAACTTGAAGAGGATGTGTATATGACATAGCCCGAAGGTTTTGCCACTCCGTAGAATGCTCGGAAAAATATGTAAGCTTCAGTAGATCCATTTATGGACTCAAGCAAAGCTTCTCAAGCCGAACATCCGCTTTTAATGATGCCGTCCCGTGAGTTTGGCTTCATTAGAAATGAGGATGAGCCTTGTGTTTACAAGAAGGTTAGTGGGAGCTCAATCGTATTCCTCGGGTTTTATATGTAGATGACATACTACTCATTGGAAACGACATACCAACCTTAAAGTCTGTCAAGGCTTGGTTGAGTACATGTTTCTCTATGAAAGACTTAGGTGATGCCAGCTATATTCTGGGAGTCAAGATCTATAGAGATAGATCCAGGAGACTCATTGGCCTAAGTCAGAGTACATATATAGACAAGGTGCTAAAGCAGTTTAGCATGCAAGAGTCTAAGAAGAGCCTTTGTCCTATGGCACATGGTACTGTTCTGTCGAACAAACAGTGTTCTAAAACGCCTGCCGAATTAGAACGCATGAAAGAGATCCCTTATGCTTCTGCCATAGGATCCATCATGTACGCCATGATATGTACTCGCCCAGATGTCTCGTATGCCTTAAGCCTTACGAGCAGATACCAGTCTAATTACGGTGAACGTCACTGGATCTCAGTCAAGAATATCCTCAAGTACTTATGAAGGACTAAGGATACATTCTTGATTTATGGAGGGGCGGATGAACTCGTTGTAAGTGGTTACACCGATGCTAGTTTCCAAACAGACAGAGATGATTTCCGATCGCAATCGGGATATGTGTTTAACTTGAATGGAGGTGCTGTGAGCTGGCACAATTCAAAGCAACCAACCATCGCAGATTCTACGACAGAGGCCGAGTACATAGCAGCTTGTGAAGCAGCTAAGGAAGCAGTTTGGATCAGGAGATTTATTTCCGACCTCGATGTGGTTCCTAGTATTGCGAACCCGATAGACCTCTATTGTGACAACAATGGGGCTATTTCACAATCTAGGGAACCTAGATCTCACCAGAGGTCCAAACATGTACTACGGCGTTTTCACCTAATCCGCGAGATTATAGAGAGAGGTGATGTGCATATATGTAGAGTAGATTCGGCAGACAATGTTGCCGATCCACTAACGAAGCCACTGTCGCAGCAGCAGCATGATCGTCACACTAGCTCCATGGGTATCCGATATCTGGAGGGCTGGTCTTTAGAGACAGTCATTAGTATCACCTTAAAGACCAATCAGTAGATGATTTTGGATCTTTTTGTGCAAGTGAGAGATTATTGTATCGTATATGTAATTTTTCATTTTGATAAATAAAAGGCATAAATTCCAGTATTATTTCATTATGTTTCTGCGTTCTTAACAACATAAATAAATAATATGTCCTCGTGTTCATAAATGTTATGAATATCGAAACGTCCCCTAGTCGAACATTATTATGGAATCTTCGAGGACAATAATAATGCGTAAGACTAGTATGTGCAAAGTGATTGATATAAGATATCGGATCGTCACATAGGTATATATGATTAGAGAATCATTATACTCGATGGATCCGACATGAGAAACACACCATGGGTTGTTATATAATAGTCAACGGTGTTTCTCAAATTTTTGACTCAGGGTTGTATATGATATCCTTCGACTTGAGGTCTCACAAGAGTTCTTGCATGGCTAGTGTTATGCTTTGATAATGTTAAACGCTATCCGTAATGAGGTGAGCAATAAAGGCATTTATTGGGTATATCACGAATCTTGTTCGGGATGAGTGGGATGCGAGAAAGGATTTGTCCCTCCTATATAGCAGAGCGATATCTCGGGGCCCCTTGATGGAGTCTAACTAATTCATGGCCATGAACAAATGAATCAGTATGAGATATTGTTGTCATTTGATTAGTCTACTCGCGAATCAAGAAACTAAAAGATTGGACAATACAAGTGTGACTTTTCCATGACTTGTGTTCAATCTAGATATCAAGGACAAACGGATTTAACTACAAATGTCAAATGTTGTGATTATGATAAATCACCAGATATTTATGAATTGGGGGGAATGATGCGTTGCTAGATACCTCTCATTACCTGTGATATATGATGTCACAGCCAACATCATAGATACCTCTTGGGTCACACTCACAGATCAACTGGATTGGGCTTGTCAGTGATTCGATTGGGCCGGGCCGGGATTGGATTGGGCCTTTAATCGGGTTGGGCCGACCAATATGATTGGGCCGACCAACCCATTTGGACCGACCTTATGGCTGGAAAATTGAACACATATTTTCAGCTCATATTTCTTATCTAGAGGTTGAAGTGGTGGAGAAAATGGAGGAGTGGTTTTCTCCATGATCTCCCACTTTCCCCTTTATCTCTCCCCACACTCTCTTGATAGACTAAGGGAAAAATACTGATTTTCCTAATCATTCAAGTCAGATTTTTCTCCAGCTTTTGAAGTTTAGAGAAGAGAGAAAAGAGAGAACATTAGAGAGAAAAGAAAAGACAGCTTTTTCTAGTCTTGTTTTCTAGCTTTGGCTAATAGAAAAGAAGTAAGAAAAACTGTATCTGGTTTTTCTAAAAGGTCATACATACATACTCCATCTTGAAGAGTGTCTTCAAGGCTTCTACAAGGTGTTGGCTAGCACCAAGCAGTAGAAGACCATCCCCGGAAGATCGAGTGGATACTAGGAGAGACGGAGCCTGCGTTGGTGGCGTTCCGTTCGTGACAACATACCGCTGAAACCGTTTCAGCTATCCTAGCACCGAATAAAGGTATAACACTATCTCGTAGTCTTAGGTTCTTACTCGTGATAGATCCTGGTAGAGGCGGGTCACTTTATTTCCGCTGCACAATGTGATTCGACCCGGTTATTCCTCTAACAGACTCGGGTGTAATTCGGGCTGCTTGTTGAACCTGTCCATCCAGCTCGGCCGAGTTATCCACAACCGGCTGAGCCGGGTCTTCATCTTCCGATCGGACCGGGTCTTGAGTAAATGGCGGGGCGGGATCCTCTGCAGCAGCAGGCTCCACACTAGTGAGAGCTCTCTCTGCTGGAATCAGACATGTAACCACCAATTGATTAGTCTCATCAATAGGAGAAATAATATCACGGGTCGGGTCAGGTTCCACAATATAAGATGGCGCTGTCAAAGAAATTTCTCTTAAATTAGAGGCTGATTGGACCGGTCCAGATTGATTGGATTGCTGTGTCGCAGATTGGGCCATGATTGAAGTAGTCGATGGTCCTGCCGTGATTGAAGGAATCACAGCCGAACCCGCTGGTCCTGCTGTCACCGGAATTTTTTTTGTTTCCATTACTTCCGGCTTGTTTAAACCTTTCCCAAAATCTAATAATTGACCTATCACAATATCCCTGGGCAGTAACGAATCAATGATGATACCATCTGCGGATTTGCTATGCTTTCCATCAGTCAAAGGGCTCTTACAACCCAGTTTAATACTTTGATCATCGACGGGCGGATTATCTGTATTCAAATATTTATCAATTATTTAAAAAAAGTCAGTATCAATACAATATGATAAAATATTAATAGGAACAGATCCCGATCCCACCTTATAGGCAGGGGGAAGCCGGGATATTCATAGAAACAATTTGTTTTTTTGGTTTACCATTCTTACCTACAAGAACCCATTCTTGCCTTGTTGGATATGTTACATGCATACACGAGACAAAGGTTCTGGCTTGAGGTGGCGGCGGCATATCCTTCCTCTTCACCATTACATTAGGCGACGATAAATCTTTCTTCTTTACCGGCGGTACCTTTGTATTACCACATTGACTGAAATCGTGACCAATTTTCATACACCCAAGGAAATAATCAGAGAGATCAGCATATATGATAGATTGCCAATATCCTTTCCCAGTTTTGGCATGTGTAATACGTACCCGTTCAGGTAATTCCACTAAGAGATCCACCTCCACACATACCTTGGCAATGCTTGGGCGGGAAACGGCGGCGGTAGGATCATCTAAAGCAAGCGGCCTCCCTACCGCTTGTGCTAAAGAGAATAATTTAGATTTATTGTATAGGTGAATCGGAAAACCTTCAAATCCAATCCATATTGGCACTATCGAAGACTCTTCATTAACATTGAAATTGTAAGTCCATGTGAATATTCTCATAAGTAATCCACAAAAAATCCAAATCCCTTGTCGCCATAATCTACAATAATCTTCTTCCAAATCAAATCTAATCAGAATATGGCGTGGATCCATTATACCAATCCAAAAAGTTCCCTTAAACCCAACCTTATGGAATGATTTCCTCAAGGCTTCCGTGTTTGGTGCATGTTTTTGGAATTTTCCTACAAGGGAAAATTGCCATGGAAAGATGAGGATATCATGTTCATCTGCCGGTATTATCAAATTGGGTTCATCTTTGTATTGATCGAGTGGGGTGATAGGGAGAGAGGCAATTGTGGATGCCGGTTTCGAAAGTAGATCCTCAAAACTTTTATTTTTCCAAGGGGAAATGTCTACCGAGGTGGGTGCCAGGGAAGCCGGCTGGCCGGTGGCCATAGGAGGCCGCAAGGAGAAGATGAGGTGGTGTAGGAGACTCTAGGGCTAGAGAGAGAAGTTTTCAAAATTCCACCGTGAAGTATTAATTTACTTATTTAAAAAAGTACTAGATCTATAATACGTGTGATGCACGAGATAATTTTTAACATAGTTTTGAAAGTATTAGATTTCCATCAAACCAAAACATTTATTTGCTAGAAGATAGTTTATGTATAAGTAGACTAAAAAAAATAATAAAAATGCATAAGTAGACTAAAGTAAATTATCAGATTAAGAAAAAAACATAATTTGTTTGTTCTTATATATAATGATCTTTTTTTTATTATTATATAAAACCAAACTATATTATGTTTCGCAAACAGCATATCAGGATTGTGCTATAAGCTTACATATATATTAGACTAATGAACCGAAGAGAATTGTGATGAATTGAAAAGAAATTAAAAGCACAAACAACTAAACATTATCCAAGACAAAATTTAATTGTTTTGGACCTACGCTGAAAATTCTTCTACTCACTAGCCAAAAACATATGAGGAATGTATAGAATCAAAACCATAAATCAAGTTTGGGATACACTTTTCGAAAATTGGGAACAAGAAAGGAAGCTTGCACCCAAAGTCACCAATCACCGGATCATCCTCTCCAGTCATCAGCTTATTCAAGTCAAACAGTTGAAACCCATTCTATCTCTCTCATAATTTTCATCAAACACCATCAGCACTTCAATTTTGCTTTAATCAATTGGTCTAGGCAATAACGAAATCTCATTCCCTGCGGCTACCTTCAGGGGATTATGCAAGAGAAGCCTTGTTCTTCTCTTGATCTCATCAACCTTCACTCCGATGAAACCCTCCATTTCATCAAGATATTTCATGCTAGTTAATTCATCAGGCTTTCGAGAACCAGACAAACAATCAAGCACAAAACACTTCATGTCCTTTTCACAATTGAGATTCTGTAGTTTCTGCAGTTTTTCTTGCACTTTACCAATCATTTGCTCAAGGTAACCTACCTTACTAAACATAGATTTGTTTCTTGCATCACAAGGCTGTTTAATGAAATTTTATATATAACGATGTTATTTATATACATATAAGTTTTAGAAAATTTGTTGAATATAAAGGAATTTGTTTTATCATTTCTTTGTTTTTGGGAACAAATTTAAGATAAAGTTATATTTGTTAGTAGTGCCCTAGGTCCATTAGCATATGTTGTACGTTTTATATCTTTTGAGCATGTAACTGTATAGCTAATTTTGCTTATGAACATCAAATGCGTGATTTGATAGTAAAACTCATTAGTTTATGTAATTACTATTCTAGTTGTCCCTAGTTTTATGTAAGCTTCTTTACAATGAAATAAAACTAGTATGATGTTTGATTGATGATTATGTTTTACTAATCATGTGTAGTGAATACAAATCATATCATAGATGCAATGTATTGAGATATATTGTATCGGACGTGATCCGTTAGAGAAGTAATACTTCATGATCCTTAGTCATAAGTATTACTTCCTCAGTACTATTTTTAGAATCCTTAGACCTTATGTCTCCATTGATTCTAGCATGAATGGAGCCACGTTTTGACTCAGTCGGACGTTACTTTTAATCGAGTAATCAATACGACTGATGATCGGATGTAGCGTCCTATCATGACTTGAATGTGAGAGGCATTGTAAGGAATTTGTCCCTCTTTATTATTAGCGATATATATCCATGGGCTCCTCGATAGGGAAGACTGTCTAAATCCATGGCCGTGCTAAAATGTATTTGATAAAGTGGTTATTAAATACTATTTGTTGGAAGAGTCTACCTGGAGATCGAGCATAAATACAATTAAGCTTAATAAGGGTGACGACTACCATGCCTTATGCTTAATTAGGATATCGTGAGACAAAGGTATTAAATAGTGGATTGATATTAGGTTCCACCGTAAATTCATTCACTTTGGGTAGTCCCCAATGTCCTGCTAGGGACCGCTTGTGATTTATGAACACATACTACTACTAAGTGTGTTTTCATTGCCATTGTGATATGAACCTACAGGGCCACACGTATAGACGAGCTAACGAGCTTCATGTCCAGATTCATTGAATCTAGAATGTGTCTAGGTTCATTGTATTTGACATTTATTTTTCGGTATAGCTAGGATTACGTGGGAGTTATTATCAGATAAAGACTCCCACTACCAGCAGAAGTCTACAAGACGTGTGAGTTATAGACTCCTACTGCCAAAGAGGTGGATAAAACGTGGGAGTTCTCCTGGGAATAAACTCCCACTCCCTATATAAACCTCTCTTGGCCGAAACCCTTGAGACTAATGCATAAGCTGCAATAATACCATAACCTAGAAATCTGATATCTTGATTTCGGCCTCCTTTTCTCTCTAGACAATTCCTAACCCAGAAAAACCGAAGAGCTAGCACTCGCTTCTTGTTTCGTCGCATGGATACCGGTAGGGAGTAATTCCGCAAGGGAGGACTCATGGTGGTTGCTGCTGAGAGCCAAAATATACCATTTTTAGCTGGAAAAATGTAAGTCTTTTTCCGGTTTTTCGATTCGTTTTTGTATCAGCGGATCCTTCAGGGGAGGACTCATAGGTGTTTAGAACGAGTTTCTGCCCATGAATACCTTCAGTGGTATCAAAGCCTTGCTCATACTATTCGAATTCGATATTGTTAATCACATCATAACACGTATCAATTTCGATTTGGTATGTGTAAGTGTGAAAAACAGATAAGATTGTATGTTTGATTCAATATACGTGATATATGCATAAATGTTATTATATTTAAATTTGAGAATATAATAGCTTACTAAACAAAGAGACTTTTAGGTCTCTTGTGTTAGTCGCCATAATGTTTTCCCTTTTGAGCCAACCAATTTTCATAACATTTAAACTACATGACCATTATTTTACTAAATGAATTTGCTTTATCTGACGAAATTTGTAACCGTTTAACTCTTTGAACAACATTCCTTCAAATGCTTACAAAATTAAAGATTAAATAACAAAATAAAAACCTTAATTAGAAGTTTTCATTCTAAATGTTTAATTACATAAAACCTCTCATATTTTTATCTCTAATTTGTGAAGTCACATTTTATTTATTTACAAAAGTACTAGATCTATAATACGTACGACGTCGTCCGATGCACGACATATGTTTTAATGTGCTTAAAAAATGCAAAAGATAACAAAAAAAATTAATTATTGGGTTATGTAAACCCTTACAAGGACGACCAAAGAGATTAATTTTAAAGAAGCGATGCCGCCACACTCACCTTCTTTTTTTCATTTTCTATTTCGAGTGGATGGTTGCTACGATTGCTATTAGAACAAATATAGCTCCTCAAATTACTTCTCATGTATAGAAAAATTCAATACAACCATCACAAATCATTATTTCTAATCCTAAGAAGCGGAGAAGTAAGTATATCCTAGGTATAAATTATGTAACACCATTTTACGTTACATTTCTCTACCACTTTTACCTTGTGTAAAGTAATAGTGACGTTTGTTGAAAATATCAGTGAAATTCGTTCTAATAATTTTATTTGATGTGAGTTAAGGAAGAATTTTCACATGTCTCGATAGCAACAATAAAATTTATTATCATGTTCTGATTACACATTTTAGAACCACTTTCATTTATTTTTAAAATTTAGGTGGAAAAGTTAATTCGTGCAGTAATTTTTTATTTATTTACAATATGTATTAGAGTTGTGATATTTTCAAAGTTTTGAAAATATTATATTTTTAGTCAGGTAGTAAAATTATACAAGAAAAAAATTTGAAACTAAGGTTATATAAACTCTTGGGAGGTCGACCAAGGAGATTAATTCCAAAAGCATTGCTACCACTCTCGGTGCCACCTTCTTACCTTCTTTCTTTTTTGTTGATTGGAACTACTATCAAAATTTGACATAATATTTTAACTACATGTCCAATGTAAAACTGAATGCACTTGCTTTGTACGGGCAACTGTAAAACTGTTTCCCTCTTTGAAACACATTCCTTCAAATACTTTTAAAACCTATGATTAAATAATAAAATAAAACCCTTAATTTGATGTTTTCTTTTCTAAAGGTTAGTAAGTCAAAACCTACCACAATCTTATTTCAAATTTGTGATTTATTTATTTACTTTTATAAAAAAGTACTAGATCTATAATACGTGTGATGCACGAGATAGTTTTTAACATAGTTTTGAAAGTATTAGATTTCAATCACATCTAAAACATTTTTTTGTAAGAAGATAGTTTATGTATGAATAGACTAAAGTAAATTTTCAGATTAAGAAAAAAGCTTAAATTCGTTTGTTCTAATATATAACGATCTTTTTTTATCATTTTTTTTTTATAAAACGAAACTATATTATGTTCCTCAAACAGGACATCAAGATTGTGCTATAAGCTTACATATGTATATTAGACTTTTGACTCGAAGAGAATTGTGATGAATTGAAAAGAAATTAAAAGCACAAACAACTAAACTTTATCCAAGACAAAATTTATTTGTTTTGGACCTACGCTGAAAATTCTTCTACTCAGTAGTCAGAAACTTATGAGGATGTATAGAATCAAAACCATAAATCAAGTTTGGGATAAATCAAATTTAAGATAAAGTTATATTAACGTTATTATATTTGAATTTGAGAATGTAATAGCTCACTGAACAAAGAGACTTTTAGGTCTCTTGTGTTAGCCACCCTAATGTTTTCCCTATTGAGCCAATCGATTTTCATAACATTAAAAACTACATGTCCATTATTCGACTAAATGAATTTGCTTTGTGTGACCAATTGTGTAACCGTTTAACTCTTTGGGCAACATTCGTTCAAATTCTTACAAATTTAAAGATTAAAAAATAAAATAAAAAGCTTAATTAGAAGTTTTCTTTCTAAATGGTTTTTTTTTCCGGAAACAGTGGTCCTTAGTGATTGGCTCCAAAGGGCAAAAATTACATCAAAGGAGGATGCCATGCAGCAAAATCAAAATAATACATTAGGGACCGAATATAAGGTATACTTTGCCTATCTAGATTACAAAGACCCCGAACAATTTGGGGAAAATTTGAGAAAGTCGTATAAATAATGGAAGTTTGCTCACCACAAGCCAAATTTGCTAACCAATCAGCCACCTTGTTTGTTTCGCGATAAACGTTTTTGCAATGTTCATCATTGCGAAAAGCCACCAACTCATTAAATACGAGAATCCAATGACCAAGAAGTAACCATTCCGTGCTTAAAAGCATTAGAAACAATTGAGAGTCCGATTGAAAACAAATAACAGTGTATCCAAGAAAGAGTGCTAACCTTAAGCCATGGAGCATGGATGCAATTTTCGCCCTAGAATTTGTCTTACTAGTCCCCAGAAAAGTGCAACAAGCTACCAAGAAAAAGCCATCCCCTTTCCGCAAGACACACCCATCTCCCGCAATCCCAGGGTTGCCTCTAGATGTGCCATCGACATTCAGAATAATCTCAGGTGCATTTAGGCCTTCCATCCAATGCACAAGTACACTTTGCCGAGATCTCTGTATTCTTCATGGCATAAAGCTTGGCAAAATTAATTTTGTGGTCTTCATGAATAGCTTCATGTAATCCGAAAACTCAGCGCCCTGGGTATCGTTACCAAAAGCCCGTCAAAAAAGAAACGACACATTGCCCTCCACAGAATCCAACCGACACTACCAGACAGGAAAGCATCATGCAGCTGGTTGCATGAGCCACCAAACCACCACCATTTTAATAATTGATTTGCCGACGTGTATCGAGAAAAATTCAAGGTCACTCCACAAAGAGAAGCAATATAAAACCATCAAGATTTAGCCAATTTGCACTCCAAGAAAATATGTAAATATGAATCCAATCCCTCTTTGAAATGACATTGAGAAACTGTGTGAAAGCTCTGTTTGCGGAGTGTCTCTTCTAAAGCCAAAAAATGATTCAACATTCGTCATAAAAATAGAGAAAGATCCAGGGGCATACCTTTAGTCCAAATGACTTTCCGAGATGCAACATCAATGTTGTCACGTTTCAATTTAATCGCAGATTTTATAGTGAAGCTACCATCATTCTCTGGCATCCTAACAATTCGATCCGAACCTTGTTTAAGCTCAGTAGGCGGAAGAAGTTGCTGAACCAATGGACGCAGATCACCTGCTACTCGGCTGCGGTCCCAACCAGTTTCAGTGCAGTAGTCCTTAATCTTGGCTTGCATCAAAAGTGTGGGAATCTGTGGTATATGCAAAGTCGGAGGAGTTGAAAGTCGAAAATTGTCAAAAAACAAGGAGGAGTCCCCTTCTCAGACTAGCACACCCAAGTTAGCTTCAACCAATGGCTTAACTTGCATCACTTTCCGCCAAGTAAGCTAGCTGCCCGGTAAAGTATGTACCTGCGAAATGTGAGTGAAAGCAACGACATTTTCACATTCGCCACCACATCTTGCACACTGAAGACCAATAAAACTCTTCTAGCGAAATGAGTCCCAAACCATTACTCGCCTTTTCCCTACAGTTATTGCTCCACTTCATCCAATGACGGAGACTCAGTGCCCCATTAGAGTGTCCCCAAAGAAAATTAGCAAATAACCGCTCCAATTTATCCATGACAAGCTTTGGAGGCTGTGAGACTGCTAGAATATGGAATGCCATTGACGCCAAAACTTACTTAATCAAAAAAAGAAGACCAGCCATATCTAATAACTTATTTTTCCAACCTTGAATCCGTGCCCCTATTGAATTCACCAATGAGACATAATATTGGATTCTGTTGCTCCCAACATAAAGAGGACAATCCAAATAAGTGATTGGAAAATCTCCTTGTGCGAAACCTGTTTCTTCTTGGATAATGGTGGCTTGTGATGGTGTAGTTCGGCCGGAAACATAAAAAGAGCTTTTCCCCAAGTTGACTCGCTATCTTGACACCATCTCATATCGTCTCAGGACCCAATGAGATGCCACAAGTTCCTCTTACTTCCATTTGTGAAAATTATAATATCGTCTACAAATGCTATATGATTGACTTGCCTCAGACATCTCGGTATAAATTAAGTAAGGGCATCGGCCAAGTATAGGAAATGATTAAGACCACGGGAGAAAACATCAGCTGCCATAGTAAATAATAAAGGTGAAAGGGGGACACCTTGTTTAACTCCCTCGACCTGCCTTAAAATAGCCATAAGGTCATCCGTTAATAATGATAGAGAACCAATTGGAAATCAATAGATAATCCGAACCATATTACCAAAATGTGCTCCAAAACAAAAACGAGATAAGGTTTCCAACACAAAGGAATGTGATAATCTATCAAATTCCTTCATCATGTCAAGCTTTAAGATTACATTTCCACCATGAACTCTGTGATTAAGATGATTCACTAACTCTTGCGCTAATAGAATATTATCAGTGATGAGTCTCCCTTTAACAAAACCTGATTGGATACCCGAGATGATCTTTGGAAGCAGAGCTGAAACCCGGATCGCCAAAACTTTAGATATAATCTTGCTTGCAAAAGTGCATAAATAAATGGGATGATAATCTGAAAAAGAAGGCGGGTATCACATTTAGGAATAAGAACGATAAGAGCACTCGCCATGGCCTTTGGAAGAGAAATGCCAACCCAAAAATCCTGAACTGCATGAAGCACATCAGTACATATAATCTCCCAACACTGTTGGAAAAAATCCCTAGTGAATCCGTCTGGTCCTGCTGCACTATGGCGGTCAAGAGAGAATACCGCATCATGAACCTCCTCCACCGCGGGAAAGTTGACAAAGATTTGTTCTCCTCCACTATGATGATGTGGGGAACAAGATCAAGCAAGGATGCATCCTATCCCACTGATGGGTGTTCGACAAAGAGTGAAGAGAAGAAAGTCGCTGATGTGGCTCCAATTTCAGGCATCGTGGAGTGAGTCATTCCCGAGGAATCCATTATCTGAGTGATAAACAATTTTTTCCGACGATTAGTACAATAATTATGAAAGTACTTGGTGTGAGAGTTACCTTCCTTTAACCACACGAGTCTTGATATTTGCCTCCAAAATATTATTCTTTGTCTCCATCAACATCAATCTGTTCTCCTCAGACGGGTATTGGTCATACCGTGATTCCGCCCATTTCAAGGCTGCCTTAGCATTCCGCAAAGTAGTATGCACATTCCTAAAGACTTCCTCATTCCAAGTTGCCAATACCCCCTTCAAACGTTTTAACTTGTGCATCAATACATAAAGACCATTACCATGTACTGTTTCCACCCAACTTCTGTGGACTATGTCGCGGAAATCATGATGGCTAGTCCACATAGACTGATAATGAAAAGATGATCGATTGTGTGTAGCTGAGAGTCCCAAAGAAACTTTAATGGGGCAATGATCCGAGAAATCCCGAACCAAATGCTCAATCTGCGTCAACGCAAAGAACTCATTCCACTTTGTGTTTACTAAAACTCTGTCTAGTATAAGTATAAGTAGACTAAAGTAAATTTTCAGATTAAGAAAAAAAAGCATAATTTGTTTGTTCTTATATGTAACGATCTTTTTTAAAAAAATAAATAAAACCAAACTATATTATGTTTCTCAAACAGCATATCAACATTGTGCTGTAAGCTTACACATATATAAGACTAATGACTCGAAGAGAATTGTGATGAATTGAAAAGAAATTAAAAGCACAAACAACTAAACTTTATCCAACACTAAATTTAATTGTTTTGCACCTACGTTGAAAATTCTTCTACTCACTAGTTACAAAAATATGAGGAATGTACAGAATCAAAATTGTAAATCGAGTTTGGGATACAGTTTTCGAAAATTGGTAACAAGAAAGGAAGCTTGCACCCAATGTCACCAATCACCGGATCATCCTCTTTAGTCATCGGCTTATTCAAGTCAAACAGTCGAACCCCCTTCTATCTCTCTCGTGAATTTCCTCGAACACCATACACACGTCAAGTTTGCTTTAATTAATTGGTCTAGGCAATAACGGAATCTCATTCCCCGCGGCTACCTTTGGGGGATTATGCAAGAGAAGCCTTGTTCTTCTCTTGATCTCATCAACCTTCACTTCGATGAAACCCTCCATTTCATCAAGATCTTTCATGCTAGTTAATTCATCAGGCTTTCGAGCTCCAGACAAGCAATCAAGCACAAAACACTTCATCGCCTTTTTTTGATTGAGATTCTGTAATTTCTGCAGTTTTGCTTGAACTTTACCAATCATTTGCCCAAGGTAGCCTTCCTTATTAAGCATAGATTTTTTCATTGCATCACAAGGCTGTTTAATGAACTTTTATATATAAATATGTTATTTATATACATATAAGTTTTAAAAAAATTTGTTGAATATAAAGGAATTTTTTTTCCTTTCTTTGTTTTTTGGGAACAAATTTAAGATAAAGTTATATTAACGTTATTATATTTGAATTTGAGAATATAAAAGCTCACTAAACAAAGCGACTTTTAGGTCTCTCGTGTTAGTCGCCCTAGAGTTTTCCCTATTGAGCCAACCGATTTTCACATCATTTAAACTACATGTCCGTTATTCAACTAAATGAATTTGCTTTGTGTGACCAAATGTGTAACAGTTTAACTCTTTGAACAACATTCCTTCAAATACTTACAAAATTATAGATTAAATAATAAAATAAAAAATTAATTAGAAGATTTTTTTTCTAAATGGTTAATTACAAAAAACCACTCATAATTTTATCGCTAATTTGTGCAGTCACATTTGATTTATTTACAAAAGTTCTAGATCTATAATACGTGCGACGTCGTGCAATGCACGAGTTATGTTTTAATGTGCTTAAAAAATGCAAAAGATAACAAAAACAAATAATTATTGGTTATATAAACCCTTATAAGGCCGACCAAAGAGATTAATTTAAAAGAAGCGTCACCACACTCTCCTTTTTTTTTTGGTTTTCTTCGTTTTCTATTTCGAGTGGATGGTTTCTATGATTGCTATTAGAACAAATATAGCACCTCAAATTACTTCTCATGTATAGAAAAATTTAGGACAACCATCAAAAATCATTATTTATAATCCTAAGAAGCGGAGAAGTAAGTATATCCTAGGTGTAAATTATGTAACACGATTTTACGTTACGTTTCTCTACCACTTTTACCTTGGGTAAAGTAATAGTCACGTTTGTTTAAAATATAGTGAAATTCGTTCTAATAATTTTGTTTGTTGTGAGTTAAGGAAGAATTTTCACGTCTCAATAACAACAATAACATTTATTATCACGTTCTGATTTACTCATTTTAGAACCGCTTTCATTATTTTTAAAATTTAGGTGGAAAAGTTAATTCGTGCAATATTTTTTATTTATTTACAATATGTATTAGAGTTGTGATATTTTCAATGTTTTGAAAATATTATATTTTTATTCGTATAGTAAAAATATGCAAGAAAAAAAAAACGAAACTAAGGTTATATAAACTCTTGGGAGGTCGACCAAGGAGATTAATTCCAAAAGCAATGCAACCGCTATCGGTGTCACCTTCTTACCTTCTTTCTTTCTTGTTGATTAGAACTACTATCAAATTTTGTCATAATATTTAAACTACATGTCTATTATTAGACTGAATGCACTTTCTTTGTATGGGCAAATGTGAAACTGTGTCACTCTTTGAACACATTCCTTCAAATAATTTTAAAACCTATGATTAAATATTAAAATAAAACCGTCAATTAGATGTTTTCTTTTGTAAAGGGTTAGTAAGTCAAAACCTTCCACAATCTTATTTCAAATTTGTGAAGTATTCATTTACTTATTTTAAAAAAGTACTAGATCTATAATACGTGTGATGCAAGAGATAGTTTTTAACATAGTTTTGAAAGTATTAGATTTCCATCACATCTAAACATTTATTTTCTAGAAGATAGTTTATGTATAAGTAGACTAAAGTAAATTTTCAGATTAAGAAAAAAAGCATAATTTGTTTGCTCTTATATGTAACGATCTTTTTAAAAAAATAAAATAAAATAAAACCAAACTATATTATGTTTCTCAAACAACATATCAGGATTATGCTATAAGCTTACATGTATATTAAACTAATGACACGAAGAGAATTGTGTTGAATTGAAATAGTGTACTTTTTGCACCGACAAGCTTGTTTTCCTGGGTTTTGTTGTGAGTGCTTCAGGAATTGAGGTTGATGAAGAAAATGTCAAAGCCATACAGGATTGGTCGACCCCCTCCAATGTTGGAGAAGTTAGGAGCTTTCATGAACTTGCTAGCTTTTATAGAAGATTCGTGAAAGATTTTAGTACCATTGTTGCACCATTGACTGAAGTTATCAAGAAAAATGTAGCATTTGAATGGGGTAAAGAACAGGAGAAGGCGTTTCAACTTCATAAACATAAGCTTACTCATGCCCTTTTACTTGCTTTACCTAATTTTTCTAATGTGTTCGAATTAGAATGTGGTGCTTCTAGTGTAGGAATTGGCGTTGTCCTTATGCAAGCAGGAAGGCCACTTGCGTATTTTAGTGACAAGCTGAGCGGGGCTGCCCTTAACTACCTCACTTATGACAAAGAGTTATATGCATTGGTTCAGACTTTAGAGACATGCCAGCACTACTTATGGCCGAAGGTGTTTGTGATTCGAACATATCATGAGTCCTTGAAGCATTTGAAAGGACAAAACAAGTTGAACAAGAGACATGCCTCATGGTTCAGTTCATTGAGACTTTTTCTTATGTCATCCAGTACAAACAATGTAAGGAGACTGTGGTGGTTGATGCCCTTTCTCGCAGGCAGGCCTTAATCTCTACACTTGATGCTAAATTCATTGGATTTGAACATATATTTTTTTTTTAAAAGCCACCAGCGTGGTGGGGCGGTCCCCCGTTTATTAATATAGCCAAATCGGCAAAATCAAAATTGGGAGGGGGACATTTAACCAAAACCTCCCGAATACACTTGAAGATGCAAAAAATGCAACCATGAGCATTTATATATATGCTCAAGGGTGAAACAATAGATGGCTAAGCTAGAATGCAAAGCAATAAATATTATAAAACCAGTTTTTGCCTGGCTGTATACAATTAATCAAAAGAAAAACTATCTAATGATGATCTACCTCTAGGCTCGGAGTTGTGGTATACCTTGCGAGTCCAATTGACAATGTCCCCTAGTGAGCCTTGGAAGGGAATAAAAGTCATGAAAAACCCGGGAGTCATGAGTATCACAAGCTGCATTTGCAAGACTATCGGCAACATGATTAGCTTCGCGAAAGACATGGATAATATGGCAGCCTTGGGTAAGCCGAAGAAGATGTTGAAAAGTAGCATCTAGCCGCCAGTTTTGAATATGACGACAATTTAAAGAGTGACTTAGGATCTGCGAGTCTGTCTGCACCATGCATGATCCGTAGCCCAATTGATGAGCAAGTTGTAGTCCGGTGATCATGGCCTCCATCTCTGCCATTGTATTTGTGATATTCTCCCCTAGAAAACGATAGAAAGCTGTTATAAACGTACCATTGCTGTGCCTCAAAATGCCACCCGCCCCTGAAAGGCCTGGGTTACCACGGGAGGCGCCATCAACATTGAGAATAATGGAAGGCAATGATCTATCATTTCACAACCATTTGACTGGTGTTACTGACATGCGTGCCAACCAAGAGGGAGAGGAGCCACTCATGTAATGTGTGAGAAGATCCCGAGCCCTGAGAATTGGGCGTGTATAGTATTCATATTCCCGAAACAATCCACGACCATTAGATTTTACCCCCTTATATACAAACTTGCAGGGAGCTTTCCATAATATCCAACAAACACCTCCAACCCAAATAGTAAAAAGATCAAGCTGCGACCCTCTCCT
Organism: Vinca minor; assembly: GCA_026122235.1. Taxonomy (NCBI): domain Eukaryota; kingdom Viridiplantae; phylum Streptophyta; class Magnoliopsida; order Gentianales; family Apocynaceae; genus Vinca; species Vinca minor. The sequence goes on from JAOCZM010000191.1 coordinate 1,310,525, forward strand.
CTTCCACCATAACCGTTTCAACAAGGATACAGGGGATAATGACCAGAATAAGACCATTGTAATCCCAGTTTACCACAGATCGACTGCCACAAAAAATTTGCATTAGTACAATGAAGGAAAATGTGATCAAAACTATCTATACCTGAGCCACAATATGATTGGGAGGCCAAGGAGACGCCCCAACGCTGCCTTGTTTCATCAACTGCAAAGAAACCATTTAAAAACCACCAAAGAAATAGCCGAAGGGACATAGGGATGTCCAAAATCCAAAGCAATTTGCGTGAGCCGATAGGAGAGGCGAGTGGGCGGAGGAGATTGATAGCCGAGGTGATTGAGAACCTTCCATGGGATTCCAATTGCCATATTCCTCTATCTGGGTCGTTGGTGAGAACTAAGGGAGGGAGCTGAGATCGTTGAGCAGCGGATAGCCTTGGGATGCGGTCAATCCATCCAGCCGAGGTCAAATAATGGCAAATAGGGGATGATAAATCAGCGGCTTGGCCAGCAACAAGGGGACCGTTCAAAGTAAAATTTTCATGTCAGAAGGAGAGTGAACCTTTTCGGAGAAGGACCGCCATATGTGGCTCAGCGATGGGGCAGACAGTTAGTAGTCTCCGCCAAACAGTCGAATCCGAGTAAGAGCTTGCAACAACTGTAGGATGTTCACCTTCTCTACAATATCGATCCATAAGGAAATCCCGCCAGATAGAATCCGAATAAAGGAACCGCCACCAAAGTTTCATTGAGAATCCAGTCTGTAAATGTCTCAAAGTTGAAAGCCCAAGACCATTCTCAGAAGTGTCGCAACACAATCTCCGCCAAGATACCCAATGTCTTTTATGACCATGGTCTATTTGTCCACAAAGGAAATTAGCAAGTATTCGTTCAATATCATCTAAGACTCGTTTCGGAGGATTCGCACTTGCCAAGATGTATAAAGTCATGGAGATTAGTACATACTTCACCAGTATCAACCTACCACCAAAACTGAGCATTTTTTGTTGCCAATCAGCTACTCTCGAAGTAATACTTTCAACCAACGTGGTAAAGTATGCGACCTTTGATCTGCCCAAAAATAGAGGACAACCCAAGTAAGTGAAAGGAAAAGTTCCCTGGACAAAGCCTGTTACCTGATTGATCATGTGTATCTGCCTCTGTTGAGTCCTGACCGAAACATAAAAAGAACTTTTTGCCGGATTAATCTTTTGGCCAGAAGAGTTTTCTTATTTCCGTATAAAAACCATAAGGTTTTCCAGACTTTGTTTCCCTCCATTGATAAAAATTATTGTGTCATCGGCATAGGCTAGGTGTGAGACAAGGAATGATGATCGAGGAACCGAAAAAGGGTCTACCTCACGGGTACCCACCAAGTGATTAAGACCCCGGGAAAAAGCCTCAGCCGCCAACACAAACAAGAGAGGGGATAGGGGATCGCCTTGGTTAACTCCCCTTCCAGACCGGAAAAAACATAAAGGACTACCATTAACCAAAACTCAAAACCAATTGACTCCAATAGGTTGCGGATGAGGTGGATAAAATGTGCACTAAACCCAAATTTTTCCAACACCGCCACTAAAAAAGAATGCGAAACACGATCAAAAGCTTTCATCATCTCTAGCTTAATGATCTTGTTTCCACCCCACACTTTTTTATTCAGAGACTATACCAGTTACATAGCAAGCAAGATATTATCTGTAATCACTCGACCACTTACAAAACCTGATTGATTAGGACTTATTAAGAGCGGGAGAATACCAGCAAGTCGATGGGAGAGAACCTTAGAGATGATTTTACTTGAGAAAGTGCTTAACGCTATCGGCCGGAATTGAGAGAAACTTGTTTGTGCCTCCACCTTTGGAATAAGCACTAATAGAGCACTCGCCATTGCCTTTGGTAAAGGTAGTCCTGCCCAAAAATCCTGCACAGCTTGAACTACATCCGGACCCACAATTTCCTAGCAAGCTTGATAGAATTTACCAGAGTATCCATCCAGGCCCGCAGCACTTGTAGAGTTTAAGTCAAAGACCGCATCCTTTACCCTCTCTAGTCAAGGTAGGGAATCCAAACTTTTATTCATTTCATTTGTGACCAATAAGGGAACGTGATCAAGCACTCTATCATCATTTTGCTGGCACTCGACGCCCCAATGGCCATCTGATCCGAAAGTGTCTCTCCAGTTGGTGACTGGATTTGTGCAATTTGCATCCGCTTTTGTTTATTTCTGCAACAAGAGTGAAAATAACGAGTATTAGCATCTCCCTCTTTGGCCCACTTTAGACTGGATTTTTGGCGCCAAAAGTCTTCCTCATGGTCTAGGCAAGTTTAATGTTTTTGCTTTGTCTCCATCAACGCCAAATGTGTAATGTCATTAGGGTCCATGTCATATTCTTGCTCACGGGCAGCCAAGACCTCCAAGGCCTCCCTTAGGTTGCGATGAATATCCCCAAAAACTTCCTTATTCCATGCGCACAACACCTTTTTAAGCCTCATAAGTTTTTTTTGTAGTTTATTCATCCCAGAATCATACATATCATCCTCCCAGGAGGACCGAACAACCTCTTTGAAACAATCATGACGCACCCACATATCTTGAAAGCGGAAAGCAGATGAAGAGCTCGATCCTTGCATCTGAAATTAATGAGAAGTGCACAGTGGTCAGAAATAGTACGAGGTAGATGAGATACCCGAGATTGTTGAAAATACAGGTTCCAGTTTGTATTCACTAGAATTCTGTCTAAACGTCGATAAAGAGGTCAGAGCCCATCCCGGCTCCATGTATACGAGCTCCCTGAAGATGGCAGTTCCAGAAGACCACAATCATTTACCGTTTCCGCAAATTCACTTATAGGGAGCATAGCTGGCACACACCCTTGACTCTCTGATGGCCGAAGAACTACATTGAAATCACCTCCCACTAGCCAAGGTGTCGTAAGTTGTTGGTGAAAAGAACGAAGATCGTTCCATAAAAGTCGGCGCTGCACATAAGAGCATTTTGCATATACAAATGAACAAAAAACAGGGACCCCGGTGAAAGCATTTAATTTAACATGAACCATCTGTCCCATGTCTCCTATCACCTCTAAATCAAACGAGCCTTCCTACATCAGCCATATTTTACTAGAGAAGTTCCCAAAGAAGCAATCATAACTCAACCGATGAGCATACATAGTTATGTCTACCAGTTCAACCATAGGTTCTAGTAGGACCAGAAATCGTAAATTATGTTCCAATTTCAGACTACGAATGTTAGCAATAGTTCTTTCATTCGCAATTCCCCGAATATTCCATAAAAGCCAATTCATTGAGAAATAATGAAGAGCTAGTAATTGTAGTGAAAGACTATTGAGTAAGTGAAGCACCCTTTTGGGCTAGTCTAGGAGAATGACATAACGTACCAGATGGTTGTTTAGGTGGTCGAGTACCTTTCTCCGCAGGAATAGGCAATTCCAGGACTAAGGATGCTATGGGGACCTCCTCCCCTGCTACTGACAAATCCACTTGTTGCGCCCCTGTTTCAGCTGCAGAGGATGCTGCTGCCCCTGTTTCATCAGTAATGGCAGTCTCAGCCATTGTCAAGGCAGATGGAGCCAGTGCAGTGCATTGAGCTGGTGCCAGGTTTGCAGATGTCATGCCAGCATCCTGGTCCGTCCGTTGAACAACAGCCGGGGCAAAACCTGCAGCAACAGAGTCTTGGTCATCCGGAATCACCGGGTCTTCATCACCCAATTCAATCGGGTCGCAAGTCAGTCCGGTGGCCCCTGCAACACCAGCAACACCAGCAACACCGGATAGACCATTGACCAGCGAATCAATTGGCCCTTGGTCCCGGGTAGTATCATTTCCAACTCCAAATACCTAACTCGGGTCTTGAATCGGGTCAGGAATCCCTGCATCTACAGATCCTTGACCCGGAAAATCCAATAATGTACCAGCCTCGATTTGAGAACATGTCGAGCCAAAGGCGCTGCTGGTAGGCTGCCCGCAGACCGGGTTTGTCTTGAATCCTGCTCAGGGCTAGCACGACCCACTCGGATATCATCAAAGCTATTCCCAATCGAGTTTGGAGGACCAGAAGGTGTCGGAGCTCCATCATTGGGCAAGTCTGGTTTGTGCTGGTTGACTACAATCGGCGCTGCCGGAGTCACATGGTGTTCCGGACCTCCAATAGGTGAAGATTCCGCTATGATCAGCGGCTGTGTAACAGAATTTGGCGCTGCCGTTGCTGGCTTCATTGTGGACGGTTCTGGGTCCTTGCGGCCAGTCTGCTTCCACGAATTACCAGGAGGGAGAATCAATTGCTTCCCCGATGCTAGGGTTCTCGAAGGGGCAGGGGCTGTTTTCCCCAGTTTCCCCTTTTGTTTATCATTAATCAATTTCAGTTTCTCCGCGGGAGGCACAATAGCTGATCACTGTGGGTTTTTCCACAATTCTTCATATCATGACCAATTCGCATACATCCAATGCAATATTCAGGCAAGTTATCATAGATTATTGACTGCCAAAAACCTTTTCCAGTCTTGGCATGCGTATTTCGTATCCGTTCAGGCAAATCAGCAAAACGATCCAATTCTACATATACCTTAGCAATACTTGGTCGTGTGGCAGCAGCAGTAAGAGCATCCAAAGCCAGTGGTCTTCCAACCGCCTGGGCAAGCGAGAAGAGTTTAACTTTTTTATACAAATGTATTGGAAGACCTTCAAATCCAATCCAGACTGGCACGATTGAGGGTTCTTCATGAACGTTGAAATCGTAAGTCCATTTAAACACCCTCATTGTTAATCCGCAAAAAACCCAAATCCCTTGCCTCCATACACGGTAATAATCATCCTCTAGATCAAATCGGATTAACACATGACGGGGATCCATTCGACCAATCCAAAAACTTCCTCGAAAACCAACCCTATGAAAGGATTTGCGCAGAGATTCTAAGTTGGGAACATGTTTTTGGAATTTCCCTACAAGGGCAAACTGCCATGGTTGTATAAGGTAATCGTGTTATGATCAGATTTGGTTCCCCCTTATACACCTCCAATGGCGTTATGGGGAGAGAGGCAGCCAAAGACGAGGGGCTAGCTAGTAATTCTGCAAATGATTTCTTTTTTCCAGGGGGTGGCAGCAGCGGCCGGGAGGCCGGCGGCCATTAGACTGTCGCTCAAGAGTTTAGCTGAGGGTGGACTCTAGGCTAGAGAAGAAGAGATAAAATCTACTAACTTGATTTGAACATATTAAAGAACTTTATCACGATGATCAAGATTTTAGTGATGTTTATGGTGCTTGTGAAAAACATGCCGAGGGAAAGTATTATAGGCATGAGGGATTCTTGTTTAGAGAAAAGCGATTGTGTTTGCCTAATTGTTCCAAAAGATATTTGATTGTGCGAGAGTCCCATGGGGAGAGGATTGATGGGACATTTTGGGGTTGCTAAAACCTTAGCCATCTTGCAGGAACGCTTCTATTGGCTACAAATGAAACGAGATGTTGAGAGAATTTGTGGTAAATGTATTACTTGTAGAGAAGCTAAATCTAGGGTTCAACCACATGGTCTTTACACGCATTTACCGATTCCTAGTTCACCTTGGATTGATATTTATGTGGACTTTGTTTTAGGTTTACCTAGGAGTAAGAGTGGAAGTGATTATATTTTCGTTGTAATTGATCATTTTTCTAAAATGGCTCATGTTATTCCTTGTCATAAAACTGATGATGCATCTAATGTGGCAGATTTGTTCTTTAGGGAAATCGTAAGATTACATGGAATGCCGAGGACAATCGTGTCAGATAGGGATGTTAAGTTCTTGAGCTAATTTTGGAAGACACTATGGGGTAAACTAGGCAAAAAGTTGTTTTCTACTACTTGTCATCCTCAAACTGATGAACAAACCGAAGTGGTTAATCAAACACTATCTACTTTGTTGAGGGTTGTCATTAGTACAAATGTTAAGATTTGGGAGGAGTGTTTACCGCATGTTGAGTTTGCTTATAATCGTTCTATTCATTCTGCTACTAAGTTTTCGCCTTTTGAAATTGTTTATGGTTTTAATCCTTTAACTCCTTTGGATTTGTCACATTTACAAGTTTCTGAGCAAGTTAACTTAAGAAGCAACCATGTTGAAAGCAAAGACATATGCACACACAAAGAAAACGAGAAATTTTCTTTCACCAACAAATACTCTCATTCACTCGCAATTGATGATTATCTTGAGGGATGATGATTAAAGGAGACAGTTAAAAGGTGAAGAATGAAGGTAGGAAGTTTATTTGTGTCTCTCTCTACAATAAGGACACGAGAGAATAAGCAACGATGTTGGAAGCAAAGCCAATGCATAAGCCAAACACAGAGAAACTGAGAAATCTCACTTCAGCAATCACTATGGAAAGCATCCAAAGGTGAAGAATGAAAATGGAAGTTTCTTTGTGGCTCTCTGCTGGGAGTCCAGTCGACCGCAGCCTTCAAATCCGGTCGACCGAACATGCCCTGTTTCTTCAAAACTGTACACTCTAAACTTTGATCTTTTCAGTTATTGCATTTCTTTATCTAGGCACTGTTTTAGGCGGAGCTTTTATATGTTGTCTATCCTATACCCCCTATTTATGTGATGTATGCCTAAACTTGTAATATCATATGAATCATCACACCATAATTTGGCTTTTTTTTCACATTTTCTTATCTATTGGGCCAACTTGTGAAATTATTTTTTGGGAGTAGTATGCTCTTTCTAGTATATATTTTGTACTACCTCCCTTATCTTTTGAGATCATGTGCTTTGTCTCTCTTACATCTGTTGATCTCATTTGATTTTTTGGTTAGCTCATTATCTTAGTTGTTATACTTCTTTGGCTAACCATTGTGTTGAAAGAGCAATATTCTCCAAAGTGTTAACTTTACACTTCCTCTTTGTGTTGTGAGAGATGATCATTTCTTTTGTTTATACTTTAATGGTATCACATCCATCTCATCTTTTTATAGCTAACATTGATTTTTATAAAAGGGGAGATTGTGCTTTAAGGTTTCATTCCTTTCTCTCCTCATGTTTTAGCTTGAGTTGTATATTCATTTTTTAGCCATATGAGCATCCTTGATTTTATGTGTCATTATGTGATCTCTCTATTTTGAAATCAACCAAGTTTGAAATCCTCTTCAAAAGATTAATTTTTTAAAAGCTTGCATACATCTTTAAATAAGCATCATCTCTTGGCCACTCATATTGCACTTAAATTGGCCTTTTCAAATGATGTGCTTACATAGCTTTAAATATTTCTTTCTTTTTGCCTTTAGTTTTTCTTTCTTTTGCTGAACTCTTTTACTATTGACCAACAAGCTTTTCCATACTTGAAACTTGATCCCTCCTTTAAAAAAATTCATTTTTTATCCTTTGGATCTCTAATTTTAACAAAAATGAGGATAGCATGTTTTTCTTATTGGCGCTCTGATAAACCTTTTTTATTTTGACAAAAAAAATGGGGAAAATTAAATTTGCAATTGTGCCAAGAAAAATGTAATTTAAAAAAGGGGAGAGCTAAGAACTTTACAAAATTGAAAGAGATAAGGAATTCTTTAAAAGTGGGGGAGTAGAATGTTTTTTCCTTCCGAAAATCTACTTGCCTTGATCATATGCATCCTTATCTCATGCTTTGATTTATTGTGCTTAAATGCTTTATCCTTTTGATATGTTATTTCCATTTGCATAAATGTTTTGTCATCATAAAAAATGGGGACATTGTAAGCCCTAAGGGCTAATGTGATCAATCTTGTTTTGATGATAACAAGACATTGAGAAGTTCTAATATTTGTGTGAGTTTTTGTTTCAATGATAGGATATTATACACTCACACTTGCATTGAAAGATATCTTCTTGTGGACACCAAAGATCATTCTACAACAAAATAAGTCACATTTTGCAAGTCTCCATGGCACAAGCTTAAAGGTCATTTACAATGCTAATGGAAAATAGTGCAAAATCAAAGGAAGATCAACAAGTGTTGAAGTCCAAGATGCTACAACTTGAGAAGACTACAAAGGACCTTCATCACAAAAAGTGGTTGATCAAAGGTCTCAAGTCCAAGCTCAAAGAAGATCTCATCTTGAAGACCAAGAAGAAGTTTATAGATATATCCTTTGTGACCAATCTTATTTGGGTGTATGATAGTTTATAATATGATGAAGCTCATACTCTTGCATGTTTTCAAAACCATCTCTCTTACGTTGAATTTATATTTCAAAGGTTTTGCAAAACATCTTTTAAACATCCTAAGATCTTTAAAATGTTTTAAATATCTTTAAAAAAATACTTAGGCATGAGTTTGAGAACATTAAAAAGTTGCCCAAGTGGCAAAACCACTTATGGTCTGAAGTCTAGCCGGCCGGGTCCTAGACCTCGGGTGACTTGATGAAGTCCAGTCGACCGACATGTGTTGTCTGATCGACCGGAGTGTCTTTTGTACTTTGACACTTTAAAATGTTCCAAGACTCCAACGACTATAAAATCTCGGAAGACCATGTGATAGGTCGATCGACCGAACCTATGATTTGGAAGACCGGACCACCCTTTGTGGTCGACCGAGATGAGAATATAAGCTTTTGAACTTAACTTCGGATGCACTTCGAACAACCTGCTGCGTAGTCCAGTCGACCGAAGTTTTCCTGTCAAGGAAAAAATATAGTCGTTGTAACTCGATTTGCTTGCAATTTTTGTACTCTTTAAATAGCCTTTATGACTGATTTTTTTATTTTTTGTTCAAGCCAATAGAGGATCCTTATTATACAACTTTTAGACAAGAAAATCAAACACTTTCAATAGCTAAATTCTTCCAATCATTCATCAAAACATTTCTATTTGAGAAAGAGCTTCATCTAGTTATTCTTTCATTCTCAAATATGAATTAGAGTTATCATTGTAATATCCAATCCTTAGAGGTATTGTTTTTTAGCTTAAATGTAAAATCTCATATGTTGAGATTATCTTTCTTTGTAATGGGTTAAGTGTAAGACTTGTTTGTGAGAGTTGTAGTTTTGGGCCTCCAATGTGTTCGAGTGGATCTTTCTTGTAATCTTAGGAACTAGAGTGAGTGGTGAACCCGAAATAGAAGTATGGTTGATGTGTTTGTAAAACATTCTCACTTAGTCGACTAGGTTAGAGAAAGAGTTCCCTTGGTTAGAGGGTTGCATGTGTGCATAAAAGGACCATTAGTTGGTCTTTCCCTTGGAAGGTTACATGAGTGCGTAGAAGACCATTTGTTGGTTTCTCCTTCCTTGTAAGCTCTCTCAAGACAAGCTAGTGAAATTTACCAAAATCTTTGGGTTTTCCCAAGGTAGTGGATGTAGATCTTTGTGATCGAACCACTCAATATCATTGTGTTTGATCTTCTAACTCTATCTCTTTACTTTCAAGTTCTTACATTATACTTGTTCTTATATTCATATGAACTTGATTGAATGAGCTTTAATTGACTATAAAGAGTTAGAGCAATTGCTTGTTGTATCTTCCCTTGATTTGGGAATATGACTTGCATTTGGAGATCTTAATAGCTTTATATATCTCTTACTAAATGCTAGTCCTCGTGACTTGTGTGTTTGTTCTTACAAGCTTTGCATATAGGAATCTTGACCTAGACAATCCTTGATCAAATTCATTGTCTTGTATTCCTATTGTTGCATTTACACACATCAGTCATCTAAGTGATAATCTTCTAATTCACCTTATATGCTTAATGAACAAAATTGTTGTTAAGGTGATCACTTAGGAAAAGAATTTGGTAGATGAGTTTAAAAAGTTTGAGAACCTTATTCACCCCCTCATAAGGTTCTCCCCTTCTGGTATTTCAATATACCCCTATAATTACAGGGCCATGCGTTTATAGTTATTTAGCTACCGAAAATAGCGACCGAACTTTTCAGTCCCAAATATAGCGACCGAATGGAAACCGAAAAATTAACGTTCGCTATTTTGTCGTCCATATCGGTCCCGTTGACCAACTTAAAACGACGTCGTTTTGTTCACTGTTAAAGACCGACGGAATACATAACGGCGTCCAAAACGACGTCATTTACATGTTTTATAAAGTTATAAAAAAATTGTTTAAAACGATGTCGTTTTGTTCACCTTTAAGGACCGAATACCGACGGAATACATACTGGCGTCCAAACCGACGCCGTTTACGCGTTTTATCAAGTTGTACAAAAAGTGATTAAAACAACATCGTATTGTTCACTGTTAACAACCGAATACCGACGGAATGTAACGACGGAATACATAACGGCGTTTAAAACGACGTCGTTTACACGTTTTATTAAGCTATACAAAAAGTGTTTAAAACGACGTCGTTTTGTTCACCGTTAACGATAGACTACCGACGGAATACATAACGGCGTCCAAAACGACTTCGTTTATGCGTTTTATCAAGTTATACAAAAAGTGTTTAAAACGACGTCGTTTAGGCATTCGGTCGCTAATCGGTAGGTAAGCCCAAAAAGACTCGTTTTGTTACTTTAATTCTCTAAACAAAAACTCAAGACTTAAACAAAAGTCAAAATCCCTAAAGTCCCGCCCCCTGCGAAAACCCTCCCCCGCGAAACCCCACGCATCCACCTCCGATCAACGCCCTTTCTTCTTTCCAGCTGTTCCAATCGCCACCTCCACCTCCAATCAACGCCGTTTCTTCTTCCCAACTGTTCCAATCGCCACCTCCACCTCCACACTCATACTCCGGCAGGTCTGCAGCCACGCCATTGCTCCAGTTGACGGGCTCGCAGGTATACTCGGTGGTGATATTGGCGAACTCACTCAATTAAAATCCTTGCAAGTCTCATTCTCCTCTTGTCTACAATCCCCTTTCCTTTTTTGTGTATATTTGAAAATGGAAGTTTCCTTGCAGGGATATCTCCTTCAAACTTGGCCTCACAGGTTTCCTCTCTCCCAGACTAGGAGATCTACTGAATTTTAAAATATTGTAATTATCATTTTCTTCAAACTAATTTAATACTTACTTGTAATCCTTCATTACAAGTATATTCTTAAAGTGGGTTGGGGTTCTTTTCACATTTAGTTTGTTTCTAGATTTTTCCTTGTCCCTTTTCTTTTTTCTTGCATAAACTAGAGATATTTGGGTTGAATAGATCAATTTAGATAGTGGGATTAGTTTTTTATTGCAAATTGAAATGGGCGAAGATGAGTTTCAGATCGGCCGAGGATGCTTCAGCTTCATACATCCATCTTTCGGCCGCTCCGAACATGCTGGATAAATCCAAGGGCAACTTTATGTTAATGTGTTTCCGTTATATTTTACCTTTTTTATGCTTAAATATATTATCCCTTCAATTTATATGCAATTTATGGGCTCTAGGAGTTTGCTCTACTACAAAGAATTTGTTTGTCGCTCGGTATTATTGGGCATTGTGCATTTTTTTTTCTCTTAAATCTTATTTCATAAACCCTAGGCATTTTGTACAATCTAGCTGAATGTCTACATAATAAGCTAACAAAGTCCAAGTTCATCAAAATCATGGATAAGATATACCTTGAAGTTTAATTATGTCCATACGCCCTTGGAAGTGTCCTATAATCTAAGCTCAGAAATGTTTGAAGCTTCCAGTTGTGTTTATAATTAGGTCGTGGGTTGCAATGCTGTTCTTGGTGAGTGATTTGAGAGAATTATCGTATTAGTCTCATGCTTTTGTAATTGACGGTGTTATCCTCTTTGTATTGGTTGCACTTTCTTTTGGTCATTTAATCAAGCGGAAAAATATTTTGGTTTGCATCCCAAAGAAAAGAAATTTGGGGAAGCCACTGCTCATCAAAGATGCTGCAACTTTACTTTGTGATATGTTTTTCTCAAAGCCTTCAACTTTGTATAAGACATTAATCTTAGTGAGATCATGAAACTTAACTGCTCAAAATGCTGAGTCTATATTTCAGTTTACCGGGGATAGTATTACTGGGAAATTTGCGTATCTGATAGGTTTAACTCTTGATAGGTTTACTATATAGTGTGCGTTATTTATGCTTGCTTCTTCTTCTTATATGATCGCTTTTGTTTTAGTTTCCCAGTACATTGTTAAATTTCGTTGTCTTATATCTGCTATGTCTTTGATTCAATTTTTTATTTCTAATATGTATTTTAGAGATGCCTCCAAAGAAAAATATCCGAACGTGCTTATCATTTAGTAAGCCAACAACGTCTGCTGCGACCCTCCCTCCCAACCAGATTCATCATCTGACTTGCGGTCTTCTCCACCATCTGCCCCCGAGACTACTACGACCCCTCCCTCACAGTCTGTTGATGCACATGTATCTCGGGATTCGTCTGCGTCAGTACCGACCACTGAGTCTGCGCTGATACCAAGATATCGACTCATAAGTCTACTGTCCCACAGACGGCGAATGATACCACTGGTGGAGAGGCGAGTACACTAGATCCTCGTACACTACAAGAAACTGTGTAACAGGGACGGACATTTCCGTCGCAAAACTCAGTTTAGCGACCGAATTACATGGTCGTGTATTTTTCGTTGCTAAGCAAAATAACGACCGAATACCGACCGAATATATAACGACCGATGCAGACTATCTCTCTAGAAATCCCTGAAAGAGAAGATACATATATCCCAGAAAAATTGGGAAAGATATTACAAAAATTAGAAAAAATGCCCGCATGGATTGTTACCAATTTTGTCAGTGGCTAAAATGCCCACATACAAATCTCTATACAAGAACAAAAGATATCTGAGCTAATGGCTAAAAAGAAAGAGCCAGTGGTAGAGCTAAGCAGGGATGCTGATCCAGAGATAAACAGGGATGTTAATATAGATATAAGTAGGGATGCAAATCCAAAGTTAACCCATAATGATGCGACCAAACAATCGATCGCCATTAACCGACGGAATACCGACCTAATAGTCAACATTTTTGGCTTTGACTTTTGATTATGTACGACTGAATACCGACGACATATTTAGCGACCGTATATTCTGGCGCTATATACCGACGGAATATATAGCGACCGGAAATTCGGGCGCTATATACCGACGGGCTAAATATCGACCGAAGATTTTGTCCCTATATACCGACGGAATATTGTATCGCCATACCGACCGAATATTCCGTCCCAAAACTGTTTTTAATTTTAAAAAAATAAATTTGAAATTTAATTAAATCCCAATTAATACATCAGGCAGCAGCACAGAAATCAAACAAGAAATAAAATTCCAGCCATAGACATAAGTAATAAGATCCCAAATAGCAAAAATATAAACTCAAAAATAACGTTACATAACCAATTATCTTACTAAAGAAAAACAATAAACCAAAAAATAACATTACATAACCAATTATCTTACAAAAGAAAAACAATAAACCCAAAAATAACATTACATAACTAGTTATCTTACTAAAAACCACAAGTTTACACTTCTCATTTACATTACTACACTCACAATCAAAGTGTGCACTTCTCATTACATTACAACACTCACAACCAAAGTGTGCGCTTCTCATTTACATTACAACACTCACAATCAAAGTGCACACTTTCAATTATCAAAATTCACAATCAAAGTGTGCACACTCACAATCAAAGTTTATACTTCTCATAAACTCATGAGTTGCAATATGAAAATTCAAGAATCAAATTATTTTATGGCAACAAAATTACCACTTTCAATTATGTTAAAAAGGTATACAATACGACAACTAATTTATGGTAATAAAGTACTAAAAATAAACCAACAAATATTACTCTATGTGGAATTCCAAGAAGCGAGAAAGAGATTAATCATTTTAAGTCATCCTCTGACATAAATTCATCATCTTCTTCAAAATTGTCATCACCCGACATAAATTCATCATCTTCTTCAGAATTGTCATCACCCGACATAATTTCATCATCATCAACACGAGTCGTACCGGCCACAAGTACAACTCCAATTTCCCCTGACGGGTGTGCAAGTTGACCAACTTCAGTAACAGTTGGATCAATGCGACTGGTCTCCTCCTCGCGTACTTCCTCCTGATATGGTACCGGAACACCAGGAACATCAAATAGACGTGGTTTGGAATGACAACCAACCAACCAATCAGCCCTAGATGTTGTCTTACTACCCGGATAAGGTGTGTAGCAGACTTGTTGACATTGGGAAGCAAATACAAATGGATCGTAACCCTGGTACGTTCTTTTCCTATGGATTTCTACAAGTTTATATTGAGGATGCACCCTCAAACCTCGATTTGGAGTAGAATCAAACCAGTCACATTTGAAAAGAATTATTTTTTGGTCAGGTACTCTAACAAGTTCAACCTCAATGACTTGCTTCAACTCTCCGTAATAATCTCCTTTAACCCATACCCCGCTGTTTTTCGTTCCTTTTCCATCGATGTGGGCTTTTGTATGAAATCTATAACCGTTAATAAAGTAACCGGTGTATAACATCACTCTCCTTGACGGGCCCCATGACAGATTTTTCAACAACCTTTCGGAATGTTTCGGAAGGCTATGTATCTGTTGAAAACAACAAAAGTTAAATTAGTTTAATATTATTTAAGACAAGTTCATTTCTACACAATACCAACTTACATGAGTTCTAAACCATTTCGAAAAATCATTATAAACCCGGCTTTGAAGATCTTCATCCGTCATGTGCGGAGTTTCATCATGTACTTCACTGAAAAATTTCCTGAGTTACAAATTAAATGACAATATTATTATTTGGCTACTTTTAATTATATAACAAAAATGAAGCAATAGATGGGTTTACTTACAGAAATGATATAATTAGCACACATGCCAAAAAAAAAGTAAAAAATTTCAAGAAAAATGTAAAACATTTCCATAGGAGAAAAACAAGTGTTTTGAGTTTGGTGCAAAGTACAATTTACCTGAAGCCATGCTTTTTTTGGACATTCCTAATTATGCTTACAAACTAAAGAAGACATCTTATTCCTTTTGTTTTGTTTTTTTTTTTTACACATTTTCCTTCTTTTAAGCTATCTTTGAATTTTAAATTCATTTTAAGAATATCATCAAACACTTACCTTCAACCCAAAAGCTATTTCACTAAATGCCCACATGGATTGTTACCAATTTTGTCAAATTCTCTCAAAGTTTCCAACTTTAGACATTAATAACACTATAATAAATAGAAAAGACAAGATACTCACTTAAACCCTAAAAAAAACTGAATCGGAGGTGGTGGCAACGTCTTGGAGGTGCCGGAGATGGTGGCGACGTCTTGGTAGGGAGGGGAGGAGGGAGGGGTGGATTTGGGGGGAAATTTGAAAAAGGAGAAGGTAGAGGAGGATTTGGGGGTTTAGCGACTGGGCAGAATAGAAAAAGAGGGAGAGGTATTTTTAAAGAGATAAGAACAACAACACGACGTCATTTAGCTCTTTATTATTAGCGACCCACTACCGACCGACATGTCAATTACGGTCGGTATTCGGTCTCTAAACTTCGGTCGCTATTCCGTCGCTAGTAAGCCAATGGGCGACCGAATAGCGATGGACGGTGTTAAAAAAATCTAAAATAGACAAAATATTGCTAAATATCCTTTAAAACCCCGCCATTTAAAAAAACAGAATCCGGGAAAATATACTGACCGAATGGCGACCGATAAGCTGTGTTCCATCGCCCCTTGGCTTCCTAGCGACCGAATAGCGACGAAATGTGTTAAAAAAATATAAATCCAAAAAACGATATCATTCATAGTGCTATTACGAACTAATATGCATAGTTTAGTAATAATTTGTTTATTAATAATCAATTGTTAAAATTTATCTACATTATTCAATGATTCACGTAAATGTAAACACAAAGTATTATATGAATTGTTCTGCTGCGAGTCTATTTAGGTATTTATTCAAAAGTATAAGTTTTACGTGTTTGGATATTCAAGTAAATATGTGTGTGTGTGTGTGTGTGTGTGTGTGTGTGTGTGTGATATATATATATATATATATATATATATATATTAGTAATAGTAACTAAAATAGGCAAAATATTTCTAAATATCCTTAAAAACTTCGCCATTTCAAAAAAACGAAATCCGGGAAAATATATCGACCGAATGGCGACCGATAAGCTGTGTTCCGTCGCCACGACCTAACCCTAAACCCTAATACGGTCATAATTACGTCTCAATACGGTCAGCACATATCCAGCTTTTCCCGAAACATATAGCAGAAAACATAGATCAGAACCCTGCCACAATTCAGTATACCCACAATTCAACCAAAAACATACCCAAATAAATTCCAAAATAATCAGAAAACATAACACAAAGAAAGCATAAAATAGTTAAATAATCAATTACAAATTTATACCAAAAAAAAACAAAATAATCTAATGACTCGCCAAAACTTCATCAACAGTTAAGGGGGTCGTCATAGTCTGATTCTAACTCATCATCTAAGGCACTAGTCAATTTGTCTTCTATCTCAGAGGGACTTTATACAATATTGTCTTTATTTGTTAAAATAAAAGCTAATGACTTGTTTCTCATCTTTTCTCTCCTCTTGAATTCACTTTTTTGCTCGGCCAATTGATTTTCCATCTCTTTCTTCCATTTAGCTTCCATTTCGTTCCGCATTTGTTCCACACATGAATGTGAGACTGCCTGGCTACCTCGCGTTATTGTCTTTACCACATCAGTGAACGAACCAAGTCCTTGAACACGTCCCTTTCTAAGCCCGCCCGCAGCCCCAGCAGAAAGCTCAATCTGAGTCGGCAAATCAGGAGGAGGCTGGCCAGCTTGAGTTGCTTGGTCTGCGGCGACATCGTAAACCGTATGGAACACCTACTGTCAAATAAAATGTCAGGTTATCACAGTAAATAACTAATATCAAAAAAAGGAAAAAAGTAATGAAATACTTATAGACAACTCTCTAGAATCTTCATCAACCCATTTGCCTTTGCTTGGGCCGATATGGTGTTGATGAAGATGATCGTAAGTGGCCGGAAATGGGACTGCGTGTCCAGCCTCCTTTTCCTATTAACAAAAAACATTAAAACTTTTAAATACTCACATAAAACAAATAACATATATAAATGTTTAAAATAATATAATTAAGTACCAGTCTCAGGTAGTGCTCAATGTGGCTGAGCGAACCACCCGTGTGCTTCATCGGGCCTTTGCCACCTCTCCATTCTTTCTGATTTTTTGACGCCTGTGAAGACTTGGCTTTAAATTCCAAAGTCCGCCAGTAATTTTCAAGTCGCGCCCAATCAGTCTCACAAACCCATGGGGGCCTCTTTTTTTTTCTTTCGTGCGTCGCTCATAATGCCATTGAGTCTCCTTGTAAGCAAGATACGCCAACTTGACTTGACGCCCGCCTCATGCTCAGGAGCCCAGCGATACCTTTTATGTATTTTGAAATAATGTTAGATACTTAAATTCGAAGACTTCTAAATCAAAACTTATTTTCTAATTTACTTACTGTGAACTCTTCCCACCACAATTTTTTTTCTTCCTGGGGAACATCCTTTATGGTGTTGTATGCCCCCTTGAAACGATCTTGAAATATTGAAGTAATGGCGGCAGAACATTTGGATGACAATCTAAATCTATAATAGCCAAGAAAGATTTTAATTAGTTACTATAATGAGTACAAGAAGTATAATTAACTTAAAGGAAATAATTCAGGATATAATTTACTTACGTGCCAAGGGTAGGTTGCAGGAGTACGATATCAGTCGCCGTCTGTGGGACAGTAGACTGGCGAGCCGATGATCTGGCTACCCAGCGTAGACTCAGTCGCCGGTACTGGCACAGACGCATCCGGAGATGCATGTGCATCATCTGACTGTGACGGAGGTGTCGTACCTCGCTCAGGGGCAGATGGGGAAGTAGTAAACGAGTCTGATGATGGACCTGGCTGGGAGTGCGTATTCATACTAAATGGTAAGGACGCTCGAATAGGCTTCTTTCGAGGCATCTCTGAAATACAAATTACAACACCAATCGTTAAATTATATCATCATATATCACACAACTTTCAATAGAGGTGAAACAAGTACTACTTCCTCTTTTACCCAAACATGGAAGAAATTTTACTAGGTAGTGGGGTGGGCTTTCTCGGGGAGGAGGGGATTCGCAACGGTAAGGGGGGAATGGCGGAGGTGGAGGTGGTGGGGTGGGCTTTTTTGTTTAAATGTGATTGTGTTGTAAATATTGTTTCCTAAAACAAACAGATCTCAAGTCTCAACTCACTTGGACAAGAACTAAAAAACTGAATTGGACAAAAATTAAGTGAAAGAAATCACAATTTCAAATTTAATCTGCAGAACATTGTGTAAGGTAATCTATAACATTGGAGAGTCTCACAATTTGATGATTAGCATTCAATTAATAGTAATCTTAATATCTAATTTTGTGAAATTTTCAAAAAGTTCTTTTAGTAAGGAGGATACTTGACAAGTATTCTACACTGGAAAAGTATACACAAATCGTTAAATGATATATCAGATTATGAAGTTTGGATAAATTGCAACAATTTGCAAAGGGTTGACCATATACCGAGAAGGATTACTCTAGATGATGTTAGAGTGTGGCTCAAAAGAGCAAGGCAAGTGATTGAGTACTATCTCGTAATTGAGAATTTTATATATTAAATCGAAAATAGCTTCAAATTCTTTGGAAAAGCATAACTCTAGATGATGTTAGAGTGTGGCTCAAAAGAGCAAGCCAAGTGATTGAGTACTAGCTCGTAATTGAGAAGTTTATAATTCAAAAATTAAACAAAAAACAGAAAAGAAACTAGACAAAAATAGGACATAAAACAAGTGTATAATGTAGAAATCAGTTGGGATTTATCTTAAAGAAACTAGACAATTTTTTTCATTATTTTCAACCATAATGAAAATCAGTATAGCTAAGCAAAGAGGACTTGATCACCTTCCAATAATCAAAGCAGACTTGGGGTTAAAAGAAGCAAAGCAGAGCCTTTTTTTGGGTTAAAAGAAGCAAAGAAGACTTGATCACCTTCCAATAATCAAGAATAGAAACTAAAAATCACAAAATACAAAAAAGAAAGAAAACAAAAGCTCAAATATGAATCTGCTCAAGCATAAAAAATTCACATTCAATGAATTTTTACAATACAAACAAGAAAAGAAATACTGAAATTGATCACCACTTGTTTTTAATTAATTAAGGCCTAAAATTATAAAGAAATGTAGCATAGGAGCAGATAGAAAAGAAGAAAAATGAAATGGACAGTGGTGAACCTTGTTTAAAAGCTAGCTCTGTACAGTGGTGAATCAAAACTCACACTGAAAGTGGCGAGATGGAGGAAAATCAGTTAATTCCCTCTGCAGAGAAAAAAAGAGAAAAAAATTCAATTAGAATTAATTGTGGCAGTTAAAGAATCAGAAAAATTGGAAAACAAATCTTGAAAAAAAATCGAACCTTTATATGGAGGTGCCGGGGTGGAGGGTGGCGGAGAAGAAGGACGGCGGACGGTGAGGCCGCGAATGATGATGGGAAAGCTTCTTCGATGCAACAATGGCAGGAGACAAGGGTTGGTGGTGGCAACTTCGGGATAGGGCTTGATGGAATTGGGGAAGGAGGTGGTGGCAGGGTGGCGGAGAGCAGAGGATTGGGGATTCGACGGACTAAGGGCAGTTTTTGGGGATTCAACGGACTGGTTCAAGGAATGGGGAAGAAGAAGAATGCGTTCTCTGCCGGTGGAGCTTGACGTCGGACCTGCGCGGAGAAGAAGGTTGGCGGCGTTCTCAGGTGGTAGAGCTTGACGTCGGAGAAGAAGAAAGGCGGCGGTTTTTGAGAAAATCGGCGATTGAAGGCGACGGGAGCTAATTTCTGGACGTCGATATTACTCTGTAGAAATTCTTAGGGTATTTATTTTGGATTTAGTTACAAAACGACGTCGTTTTGAGACTTCGGTCGTTAATCCGTCGTTAGGTTATATTCCGTCGGTATTCGGTCATTAACGAAAACAAAACGACGTCGTTTGATGTCCTTCATCTATAGGTTGATAAATATACACCGTTATATGTTTCGTCGTCGTTAAAGTCCGTCGGTATTTGGTCTTTAAAGGACATCATTTTAATTAATTTTAAACCTTAATTTTTTAAATTAAATAAAAGATCAAAACGACGTTGTTTTGACACCGTTATGTATTCCGTCGGTAAACAGTCGTTAACTTCCGTCGGTATTCGGTCGTTAACGGTGCACTAAACGACGTCGTTTTGATTTGGTCAACGTGACCGATATGTACCACGCAGTAGTGACGGAATAGCGACCGACGTCATTGCGGTGTCTAGTCGGTCGGTATTCGGTCGTTATAGGCATGACGGAAAAATTCGGTCGCTAATTTTGGTCGCTATTTAACTGTTTTCTTGTAGTGGTATTCTCCTGCAACCTACTCTTGGCACGTAAGTTATTTGTTTAATTATTTACTTTATAAATCAAGTTAATTATACTTTTTGTAATTATTATAATATTAATTACATTTTTAATCGGAAATTATAGTTTTAGATTAAGATCCAGTTGTTCCTTCGCCATTACCGATATATTTCAAGGGCATTTCAAGGGGCCATATAACACCATCAAGGATGTTCCCCCGGAAGAAGAAAAAATGTGGTGGGATGAGTTCACGGTAAGTTTATTTTAAACTAAGATAAAGTAGCAAATAACTTTGAACTTCAATGTCTTCGAATTTAATTATCTAACCTTATTTCAAAATACATAAAATCTACCTATGGGCTCCTGAGCATGAGGCGGGAGTCAAGAGAGGTTGGCGTACCTTACTCACGAGGAGAATAAGTGGTATGATGTGTGAGGCGAGAAAAGACGATAAGATGCCCAAATGGGTTAGTGAGAGCGATTGGATGAGACTTAAAGATTATTGGGCAACTCCGGTTTTTGTTGCAAAGTCTGAACAGGTGTCAAAAAACCGGAAGGACGGGAGGGGTAGCAAAGGCCCAATAAAGCACACGGGCGGTTCACTTAGCCACATTGAGCACCATCAGAGATTGGTACTTATTTTTTTTTTCACATTCATATATTGTATGTATGTATTTAATGTTTTAATTATTTTTGTTAACAAGAAAATGAGGCCGGACATGCAATCCCATTCCCGGTGGGTTACGATTGGACGCATCAATACCATATCATCCCAAAGAAAGGCGAATGGGTTGATGAAGAATTTAGACATTTATATGTAAGTCATACATATCCTTAACATAGGCAAATGCCTAAGGATGAAGTTTCTACTGAATTGCCTTGTTCGAACTAGTTATATACAAAGCGCGACAAATGTGTAGCTGTAAAATGCTTGCATCTATGGTGCACCATTTTTTCTGCTAATTTGTGCATCATGTAATTAATTCATCAATTCTGCTACCCAATACATCAATTCTGCCATTAGACATACTAGATTTTTTTAAGGAAGAACCCGCATTAGTTGTGTTAGAAGTTTTAGGAATACTTGTTTTGTGGCGTAACGATAGGAAAAGATGATCGATAAGGAGAGAATTTAAGAAAAGTGAAAGAATTTGCCAAATTTTCTTATTCATATATAGACAGTTTCTGCACCAAAAGTGTGTTGAATGACCATATTGGTAAAATAACTGAGCATCTGGTGACTTGGGATCCAAGTGAAGAAGCTCTGCATCATCCCAAGCAACTATTTTAATCCATGTAATATTCACAACTAGCAATTTAAAGGTTTTAGAAGACGACTTGTCACTGCGTTACTAACTGTGTATAGTTAAATTTGATCGATTATGCAGTCACATCCTTCAATTAGAAGTATATGTTGAATGATTTTAAACTTCGTGACGTTATTTATATCATATTAAAAAAAATAAGAGAGGAATGAATACCCACCAGGACATTTGGTAATATTGGCAGGAGCATGACAAACAGTAGGTAAGCTTAGAGCAAGTGTAACATTGATGGTGAGGCCTAAATCAGGGTCATTTCTGTCATTAATAACAAGGCATAGACACTTCTTATTGGTATTAATGACTTGTTTGAGTCCAGTGCAACAATCTGGGGTTGGGGCCTTAGAATTTCCACCCACATAAGGAAGACAAGTAGCCAATCCTACAAGTGAATTAGTACACTCTTGTTTGTCCTTGGCATAAGGAAGACAAGTAGCCAATCCTACAAGTGAATTAGTACACTCTTGTTTGTCCTTGGCATAATCTGAAGGCCCCCCAACCCCAGATTGTTGCACTGGACTCAAACAAGTCATTAATACCAATAAGAAGTGTCTAGGAAGACAAGTAGCCAATCCTACAAGTGAATTATTACACTCTTGTTTGTCCTTGGCATCATCTGAAGGCCCCCCAACCCCAGATTGTTGCACTGGACTCAAACAAGTCATCAATACCAATAAGAAGTGTCTAGGAAGACAAGTAGCCAATCCTACAAGTGAATTATTACACTCTTGTTTGTCCTTGGCATCATCTGAAGCTTCATAATCAAACCTTAATGTAAACACAACATAAATAGAAACAATTTCGTATGTCTGAAATTCATTGTGAAAAATTATTATAAGTATAGAATATATGACTAGGTTTTGTTCAGAATATATTTATTCACAATTTTGACTAGATATTCCTGTTTTGGCAAAATTATTGCAATTGATTGTTTGAAACAGTAATACTGCTTTATTTCTAGCCTCGTCAGTTAAATTGAATGTTATATTTCTATTCTTGACATTTTATTTGACAGCGAGTGTTCCATGAGGTTTATAACGACGCCCCAAATGAAGCAATTGAGGCCGGCCAGCCTCATCCGGGTTTACTGACTCAGATTGTGCTTTCTGCTGAGGCAGCGGGTGAGCAAAAAAAAGGAAATGTAATCGGACTCGGTTCGTTCTCCAATGTGGTAAATGCAATGAAGCGAGGTCGCCAAATAGTCTCACATTCAGCTTTGGAACAAAGAATGGAATTAATGGAAGCTAAGTGGAAGAAAGAGATGGAAACTCAATTGGTCGAGCAAAAAAGAGAATTCAAGAGGAGGGAAAAGAAGAGAAACAAGACATTAGCTAGTACCTTATTTGAAATATTATCAAATAAGGACACTATATTAAGTGCCTCTGAGCTTGAAGCTAAGTTGAGTAATATAGATGACGATGAGCTAGATTCAGACTTTGACGATGATCCCTTAACTGTCGATGAAGGTTTGGGGAGTCAATAGATGATGTGGATTTTTTTTTAATAATATTGAACTAGTTATGTTTTTTTGTATGTTATGTAGAAATTTGTTAGTACAAATTGTTTTTTGCATGTTATGTACTAGTTATGTTTTGTATGTTATGCACATATTTGATTATTTGAAATTTATTTTTATATGTTATGTACTAGTTATGTTAACTAGTTATGTTTTCTGGTGATTTTGGGATTTGATTGGGTTTGTTTTCTGGTGAATTGTGGCAGGGGATCTATTGATCTTTTACCATTCTTTTTCTAAAAAACTAGCGAATTACCGACTGAATTGCGACCGACTAGCGATCATTTTTAGGGTATAGGGTTAGGGTTGGGCGACCGATTAGTGACCGAAATGGTACAACGACGTTGTTTTGCTAGCTTGTGGGCGACCGATTAGAGACCAAATTCGTCACATCGGTATACATTTACGTGAATCATTAAGTGATGTAGTTAAAATTTTAATAATTTTTTTAATAAACAAATAATTACTAAAATATTCATATTAGTTCGTATTCGCATTCTGAACGATGTTGGTTTTTAGATTTATAATTTTTTAACTGAGTCCGTCGCTAATTATCTCAGGGGAGACCGAATCGTCAAATCGGTCGCTATTCAGAACCCGTCTTTTTAAAAAATATCGGGGTTCTTTTTAAGAGATAGAAATATTTTGCCTATTTTAGGTACTATTACTAATATATATATATATATATATATATATATATATATATATATATATACATACATATGAATAGTGTCATAGTAATAATTATACTTATTTATAAAGTACCTAAATAGCCTCGAAGGAGAACAAATCAAGTAATACATTTACGTTAATCATTAAGTGATAGAGTTAAAAGTTTAATAATTGCTTATTAATAAACAAATAATTACTAGACATATTCATATTAGTTCGCATTCGCATTCGCATTCAAAACGATGTCTGTTTTTAGATTTATAATTTTTTTTAACTAAGTCCTGTCGCTATTCCGTTGCTAATTATTTCAGGGGCGACCGAATATCGACCGAATTTGTCAAATCGGTCGCTATTCAAAAACCGTCTTTTTAAAAAATATCGGGGTTTAAGAGATAGAAACATTTTGCCTATTTTAGGTACTATTACTAATATATATATATATATATATATATATATATATATATATATATATATATATAATTATACTTATTTATAAAGTATCTAAATAGCCTCGAAGGAGAACAAATCAAGTAATACATTCGTGTGTATATTTACGTTAATCATTAAGTGATAGAGTTAAAAGTTTAATAATTGCTTATTAATAAACAAATAATTACTAGAAATATTCATACTAGTTCGCATTCGCATTCAAAACGATGTCGGTTTTTAGATTTATAATTTTTTTTAATTGAGTCCGTCGCTAATTATCTCAAGGGGCGACCGAATCACTAAAACAACGTCGTTTTGGTAATTTAATGGGCGACCGATTAGCGACCGATTTAGAACCGAAACGACGTCGTGCTTCCTTTAACGATGGGTTACCGACCGAATCCTCAAAATGACGTCGTTTTGCCAGTTTGTGTGTCTTCATTAATTCGAAATAATACAAGTGACTAAATACCCCAAAACGATGTCGTGGTTCCTTTAACGACGGATTACCGACCGAAACGACGTCGTTTTATTCCTCTTCTAAATCACGAAGTGTTTTCTTCCCCATCAGCAAATCCCTAAGAATCAATTCGAAATACCTCATCCTTCGAAGCTGCCCCTTCCCCGTCGCCATCTCCGGCCACCACCGTCCCCTAAATCTTTAATCGAAGCCACCAACGTCCCCAATTTGAAGAAGCTGTCCACCACCAATCCTATCAATCGATGCCACCACCTCTAGGGGTTTGCATTAGACTGGCATTGTTTTTGTAGAAAGCCCAAAACATGGCATTAAAAAAAGTTGGACCAATTCCGTTCCCGGTTGGAAACGGAAGTAGGACTTTCGTTCCCGATGACATGGCACTTAAACGCTGGCTGACGTGGAATAAGATGGGAACGGAAGTGGGACTTCCATTTTTGGTTTGGGTTGGTCCACTTCCGTTTGAAGAAAAACTGATTTGAACAAGAACGGAAGTGTTTGAAGAAAAACTGATTTTTTTCCCTCCGGGAAGAAATTACCAAGTGACACTTCCGTTTTGACCTAGTTGGTTGTTTTTTCCTGAGACACATGAGTATTTACAACAAAATAATGAACTTTGCCAGAATATTAACCAAAATACGGGTACGCAAAATTAGTTTGGAAAAACCGAATATATTAATAAAATAAGAACAATGAAAAAAACAAACGAATCGTGTATGTCATAAATATATTAGTTTCAAGAATTAAATAAAGAAAATCCTATCTAAGGATTTGAAGGAGTGTATCTACGTGGGCTTCTCGGGTTAACCCGGAGATAGTATGTGTGGCCGCTTCTGGTTCGCACAGCACTACCATGCTCCGTCTCATAGAATTCTGCCCGCTCGGTTTCGATCCGTAATACCTCATCTGGGAAATCTGCCTGGAGTTGTGGAGTTTGCTGTTGCGTTTGTGTCTGGTCGAGGCAAAGGCTGTACGAGGGAGTTGCACCGAAAAATACTTTCCCGGCCCCGATGAAGAGGGCCCAGCACCAGGATGACCTCCAAATTGAGTACTAGGAGTATATGTGCCAACGCTCGGATATTGGTAGTCAAAATCAGTGGGGATATCGCGCTAAGTCTTGAACGGAGTAGGAGCCATAGCAGGTTGCTCGGACTGAGGAGGAGGATGTGTCCTTTGCTCGAACTGAGTAGCTTCTTGCTGTGTTTGCGACGTTCCCTCCTCACCGCCACGTTGTCTCTGGCGCCTAGCGGCAATATGCTTCTGAGTAGCCTGGCGATTCCTGCGAGTGCCCTGCCTCCCAACCACAACCCTACCTGGAACACGCTCTCTCGGCTCTACGGAAGGTTGCAGGACGGCAGCCCGCGGTCTGCAAGACACCGACTTCCCAGCCGCTGCGAAGGCATCCCTGATCGTTTGTGCAGCCCAGGTGATGAGTGACTTGTACTGCGCAACAGTTCGAGGGGCAGGCTTCTCGAACTCTTCCAGCATCAACATGTTCGACTCCTTCTGCAACATAATATTAAAATTAGTATATTCGAAAAAAAAAAATTATTTACGAAGAAAATGATACGAATAAAACTTACCAAAATGCCGTCTGCTGTAGCGGCGGATTGATTACCCATCGGGAGTGGCCTGGATCCCGATTTTGGGGGTTCGTGATACACTGAACGGTAATGCGATTGTACCAATCCATTTAGTCGCGGGTTGGTGAAATAACATTACCGATGGCGGGAGCAGCGCCAGCCAGGGCATCGACGCGTAAATCCCACAATGCAATGTAATTTCCGTGGACTTTCTCCCAATTCCTTGACGCTATCGCCTTCAACCTGTGGAGGTCTTGCCCTCTTTAGTGCCCTCTGTCCCTGCCAGGATTGGTACCACCTGCTAGAACCCAAATTGACGCATGACCCTGTCGGGCAAGTGGTGCTCAACCATCTCGAAGCATACGAGGGCGGTACGGGCTCGGCAATTCATTGATAAGTCATCATCCCTAGACGCCCTCTCTGCGTAGACAGAATTAGGGTACGACCTCCACATGAACTGCAAAAAATATAATTGTTAATGTAGAACAATTTAGATAATTAAAAAAAAACATTTTATTTAATAAAAAATACAAGAAAATCGAATTTAACTCACCCCCTGTGTCCCCGTCATCAAATCAAGTTGTTCGCATAACACCAAAGCTACGCAAATGTGTGAATACACCACTGGCCCATGAATGCCCGTCAAGCTCTAGGGGGTCACTAAGGAGGAGTAGAGATCGCAAATTCACCCGGGAGCCCGACTTATCGGGGAAAAGGAAACTATCCATCAATATGAAGATCAGAGCCCTAACCCTCTCCTCTACCTGGTGGTTGGTAGTATCATCACCTAGGGGCTCACTAATGTGGGAAAAAACCTCCACAAGCTGCAAACTGTTTCCCTTGATTGCCGCCTCGGTGGGTCGAAATCCTAAAAGATCGAGCACGCGTTCAATCCATCCGTCCTTGGAATAATTGTAAGATGCATCCAACGACACTACGTGGCCCCTGGTAGGTAGTCCTAGAAGATATCATACGTCCTCTAGTGTGGGTCTCCGGGCGCCATCTCTAAACTAATGCAGTCACGAGAGTATGATCTACATTTATATTACCTAATCTACAGCATCCCCCAAACCCTATTAGGTCGATTAGGTTTAACACTCTACGGTTGGTTTCCTTAGTATAGGCAGCGTAAAAGTTACCCGAACTCGTAATCACCTTTAACGGGTCGTTCAGGGTCTCTTCCCCGTGCCATATTCCTAAAGATCTATGGGACGGTTGTTTGTTCAAAACGGTGGGATTAAAAGGACCGAATGAAGATGAGCGGGAATGACTATCTATACAAAAAAACAATACGCATACAATTTATCAGAAATAATACATGTAATATCTCCAGTTCTACTATTGCCTTAAATCCACACAATACACAAAATTACCAAATTGACAATTTTACAAGTTAACTAATGCCCTAAAATCACAAATGCTATAAGTGTAAATCCACACAATCACAACTTCACAATTTCCAAATTCACAATTCACAAATTACCCAATCAACAAAAATACCCTAAATTCATAAATGCCCTAAATTCAAATATACCCAAATTCAACAAAATCCACAAATAATTCACAAAATCAACAAATTACTTTGATTTCCTAAACATAATTAGTGTATTCATAGTTAAACTCAACAAATAATTTACTATTTTTCCCAAAAAAATTCAAATTAAATTTTGATTTTTTACCTCACAAATTGAGAGTAGAAAGAAAAAAAGTTGTTCGAGTAGGAGGCAGCAGCTGCGGCGTGACAGCAAGGGATTTTAGGGGGCTGGGTTTTTTTTTCCTTTGTAAAAAATGACGGGAGGAAAAAAAAAAGGAAGGGGATTTAAATCGGGTCGATGGGAACGGAAGTGGGACTTCCGTCCCCGAGCAAAACGGAAGTCCCAATTCCGTTCCCATCTTGTAACACGTCAGCCAGCGTTTAAGTGCCATGTCATCGGGAACGGAAGCCGGAAATGTTGGTCCAACTTTTTTTAATGTCATGTTTTGGGCCTTCTAAAAAAAAATGCCAGTCTAATGCAAACCTCTCACCTCCACCTCCGCCGCCACCACCTCTACCTCTGGTGGTATTTGCAAATGCAGATGAGAGGTTCGCCTTACAGGACAGTTGATACTTTTAAAGATATAATACATACTTACATAAGATTCTGATTCCACTTTCTTTCACTCACAATTATATCCATCGAATCTGGGACGTTCCCAAATATTCATGGATGTAATCGCTTTGCATACTACTTCATTTAGGCAGCGTTGTATCACCTGATTCATATGATAAATGTATCAGTTTCTTGCATCGTACTGTTTGTATGAAGTGGATTTGTTTCCACCTACTTAGAGGTTTCGGCTTCAGTCCCCCCTCTCTGTACTTTTATCGGCCTATTATTGGCATCATTAATAAATGGGTAGGGGTCCTTGCCAAACCCCCCACCATAACAGGTGGCTTTCCTTATTTAAAAATGCTTGATGCTTTATCATATTTCCATTTCAGGGTTCTAATTTCATTGATTTTTTTTCTTTTTTTGCAGTTTAATACTTCAGTTCTTACTGAATGGTTTAGAGCCCTTTTTGCAGAAAAGTTCTTCAACGCCTGCATAATTAGAAGGTATTCAAGCCCTTTTTGCAGAAAGGTTCTTCAACGGCTTCAATGGTTTAGAGCCCTTTTTGCAGAATATTTTGTGCATGACTATCAGCAGGGTGGAGCAGCAGGGTGTAGTCTTAGAGTTTCTTTGACTATCAGTTTTAGGTTACTGAGTTTCTGAAGGTCAGTTTGGGAAATTCTTTTATTACCCGTCAAGACTTGTCTCACCGCATTCTTTTTCTTTTCCATTAGGAACTTGTTGATATCCGAACCGGCTTGGTGCCTGATTGAAGCTAATTTTCCTAAACCTATTTTCTGGGATGCTGTTTAATTTAGTTCTTAGAGAAAGATCTGTTCGGAAATTTAACAATATATATAGTATTTCTCATGCATTTATTAATGAAAAACCTCGATCGTTTGATGAATAATTAATCTCAGGTATATGTTTTATGGAATTGCTCTCTATAACGTATATATGCAAAAATACTTTAAATGGCATCTTGAGTTTTAGAATGGATATTGCATTTTTCTGTTGATTGTGAAATGAAAAGGGGAAACATGTCTGAGGGCCAAGAATTCATTATCTTCCTAACATAAATGAGGCTGTCTCGGTAGAACTCAAGAGCTTCAAATGCATTGAGTGATTCCGTGCTGCTACATTGCAAGCACATGTAAGCTGGATATATTTGCTGGGGGAAACCGGAAAACCTCAGATCTTGAAATATCCCGACTGCTGTTATTGCTTAGATTGGAACTGTATAACCTTGTTTGAATTTGTTGCTCCTTTGTAACTATATCATGTGATAAATTATATTGTTGTTTGAAGGCCATCTCTCAGTTTTTCCCAATTTTTTTTTTCTTTTGCTTAGCTAGTTATATCAACATGGGATTTTTTTTATATCCCAGATATGCTGGAGGCCTTTGGCTTTCTACATTGATCTAGTTGCTGTATACATAGGGAGGTTGATTCATATTGCATTAATAGATGATTTTCTTTGTACTCTTAAGACCAGTAAAACTATTGAAGATTGAGGGGGTTCATTCATGAATACTCTACAACACAATCTCAAATAAGCAAAATTATTGAAAGGTAAAATTATGTGCAACGCTTTGTAGGTTCCTTCTGGATCGAAACTAAAATATTTTGTCCTAATTTTAAACGAAAAAAGGAAAGTTTGGTGTATCTTTACCGGACAAAATGAGTATATTTTCGAACTTATCAGTTTATAAACCTGATTTAAAGAGTTACTTCATTATTTTTTAAGTTGCATAGATTCGACCTCTAAATTCTTAATTATGATAGGCACAGTAAAAACTGGTTTAAAGTTGAGTCATTTACTTGATCATTAAATTTGGTACAAAACGTTATAATTTTCGAAGTTATATTACCTAAGTTCGACCCCTAATTCCTTAACTATGATTCATGCACAGTATAAACTTGGTTTAAAGAGTTCGAGTTGCATGTATTTATAATACCTTGTTGGGAAGCAAGGATGAAGAACATGGACAAGATTGAACAGATTCTTCCATAGCACATTGCAGAACCCTCTTCACTTGTAGCTCCATAGCACATTGTTGTTGTATGAAGGAGGTATTTTATTCTGAAGATGTGTTTCTATCTTGATTTTTTAATTTTTAATTATTTATTTATTTAGCATCTATCCTTACTAATTTTGAATTATGGTATAATTGTTGTTTCATTTATTGTTTTGGATTCAGGAAATTGTAATTTCAGCTGCGTGGTATAGTTGAGACATGTCATGAAGACCTATGAAACTATTTTCTTGAAATGTTTTACATTTTCCCCTTTTTGTTTTCTCCCCGGTTTTTGCATCTTTGTATTAGATAAAAATATTTTGATAGTTGTCGTTTATCTCTAAAAAAGTTGGTTGTGAATGTGACATTACTTTAGAGTGATGAAATGTAAATTTTTAAATTTTTAATTTGTATGCTAATTATATCATTTTAGTCTCCAATCAGTAAACAATTGATAATCGAACATAACAAAAATATAAATATATCGTTCTATTACACAAAAAAATTAAGAACAAATAGATTCCATTAATAACATAGTACATAAAATAATTATTACACCGAACAATAGTATTTACCACACGTTAATTACTTGAAAAATAAGGTTCAAAATCATCCAACATAAGGTTCAAAGTTATTATGCATTTACTTATTAAGACTTGATATATGCAGATATTGTGTTTATAATGGAGAACCGTAGTTGGATGTATATGGATTCAACATCAAATGGTGGACCCCGTCATAGTCCGAAATTTATAGCGGGAGTGAAACGATTTGTGAATTCTGTTGTTCGTATGTCTGCTAATGTACAAATTGATGGGATTAGGTGTTCTTGTGGGGTTTGTAAGAATAAGGATTTTCATATGCCTAATATTGTCAAGTATTATCTTGTTATGAACGGATTTGTGTCTAACTATTTTAATTGGACATGTCATGGTGAAGCATTCATTCCAATGCCTCAAATTCCGTTTGTTCCTGAAACCTCTCATGAAATGGATAATTCTAGAAGACATGCCACAAAACAATTCTCGAGTGATGATTCTTGATGTTGTCGGACAAAGTTTTAATGAGTCGGATAATAGGGATGTGGAAGAACCTCCCAATCCAGAGTTTCAAATGTTCTATGACATGTTGAAGGCTATTGATAGCCACTGTGGGACGGTTGTACAAACAATTCACAACTATCAATGACTGCTAGAATGTTGAGTATTAAGTTCGAAGACAACTTATCTGAAACTACTATAGATAAATTTGCGTAGTTGATTAAAGAGGCGTTTCCTCCCAAAAATAATGCTTTAGACGACTTTTACCAAATGAAGAAATTGGTTAAAGACCTTGGATTACCGGTGCGAAAGATTGATGTTTGTTTTAACGGTTGCATGGTAGAGCAGAGAATGCAAGTTTTTGTGGCCATACTAGGTATATTAAGAAAAAGAAATCTAAAAATAAATGGCATACAAAGATTGCTTACAAAAAGTTGTATTATTTTCCAATTACTCCGAGATTACAAAGATTGTATGCATCTGAGAAAACCGCACGACACATGACATGGCACTCTGACAATGAGAGGGAAGAGGGAATAATGAATCACCCGCGAGATGGGGAAGCTTGGTATCATTTTGATAGAATATACACCGATTTTGTAGCGGAACCTCAGAATGTAAGGCTTGGGTTATGTACGGATGGTTTTGCTCCTTTCGGCATGTCAGGGAAGCAATATTCTTCTTGGACAGTTCATATGACACCTTATAATCTCCCCCCTTGCATGTGCATGAAGAACAATGTAATGTTCTTAACTATCATTATACCTGGAGCCTAAAACCCTAAAAACAAGATTGATGTGTACTTGCAGCCTCTCATCGATGAATTGAATCAGTTGTGGGGTGAAGGTGCGGAAACTTATGACTTCTCCAAAAAGTAAAACTTTAAACTAAGGGCTTCCTTACTTTGGACAATTAGTGATTTCCCAGCATATTGAATGTTGAGTGGATGGAGTACAACTGGAATTCACGCTTGTCCGTATTATATGGAGGAAAGAAAAGCGTTCCATTTGCAGGCTGGCGGGAAACAATCATGGTTCGATTGCCACAAATGCTTTTTGTCACCTAATCATCCATTTAGAAGAGATGCAAAGGGATTCCGAAAAGGACCGGTGACAGAAGAGAGCAGAACCGCCCTCTCGCTTGACTGGTGATGAAATGTATTTTAGAGTTAGAGATTATAAGAAAATTACCGATATAGTTGAAGAGATTGGTAAAGAGCACGGGAGAGGTCGGGATCACAATTGGGCCAAACGTAGCATATTTTGGGATTTACCTTATTGGCGGACACTTCTGATATGATACAACATTGATGTCATGCATAATGAAAAAAATGCCTTTGATAACGTCTTTAACACTGTGTTAGACGTGAAGGGTAAGACTAAGGCCAATGTTAAGGCTAGAGTGGATGTTGAAAGGTATTGTAGTTTACCGGAGTTGAGTATTAAACAGGATTGACGAGGTAAAGCATCGAAGCCAAATGCATGTTTCACCCTTACCAAGGTACAAAATGAGATGGTTTTGCAGTGGGTGAAAAAATAAAGGCTCCCAGATGTTTATGCATTGAATTTGGTGCGATGCGTTGATATGAAAGAGTTGAAAATGTCAGGTATGAAGAGTCATGATTGTCATGTATTCATGGTGAGACTTATCTCTATAGCTCTAAGAGAAGTACTACCGGCAAATGTGTGGGGACCCTTGGCTGAACTTAGTCTGTTCTAAAAAGATTTGTGTTCCCCAAAGTTAACTGTGGCGCATATGCAAGAATTGGAGGACAATATCGCTATATTATTATGCAAGTTAGAGAAAATATTTCCCCCCGAGATTTTTTTATGTCATGGAACACTTGCCGATTCACTTTCTTTACGAAACCAAGGTTTGTGGTTCGGTACAGTTTAGGTGGATGTACCCGTTCGAGAGGTAACAACCCATGTCTTTATGATCTCAACTTCATTTTTGTTTTCCATGTATTTACAATGTGATTAACTATTTATGCTTTAATTCGATACCTGCACCATCTAAAAAAAGAAGATAAAAAAAGGCTAGACTTGAGGGGTCAATTTGCAATGCATAGTTTGTGGAAGAAGCTACTACATTCTTTAGCTATTATTTCGAACCCCACGTGAAAACGAAAGTTACAACCATTGGGCGAAATGATGGTGAAGAAGAGACTACAAGTGGACTAGATGTATTATCAATTTACAAATACCTGGAAGACCATTTGGAAAAAAAAAGAAAAGATTTCATTATCTGATCAAGGTTATAAAACAGGAAAGAATTATATATCCTTATGAATTGTGAAGAGGTTGAACCATACCTTCAGTAAGTAAAGCCATCTATTACTTCAATTTTTCTATATAATTAAAAGTAGCCAAATAATAATATTGTCATTTGATTTGTAATCAGGAAATTTGTTAGTGAAGTACATGACCAAACTCCCCAGATAACGGAGCATGAACTGCAAAGCCGGGTTTATAGTGATTTTTTCAAATGGTTTGGAACTCATGTAAGTTGGTATTATTTATAAATGTATTTGTTTTAAGAATGCCTAAACTAATTTAACTTTTGTTGTTCTCAACAGATACATAGCCTTCCGAAACATTCTGAAAGGTTGTTGAAAAATCTTTCATGGGGCCCGACAAAGAGAGTGATGTCATATTCCAATTACTTTGTTAACGGTTATAGATTTCACACAAAAGCTCACAGTGATGGAAAAGGAACCACAAACAGTGGGGTATGAGTTAAAGGCGATTACTACGTTGAGTTGAAACAAGTCATTGAGGTTGAACTTGTGGGAGTATATGTCCAAAAAATAATTCTTTTCAAATGTGACTGGTTTGATTCAACTCCAAATAGAGGTTTGAGGGTGCATCCTCAATATAAGTTTGTAGAAATCAATAGGAAAAGAACGTACCAGAGTTACGATCCATTTATAATTACTTCCCAAACTGAACAAGTCTACTACACACCTTATCCTGGTAGTAAGACAACATCTAGGGTTGATTGGTGGGTTGTTTGTTGTTCCAAACTACGTCTAGTTGACGCTCCTAATGTTTTGGTACCATATCAGGAGGAAGTTCGCGAGGAGGAGACCAGTCACGTCGATCCAACAGTTACTGAAGTTGGTCAACTTGCACACCAGTCAGGGGAAATCGAAGTTGTACTTGTGACCGGTACGGACCATGTTAATGAAGATGATGAATTTTTGTCGGGTGATGACAATCTGAAGAAGATGATGAATTTATGTCGGAGGATGATTTAGAATGATTAAAAATAGAATTATTAATTTGGTTATCTATTTGTTGTTGTGCTTTAATTCTTAACTTTCCTTTATTAATCCTTTTTTCCATGCATGATATATATTTTCCTTTTGTGTTTTTTTTAATTTACCCAATTTTATATGTCTCTTTCTCGCTTCACACAAAGTAGCCACTTGAACGATACAAATTGAAGTTGAACAACTAGCTTCTTGGAATTCCACATATGGAAGGTGGGTAATATTTGTAGGTTTATTTTTTTACTACTTTATAATTATGTATAACTTTATTACCATAAATTAATTGTCGTATTGCATAACTTTTTAACATAGTTCAAAGTGGTAATTTTATTGCCATAAATTAATTTGATTCTTGAATTTTCATATTGCAACTCATGCATTTCCAAGGATATACATATAAGTGAACCTACAAAAGATATGGGATACCAAGGAGTATTTTTCAAGGTTATAAAGAAACAAGCAAAAAGGCATTGGTGGAGTTGAGTTCACACTTTGATTGTGAGTGTCATAATGAGAGTGTAACTTGTGTTTTTAAGAATGTATTAATAAAATAATTGGTTATGTGATGTTATTTTTGGGTTTAGTGATTATGTTTGCGATCTTATTGATATTGTTTCTAATTCATTGATGTGCGTATTGCTGCTTCTTATTGATAGGGATTTAATTAATTTTCAGAAATAATTTTTTTTTTAAATTTAAAAACATTTAG
Organism: Vinca minor; assembly: GCA_026122235.1. Lineage (NCBI taxonomy): Eukaryota > Viridiplantae > Streptophyta > Magnoliopsida > Gentianales > Apocynaceae > Vinca > Vinca minor. The sequence continues at coordinate 1,346,007 of JAOCZM010000191.1, forward strand.
CGACTGACTAGCCACCGTTATATCGGTTGCTAGAGGTTTAAAGTCAAAGTCAAATGTATTCCACTCGTTCGCTACACCATTGCTAGTTACCGACGAAAGAATCCGTCGCTAAAAGGGTCGTCGGCAATCGGTCATTAACAAGTCAAAATCAAAGTCAACATTGTTGACTGTTTGGTCGGTAATTCACGACCTAATATTCCGTCGGTAAATGGGTCGTCAGTAATTGGTCGTCCGTAAGTCAAAGTCAACATTGTTGACCGTTTGATCGGTGATCGGTCGCGAATTAGCGACTAAATATTCCGTCGGTGAAATGACCATCGACAATCGGTCGTTCACAAGTCAAAGTCAACATTGATGATCGTTCGGTCGGTAATTCGTCGGTATATAGCGACCAATGAGTCGGTCGCTAAATAATCCGTCGGTATTCGGCCCTGCAACAAAAAATATCTGACCACGTGGTTCGGTCGCTAATCTGTAGCGACGGATATGTCCGTCCCTATTTAATTGTTTTCTTGTAGTTCTTGTTGTATCCTTGCTCACCCTTGTGAACTCCACAACATTTGTTAGCAGCCCCAAACAATGTTACCCGTCGGGAAAGGCAATGTACACGAGCCATATCAAATCATAGCATATCATATCACGTATTCGCGTGCTCCCGGGAATTAGTGGAACATGGAAAGAAGGAATGCAACTTTCTATAGAACATTTCACAGCCAAGAACTCAAAATCGGGAATGTAACTATCACATATTCAGAATATCATACCACATTCACATAATCAAATACACACGCAAGAACATATGACAATCAAACGATTCATGAGATACAAACTTCACAACGCTTCATCCATTTTGATGCAATAGAAAACGATTAAGAAATCCATTTCATCACAATTCAAACTTGACTTAATTTCTAGAAACATTCATGCATTTTGATAGGAAAACACAAGAGTGTAAGAACCTTACCATGATTACTTAAACCAAATTCTTCCAAGATTGCGAAATTATACTTTTCCCACATTTTCAGTCCTATGTTCCGAATGCCATAACTCAAAATTCAGTCGTTGGAAATCGATCTCCAATGTTCAAATTAAGTCCTATGAGTCTTCTATCCTTGGCCAAAAAAGGGTCGATCTGAGTCTGTTTGATCCCTCTGCCGGAAGTCTAAAGACAATTGTGCATGAAAGATAGCCCAGCAGTTTTCGGGAAATTAGAATATTGTTCGGGTGAATACAACTCAGACACCAATTGCTTGAATCCAATCTCCACCGTACATATTGGAGTCCTATAAGTCTTCTAACGTTTTCCATGAATTTGAGGACGATCAGAGTTCGTTTGCTATGTCTGATGAAGGTTTCAAACTTACTGCGCAGGATTTCAAGATTTCTGTTTTCTTCTTGTTTCTCTGTTTTCTTTCATTTATTCTAAGTTTCCCAAAAGGTTCCATCCCTTTTATTACATACCGTTTCAACTCTAACCCCTTCAAAACTAACTTCCTTTCTCCTAACAAATTTACCAACAATCAAACTTAACACTTAGGTCCTCTTATTTGCTATTATCAACACTTAAGTCCCTAAACTTTCCGTTTCTAACTTATACCCAAAATTCCTTACTACTTAAGTCTCTCTACCTTCTTAGCATAAACAAAACACCCCCGGACTAAAGATAGAAACAAATAACACAAATAAAGGTAAAAAATCTAAGTAGACTAACGCAAAAAAGTTACGGGCATCACAAGGTTGATGCGAAGCATGGAGAAATTGAGAAAGCGTTGCGCGATTAAAAGGAGAGGACGTAAAGCTCGCTAAGGAGACGAAGAAGTTCAACAACTTATGATACATACATAAAGTTCTTGCCTGATAAGGTACTTGTCCTGAGATATTTTTACGCAAGGATTGGAACCCCAATAATAACTCTCTGCCTTCACACTTCTTGCATATGTTAAACAACCTTTCGATTTTGTTTTGATCTTCAGCTTTGGTTACATTCATGACAATTTTATTAGCTAGCTAATTCAACTAACAAAAAAAATGCAATCGAACAACTTTTGTCATTCTAATGTACAAATGGCGCACCAACTAGATGTTTTCCAATAAGAAAGTTGCACACAACCCTAATGTTTTGTCTGATGTTATTGCTAAACTAACTCATTTGTTAATATAGTTGAAGTTTCAAAACTCAAGTAGTACATTTATCTTCTTTTCCCCATACTTTATCTTCCCTTTACCCCCTTCCCCAATACGGTAAAAGAGGTACTTCTGATCTACCTTGTTTCAATTGTTGGTGAATCAGATTTGGTGCTTGACTTTAGCGACATGCTAAAAGTTAACGCGAGAGACGGTAAAAGAGGTATGTTTCTCACTTTTCAATAGAACTGTGAAATGTTGTTTAGTTCAACTTTTGTTAAAAAACTTGTCAAATACATAAACTTAAATATCACATATTTTCTCTTAAAAGGCAGCAAATTTATTATTGCAGACATGCACATGACATGCACATACATAAGCATGATCACAGTTAGATAACCTCCAATAAACTGAAACATATCTTGAACCTTAATAGGATAGGCAGTTAGAGTAATGATTGATAACTGTCATTTAATGTTAAAGTTATTACTTAGCAAAAATAATTAAAGTTAAAGTACCCTAATTAAGGGTCTTGAAAATTAAAATTTTAAAACAAAAATAATTTTATAACTCTATTTTTAAAGAGAAAAATAAAATAAAAATACTTGAATTTAATTTTGTACATAAAACTAAGCTATCCATCTATCCTTTTATTTTTATTTTTCTGCAAGTTCCAACCTTTAGAATATATTCGTTCTTTGCTTTTATTTTAAAATTTTGACATTTAAAGGATTCAAAATTTCTTTTCAAATTTCTTCTACCGTTAATATTGTCGCTTTTTATTTATAAATTTTATATGTCGGTTCAAAAATATAATAGACTGTAATTATAATCTTTAGTAAGAGTTAGGTTACATTTGTAACTGACTGGCCGTTAATGAATTAAATTGAGCATTGACCATGACTACCAGTAAGATGGTTATGATCGTAACATGAGTCACACATGTGCTTGAAATACATACATTTCGGTATGACTACTTATACAAAAGATACTAATGGGGAATAAATATGTTCATAGTACGTGAAAGCTACTAAGTTAGGATTTTACAATTTTGTTTTTGAAAAAATGAAGAAACAGTTATAGACTTTTTATGGAGTTGAAATGTCATGTCCCAAAAGAAAATGGGTCATTCTTCAAGAATATTGAAAATGATTCCTTGCCAAGTTGCCCTCTTTGCCAGTGGCGTAGCATTCTAAGGCCCCAAGAATTTTCAATTTTTTTTATATACTAGGTATATATCATCCAACGGTTTAGAATATGATAGATTTTTTTTTTATATATCATCCACGGCCCTCCCAAAATTTTCGTAAAAAATTAGTATTAGGGTGTATTTTCATATGCACTTTTATTTAAATTTTTAATACATGAGCGAATTTTAGTTCCCCCTAATTTTATTTCTTGTCTCCGCCACTCTCTTTGCGTAAAATATTTGTTAGAAAGAAAAAGTGAAGAAAAAGGTTTCTGCTGTTGTTTTTCTTTGAAAAGTATATCCCTCTTAAAACTCGTTTAGTTTGAGGGATGATCTTACCTTTATTGAAACATATCCGTGAAATATTTTATATTTGTTGCCACAGAAAACTCGACTGAGTGTCAAGCTAAAAATGTTAGCTGACCAGACATTGTATTCACACCTGAAATTCCTTCTTACCATTTAGTTTACACTTGCAAAAACAGTAACTCGGCCAAGTATGTATTATTTGACAAAATTCCTTACGCAGAAAGCATGTTTGGAGTCAAGTTGATAATCTTAAAGCTGAGTATGCGTTATTAGAAATTTCCCTCACAAAAAGTCTAGTCTAATGGATGGATTCTAACACTATAAGAAAACAGTTAAATAAGCACGGATAAATTCAGTCGCTAATCGGTCGGTAAATTGAGATTAGTTCATAGCTAATTAGCTTATTCTTACTTGTTATGAAGTAGCAAATTACCGATCGTAAGAGACAATTGATTGTAAGCGTAAAAGTGGATCACTCAAAGAAAAATAAATCTTAGAACTCAAACGCATGCATCGTTTGGGAAAGATTCCATAATAAGACAGTTTTTTACAGAAACGGGCCAGAAGATTCTTCAATTTATCATGCTAAAAAATCACATGAATACTTAGCGCAGACAAATTAAGACACAGAGTTTGCCGGATTTGCACCTTCTAAAAAATTCACATCTAAATCGCCCGAGATACAAATCCAAAGTCTAAGGGAAGTCTGACAATTACTCCGTATCCATTTCCAAAATTTGTTTTAAAAAAAAAAGGTTCAAGTCTTTCCATATTTAATTAAGAAAAAAACACAGAAGGATCAATCTCAACTGTTCAAGCAATTCATCATCACCACCTATTCCAAGAGAAAAAAAAAATTCTTGGGATGAAACTGGAATCTCGCTGAATCTATTAAGAATTTGTATTATGCTGAAACTGGGGTAGTAGTACTGATTAATTTCAAAATTTAGAAGCATATTCTATTTCTAAAATCTTCATTTTCACCCACATATTCAACAGTTGACTGATTACCTTCAAATAAACATGCTTTCCAATCAATAAAATTCTTACCTAAGATTAACGGAACGGAGGTGGACAGGTCTTCAAAGAATGGTGGTGGCCGGAGATGCCGGCGTTGATTAACACTCTATTGGTACATAACGGCGTCTATTGGTTCAGGTGGATATTGGTACATAACGGCGTCAAATTGGTTGATGCGAAATTTGCAAAGGCACAAATATCAACAAGTAATAAAATAGTAAATATAAGATCGTTCCAACGAAGATTGTTTAATATTACTTATAAACTAACTTAAACAAAAATAATGATGAATTTAATTAATTAAAACTAAGAACGAATAACAGTTAATATAAATTAAAGATGCTATTTTTATGAAGATAAAGATATATGTAAAGAATGGAGTAAGAAGCCTCTAATCCATTCTACTCCTTTTATGGAAAATAAATGATTCCTTAGTTTAAGTCTCAACTAGGTTAATGGTAGAAATTCTCGAATATAAGTTGGACCAAATATCTTGGCGAAAAACTCCTTAACTTTAGAGGATACATCAATCGTATCTCTACGTGATTTTAAGACCTAAAATCGCATAAAACTCTGAGGACTTTCCCTATCTTTTGTTTCCTACTCGCTAGAAACCACACAAGGAAATCGAATATATCTCTAGTCAAATTTTTTTCACGTTGTTATTATCCTTGATCCAATTAAATATAGAACTTCTCATCCTCTACAAGTAATTGAGATTCATGTAATAATTTATCAGAAAATCGCAAGCATTATGAACAAATAATAACAATTATCCATAATGTTGAGATACATAAATTAATAGAAATCAAATAAATCCATAAAAGTTTCGACCTTCAAAGAAGGTCTTAGTCTCAAAAAAATCTAACTAAAAATAATCATAAAATTAAATTAAATTAAAAACAGAAATTGCCTGATAGCGAAACGATTCCCGAGCTCCAATCTCCAATCTCCAAGTCTAACCGAGCCTCTCTGGTTCCCCAGGATTGAATGGTATGTACAAGGATGATTTGATTGGTATGTACAGGGGATACTTTTGTGCTGCTAGCCGCATGTCCTTATACAGGCATTGATTTGGTGTCTTGCACCGGCTTGTGAGCATCCTAATTCGGAATTATAGTAGTCTCCAAATTCTATTCCTTTTCCAATTCAACTTTTGGTAAGTAACAAATTTGTATATCTTCAATCTTCTATTTCAAGTTGGACTCGGTGGCATTTTAGCACCTGCCAAATATAATTTTTTTGGCTGTGATGTCCAAAATACCCTTTAACCTGTATCAAATGTTAGAAAATTAGTGAATTACTTTTTAGTTTGCAAATAAAATTCACAATAACATTTTTAGACATAAAGACTAATTTAATATATATTTTCTCTCAATTAAGTTCCATCCAAATAGGAAAAAAATCCAAAATAATGGTAAAATATAAGCTCATCAACCACCCTCCACTTAAGATTTTGATCGTCCTCGAGCAAAGGAACAATTCATAGGAAAAAGAACCACTTTAAAAAAAAATGATCCTTCCATTAATCTCAACATTCTCGTTACTAGCTTCGAAAATTCATCCATAGGCATAAACCAAAAAGTTTCAATCCAAATATAATAATAAATACAACAAAGCTAATAGACTCTAATTATGAAGACTTGAGATATACTATGACAATACCGAGGACTTGAATCAACACTTAAATCGGTATTATGCAGTCAAAAAGCACTTTCTTGATAATAATAACACAATGCTAGCTTTGTTAATTTACATACTCTCCACTAATGAAGACAAATCAATTCATTTGAGTCTATTAGGACTTTTCGGTTTATAACGTTAGGCTAGGGACATGGCTATCAAACGAAGGGATAGGATATTCAAAATTGAGAGAGAAAAAGTAAAGAGAAACATGCTTATTATGACAAGATTTTACCATGTAACATTTTTTCCCAAAACGTACTCCAATTCGCACTTTATCTCCATGTATTTTCGGGAATTCAAAAACAAAACCCATTGAGAAGGAATGAGATATTTCACTTAATCAATCCAAAAGAATTTTTCATCATTCTTTTTCTTTCATGAAAAAGGACTCATAGCTTCCCAATTTCTTATTTGCACAACAAATCTCAAGTTCTATTTCAACAAGATCATCTTCTCATAACAACTTTACATTCAAACATAAGAATTTATTTTAAAATAGACATGCACTTTCCTCTCTCATAAGGGAATGAAAAATATTATCTGTGGTTTAGGGTGAGTTAATGAGGCTAACGAAATGATAATTAATTGAATGGCGGTCTCAACCATTCTTATCAACAGAACTGAGAGAGCTTGGGAGTACTAGAGATATAATGAAAGAGGGGGAAAAGCTTGAAAGGCTCAAACGGTTCAAAGAGATGCCTAATCTCATCCACCAAGTAAATCGAAAAGTCTTAAAAATTTCGCCTCGAGTATGTAATTCAACAAGTTATAGTTTGTGAAGATATTGACTAAAATGTGTCATTAACCACGTAATAAAAGTCTAAGTATCTTCATCAATTCGCAAGGATCATGGCAAAGTTAACTCAAGTTCCATATTAAGATTAAATTAGCAAGAAAATATTTAAGATTATATTCATCAATCACATTTTAGTCTATATCAATAGAGAGTCATATCAACTAGATCCAAGAATATCAAGACAAATATCAAGATAAGAATTCATACTAAAAAAATCTCTTAATTTTTCAGATATTTTTTCCAAAAATAACACTTTAAAACCATAAAAACCTGAATTTTGAAACATTTCAGCAATAAACCAAATCTCCACCCCCACTTAAGAATAAACATTGTCCTCAATGTTCGAAAGTAAGAAAACACAAAGGAAGGGTTAAGAAACTTAGCAAGATAATTTAAGCATTTTGGAGAGTGGATTATGAAAAGAGCGCAATCGTAGCATCACCAATGCTCAATCAACTTCCTACAAAAGATAAAATAAATAAATAAAAACTACCTAATGTATTTTTTGGATTTTTTAAATTTTTTTCGGGGACAAGAAGAATCAAGAAAAAGCAAAGAAATCTAAAATAAATTTAGATTTCTAAGAAAAAAAACTCGACACTCCGACAATAAAAAGACTCAAACGAGAAGAGTTGGTAATAGTTCTCGTTTATAGTCTCGAGCTTGACTTCCTTTATATGCTCAATCAATCAGGAGGACGATCAAGAAGACAAGTGTTTCCTCCAACATTCACCCGTTTAAAGCGATTCTTCACTTTGTGACCTTTGAAAGTAAACCTCTTTTGCTTTACACTATCCTGAAATTTTTTTGCCAATTTTCTTTTTTTCTCTTTGAAAGGTTTATGCCATTCTCCCCCCATTTTTTCTGCGACATACTTAGAAGAAGAATAATCCATTAAAACATCAATAACATGAATAGAAAATCATCCTTCCATTAATCTCAACATTCTCTTTACTAGCTTCAAAAATTCCCCGCCAAAGGCGCCAAAAACTTGATGCGAAAATTGCTAAGCCACAAATATCAACAAGTAATAAAGTAGTAAGTACAAGATCGTCGTTATCTTTCGACATAACACTGGAAAATTTCTAGCGGCCTTCTCTATATTCTTGGGAGACTCAATTACAAGTATGGCTGCAAAATTACTTGCTCTATTGGAGGGTTTACAGATGGCACAGGATTGCGGTTTCTCTAACTTTATCATACAATCAGATTCTCAAGTTCTGGTTAATATGATGGCAGTGGGTCGTATTTCTTCTTGGACATTAGATGTTTCCTTTCGGCGTGTTGTTTCTCTTTTTGGTAATTGCAGGTTGGTTCATGTTTTTCGCGAGGTCAATTCGGTTGCAGACGCTTTGACGAATCTTGCCACAACTACAGGTAACTCAGTTATTTTCTCCAATTTCAATTTATTACCGCCTTCTATACAAGGCCTCATAAAACTCGATCAATGTGGTACTCCTTATATTCGCATCAAATAGGTCATTTATCTATTGTAATATTTAGGAGATAGTACCATTATTCTCTTTGTACTGTTTCAACTGCCCTTTATGAGGCACGTTGGCTTTTCTCGCTTAGCATGCTAGCTTAGGTTTTTTTGTATCACCCATGGGCATATGATAAATGTCCAAGGTTGCGATTTACCTTTGCTATTTCTTGTGTATTTGTTTTGGAGGTTTTGGTTTAAGTCCCCCTCCTTTCCATTTGGCTTTATTAATAAAACGGGGGTCCGCCCCACCACGGTGGTGGCTTTCTTAAAAAAAAAGAAAAAAAAAATTACAAGATCGTCCCAACGAAGATTGTTTATCTAACTGGAAAATTATATTACTTATAACCTAACTTAAACCAAAATAATGATGAATTTAATTAATTAAAACTAAAAATGAATAACAATTAAAATAAATTAAAGATGCTATTTTTATGAAGATAAAGATATATGTAAATAATGGACTAAGACACCTCTAATCCAGTCTACTCCTTTTATGGAAAATAAATGATTCCTTAATTTAAGTCTCAACTAGGTTAATGGTAGAAATTCGCGAATATAAGTTAGACCCAATATCTTGGCGAAAAACTCCTAGCTTTGGAGAATAACTCAATCGTATCTCTACGTGATTTTAAAACCTAAAACCGCATAAAACTCCGTGGACTTTCCCTAACTTTTGTTTCCTACTCGCTAGAAACCACACAAGGAAATCGAATCCATCCCTAGTCAATTTTACATCATGTTATTAATATCCTTGATCCAATTATATATAGAACTTCTCAGCCTCTACAAATAATTTAGATTCATACAATAATTGATCAGAAAATCGCAAGCATTAAGAACAAATAATAGCAATTAACCATAAGGTCGAGATACATAAATTAATAGAAATCAAATAAATCCATAAAAGTTTCTACCTTCAAAGAAGGTTTTAGTATCAAGAAAATCTAGCTAAAAATAACCATAAACTAAAATAAAATTAAAAACAGAAATAGACTGATGGAGAAACGATCCCTGAGCTCCAAGCTCCAATCTTCAAGTCTAATCGAGCCACTCTGGCTCCCCGAGATTGAATGGTATGTACCAGGATTATTTGAATGGCATGTACAGGGGATGCTTTTCTGCTGCTAGCCGCATGTCCTTATATAGGCATTGATTTGGTGTCTTGCACCGGCTTGTGAGCATCCTAATTCGATTCCAATTCGGAATTATAATAGTCTCTACCAATTCTATTCCATTTCGAATTCAACTTTTGTTAAGTAACAAATTTGTATATCTTCAATCTTGTATTCCAAGTTGGACTCAGTGACATTAGCACATGCCAAATATAATTCTTCTTTTCATGTGATGTCCAAAATGCCTTTTAACCTGTATCAAATATTACAAAATTAGTGAATTACTTTTTAGTTTGCAAATAAAATTCACAATAACATTTTTAGACATATTCACTAATAAAGACAAATTTAATATATTTTTTCTCTCAATTAAGTTCCATCAAAATAGGAAAACAATCCAAAATAATGGTAAAATATAATCTCATCATTGGTTCAGGTGGATGATCGGAGATGGCGACGGGGAAGGGGATTTCGCAGAGGGGGAGAGAAAACGGGTGGAAAGAATGGTGGTGGTCGGAGATGCCGGCGTTGATTAACACTCTATTGGTTCCGGAGTCTATTCGTTCAGGTGGATGGACGGAGATGGTGACGGGGAAGGGGATTTCACAGAGGGGGAGAGAAAACGGGTGGAAATGGGGAAATGGGACTTAGGTTATTTGGAGATAAAACGCACAAAACGACGCCGCTTCGACCAATCCGTCGTTAGGCCTAACAAGCGACGTCGTTTTGGACACCGTTATGTATTCCGTCGGTATTCCGTCGTTAACTTCCGTGCGTATTCGGTCGTTAACGGTGTATAAAACGACGTCGTTTTATACACTTTTTTGTATAACTTGATAAAACGCTTAAACAACGTCGTTTTGGACGCCGTTATGTATTACGTCGGTATTCCATCGTTAACTTCCGTCAGTATTCGGTCATTAACGGTGTATAAAACGACGTCGTTTTATATACTTTTTTGTATAACTTGTTAAAATGCTTAAACGACGTCGTTTTGAACGCCGTTATGTATTCCGTCAGTATTCAATCATTAACATCCATCGGTATTCGGTCGTTAACGGTGTATAAAACGAAGTCGTTTTATATACTTGTTTTGTATAACTTGATAAAACTCTTATACGACGTCATTTTAGACGCCAGTATTTCATCGTTAACATCTGTCAGTATTCGGTCGTTAACGGTGTATAAAACGATGTCGTTTTATATACATTTTTGTATAACTTGACAAAACGCTTAAACGATGTCATTTTGGACGCCGTTATGTATTTCGTCGTTAACTTCCGTCGGTATTCGGTCGTTAACGGTGTATAAAATGACGTCGTTTTGATTTGGTCAACGAGACTGATATGGCGGAAGAATTCGCGACGAAATAGCGACTGCGAATTTTTTGATTTTAGGTCGCTATTTCGGCGACGGAAAATTTCGATCGCTATTTTCGGTAGCTAAATAACTGTTTTCTTGTAGTGTAATCTAAGTATGTGTTATTAGAAAATAGTCCACACGTAGAAAGCCTAGAAGTTTCCAAATAGCTAAGTTAAGCTACACGACTCCAAGTATGGAAAACACTTTAAAGAAAATGCATTAAGACTATATAAATTAATATAAAAGGCATTTTGATTATTGATGATTATTGAGACTTGTGATTCTTGCTTGTTAGGCAAAATGACTAAAGCTCCCTTTACTGGACAAAGTGAGAGAGCTTCTGATTTGTTGGGCCTCATACATACAGATGTTTGTGGACCAATAAACACAAGTGCTAGAGGAGGGTTCCAGTACTTCATTACATTCACAGATGATTTCAGTAGATATGGCTACGTCTATCTAATGAAACATAAATCAGAATCTTTTGGAAGATTCAAAGAATATCAAAATGAAGTACAAAATCAACTTGGTAAAAGTATTAAGACACTTCGATCAGATCGAGGTGGCGAATACCTTAACCAAGAGTTTGACGAACATCTTAGGGGTTGTGCAATTGTTTCGCAATTAACTCCTCCTGGCACACCATAATGGAACGGTGTATCAGAACGGAGGAATCGCACCTTACTAGATACAGTTCGATCTATGATGAGTCAAACAAGTCTTCCAATTTCCTTTTGGGGCTACGCCCTAGAAACTGCTGCATTTATATTAAATAGAGTTCCTTCTAAAGCGGTTCAGAAAACTCCATATGAGACGTGGATTGGGAAACGACCTAGTTTGTCATTTCTCAAAATTTGGGGATGCGAGGCGTATGTAAAACGATGGTTATCTAAAGGATATTACTTCTATCTTCCATCAGAGAACAAAGTGTTTGTTGCTCGTAATGGTTTATTCCTTGAAAGGGAATTTATTTCCAAAGAGGATAGTGGGAGTAAGATCCATCTTGAGGAAATTCAAGATCCCCAAATAAAATCTGAACCAACTTTGGAAGTTCAAGCAAGCTCACGTGCTGATACTGAGCTTCAATCTTTGACACAAGGCCCAAGGAGGTCGAGTCGGGTACATCAACAGCATGAGAGATATGGATTTCTCATGACTGATGATCATCAGGTTGAACTGATTGATCAAGATGAACCCACTACCTACAAAGAGGCAATTCGTAGTTCTGAGTCAGATAAGTGGCTAGAAGCTATGAAGTCTGAGATGCAATCCATGTACGATAACCAAGTGTGGACTTTGGTTGACCCACCCGAAGGGTGTAAGGTCATTGATAACAAATGGTGTTTCAAAAAGAAAACGGACATGGATGGTAATGTACACACTTTTAAATCTCGACTAGTAGTTAAAAGTTATAGACAAGTTCATGGTATTGACTATGACGAAACCTTTTCTCCTGTCGTCATGATAAAGTCTATTAGGATTTTACTTGCCATAGCCGCATATTATGACTATGAAATATGGCAAATGGATGTTAAGACTGCGTTTCTTAATGGAAACCTTCTCGATGATGTGTATATGACACAACCTGAGGGGTTTGTTGATCCAACAAATCCTAGCAAAGTGTGTAAGCTTCAAAGGTCCATTTATGGATTGAAGCAAGCATCTCGAAGTTGGAATCGTCGCTTTGATGAACGTATTAAAGAATTCGGTTTCATCAAAAACGAAGACGAGCCTTGTGTTTATAAGAACGTAACTGATAATGCAGTAGTATTCCTTGTGCTTTATGTGGATGACATCTTACTGATTGGAAATGACATCCCCACATTACAAGGCGTAAAAGCTTGGTCGGGGAAGTGCTTTTCCATGAAAGACTTAGGCGAGGCTACATACATTTTGGGTATAAGAATCTATAGAGATAGATCTAACAAAATGATTGGCCTAAGCCAGAGTGGATACATTGACATGGTACTAAAAGCAGTTCGGTTGCAAGACTCCAAAAAGGGATTCTTGCCCATGTCACATGGCATTAAACTCAGCAGAACTCAAGGACCTTCCACAAGGGAGGACCAAGAGCGCATGAGTAAGATCCCATATGCTTGACCATTGGGTCTATTATGTACGCCATGATATGCACTCGCCCTGGGATGTCTCACTTGCTTTAAGTATGACTAGCGAGATATCAATCGACCCTCGGAGAGTCACATTGGACTGCAGATCAAGAGCATTCTTAAGTACTTGAGAAGGACTAAAGATATGTTCTTAGTTTACGGAGGTCAGGAAGGAAGTCTGGTTGTAAATGGTTACACAGACGCAAGCTTCCAGACCGACGTAGATGATTATAGATCGCAATCTGGTTTTGTGTTTTGTTTGAATGGAGGTCGTTTGTGAGCTGGAAGAGCTCAAAGCAAGAAACCGTGGGCCGACTCTACAATGTAGGTCGAGTATCTAGTCGCTCTGCAAGCGACTAAAGAAGCTCGTTTGGATCGGGAAATTTGTTGATGAATTAGGTGTCATCCCTAGAATTGTGAACCCAGTGGACCTCTATTGTGATAGTACTGGTGCCATTTCACAAGCTAAGGAACTGAGATCTCACCAACGATCCAAACACATTCTCAGGTGTTTCCATCTGATTAGAGAGATCATCAATAGAAGAGACGTTAGTATTTGCAAAGTTCATACAGACGACAACATTGCAGATCCATTGACCAAGCCACTCCCACAGCCTAAACATGAGAGTCATACTAGGTAAATGGGATTGAGGATCATGTAGGATTGGACCTAGGGCAAGTGGGAAGATTGTTAGTAGTGCCCTAGGACCATTAGCATATGTTGTACGTTTTATATCTTTTTGAGCATTTCATATGAATAGTTAATTTTGCTTATGAACATCAAATGCGTGATTTGATAGTAAAACTCATTTGCTTATGTAATTACTATTCTAGTTGTCCCTAGTTTTATGTAATGCTTATTTAAAATGAAATAAAACTAGTATGATGTATGATTGATGATCATGTTTTACTGGTCATGTGTAATGAATACAAATCATATCATAGATGCAATATATAAGGATACATTGTATTGGGCGTGATTCGTTAGAGAAGTAATACTTCATGGTCCTTAGTCATAAGTATTACTTCCTCAATACTATTTTAGAATCCTTAAACCTTATGTCTCCATTTGATTCTAGCATGAATGGAGCCACGTTTTGACCCAGTCGTACGTTGCTTTTAATCGAGTAATCAATACGACTGATGATCGGATGTAGCGTCCTATCATGGCTTGAATGTGAGAGGCATTGTAAGGAATTTGTCCCTCTCTATTATTAGAGAGAGATATCCATGGGCCCCTCGATAGGGAAAGACTGTCTAAATGCATGGCCGTGCTCAAATATATTTGATAAAGTGGTTATCAGATACTATTTGTTGGAACAGTCTACCTAGAGATCGAGCATAAATGTAATTAAGCTTAATAAGGGTGACGACTACCATGCCTTATGCTTAATTAGGATATCGCGAGACAAAGGGATTAAATAGTGGATTGATATTAGGTTCCACCGTAAATTCATTCACTTTGGGTAGTCGCAATGTCCTTCTAGGGACCGCTTGTGATTTATGAACACATACTACTACTAAGTATGTTTTCATTGCCATTGTGATATGAACCTACAGGGGTCACACGCATAGACGAGCTAACGAGCTTCATGTCCAGATTCAATGAATCTAGAATGTGTCTAGGTTCATTGTATCTGACATTTATTTTCTGAGAATAATAAAGTTGTTATTATTTCGTATTAGAGAGAATGAGGGGTATTTTTGGTATTTGGTTTTAACTGGGATTACGTGGGAGTTATTATCCGATAAAGACTCCCACTACCAGTAGATGTCTAGGGGACGTGGGAGTTGAAGACTCCCACTGTCAAAAGAGGTGGATAGGACGTGGGAGTTGTTTTAGAAACAAACTCTCACAACCTATATAAACCTCTCTTGGCCGAAACCCTAGGTTAAGTTTTTTTGAGCCGCAAAAACCAAATCAATTCCCGAAATCAGATTTATGGATTTTTCCTCTTCTCTTCTTTCTACATTCCCGAAACTCAGAAATGAAGACCTAGCAATCGCTGCTCGTTTCTTCGCGTGGATACCGGTAGAAAGCGATTCCGCAAGGGAAGGCTTTTGGTGGCAGCAACACTCATCTGAAATATACAACCTTTAAGCCGAAAATGTAAGTAATTTTCGCTGTTTTTCGATTCGTTTACGTATGAGCGGATCCTTTAGGGGAGGACTCATGGGTGTTTGGAACGAGTTTCCGCCCATGAATCCCTTCATTAACGACGTAGTATATAAATGTCGCTATATGAGTCGCAAAAAGTAACAATTTATACCAACATTTAATGTACACGTCGCTAACTAACATCAATATGTTGATTTTATCAACAATTCTTAGAACCAACGGTATGAAACGTCGTATAAAATTCAAATATAGCGATTTTTTTTTCTGAAAAATCACAAGATCTAACGACATAGTATATAAATGTCGCTATATGAGTCACAAAATGTAACAATTTATATCAACATTTAATGTAAATGTCGCTAACCAACATCAAAATGTCGGTATGAACAACAATTACTATAATCGTCACTATGAATTGTCGTATAAAATCTAAACATAACGAAGTTTGCAAAAAATGCAGCTTTAACTTACTCTTTTTTGTTTTAAGCGACGTTTGAAAAAAAACGTTGGTACAAAAACGTCGCAAAAGACTGTTTTTGTTGTAGTGTGGATAAATCCACTTTTCCTCGTGAAGATCATGACGGTTAAGGAGTGGATAAGGCTAAGACTTTGTCAAATGAGTTGTTAAAGCTAATCCCTTATGGCCAGAAGTTCTATTTGTCTATCTCAGCCTGCAGTATTCTTTTGCCACTCCGGGCTTGTGATAACTAGCACTTTTTGATTACATGTTCTACGTGAATAATTATTTTTATGTGTTATATGTTATGTTTTTAGTTTTTAAAGGGTGTTTTGACATGTTAAGGAAGTAGAGGGACCTAAGTGTTTACCATTTAAGTTAGTTGGATAAGTTATAAGGGGGAGTTTTTAGAAGGGAAAAAGAAAGAAAAGAAGAGAAAAAGAGATAAGAAAGAAAGAGAGGAAAAAGAATAAGGAGATAGACTGGAATTTCTCAGCAGTAATCTTAGAGTGCTAAGTTGAGTGTTCAAACAGACTCCGGTCGTCCTCAAATTTATGGCAAAAGTTAGAAGACTCATAGGACTTCAATATGAACGGTGTCGATTGTATTTCAACGGTTGGGTTCAGAGATATATCCTTCAGAACATATGTCTGGAAATTTGGAAAAAGTAGTGTTTATGCAATATTTGAAGATTTGTTAAACGTTTAAGGTAAGGTTCTTAAATTTTTGACTATCTGTCCAAAAAACATGAAATGATTTCTGTTAAGATTATGGAATTGTGATGAAATGATTCTTACATATTTTAATTGCATCAAAATGGATGAAATGTTGTAGTCTATTGTTAGCCCGAAGGGCAAAATATCCTATGTTGTTGATAACAAACCATTGATAGTTCTAATGTTAGTGTGAGCATGTTCTTCTTAATAGGATCCTTAGCACTCACATCTACATTGATGAAAATGGTAAGTTAGCTTCTTGTGTAAACTAAGGTATGTAGAATACACACAAGAAAGCTACATGGATGGAAGGGAGGAGGAAAGGAGGATGGTTGGGAAATAGGGCTCTTCTAAGAGTCCCTAGATTATATGGCAAAAAGAAGTTATCATGACTAAGTGCTTTTGTCTTCATTGGTTTTATCTTTTAAAGCACTAGTCATTGCTCTTAATTGATCTTTAACTTTTTGCCATGCTTCCTTGTTCTTAATTTTGTCCATATTCTATCTTATTACATAAAAGTTTGTCATAATCAAAAAGGGGGAGATTGTAAGCCCTAAGGGCGAACAAACTCAGTTTTTTATATTGGACAAACTTTTGATGTTGTGTCTAATGATCTTAATCTTTGTGATAGAATATCGGAACTCATTATGGAAGCTCTAAGTACTTCAATCAAGCCATTGGAATCAAGATTCAAAGTTATGCACGGCTCATTTATCGAGATTGAAGATTGAAGACTTAGGTTTGGTTAGTTTAGCTTTGTCGTCATAAGTCGTTATCTTATAAAGCTCTAACCAAAGCTCTCATGAACATAAGCTCTACACTCTAGTCTTGCATGCATCATAAACACGTTTTCAAAAGGCTAAGTTTCAAAACGTTCCTTACATGAGTTCATATCTCAAAAGCCTTTGTTTTCAAAGTCTAAGTACTTTAAAATGGTTTTCTAATGTTCTTACTTGTTACATATTGAGAAAACCTTTTAGATTTCAAAAGATTTCAAAACGTGTGAAAAATCAACATCTCTCAAAGCTCAGAAGGTCGGATCGACCGAGATTAGTTCGGATCAACCGAAGAGAAACTGAGAGTTGAGATGTCTTGGTTCGGTCGACCAAAGGGCAAGGTCGGTCGACCGACCTATGGTTCGATCAACCGAAGTATGGCTTGGTCATCCGAGGTGTCTTGCTTCGGTCATCCGAGGTCCAGTTCGGTCAACCGAACTCTGCGGGAACTAGCCGTTATTTGACCGTTGCAGAGTCGATTTTTCAGCATATTTTCAAATGTATAAATACTCTAAAGCTGAGAAATGTTTAGAAAACGAAGAAGGCTTGCATATCAAATATTCATTGATCTCTCATCAAGCCTAAACACTTTCAAAGCAAAATACTCTTCATCTCTATGATCTAAATCATTCAAAAGTGTTCTTTCAAAAGCAAGACAAAGAGTGTGCATCAAATGTTCTAAGAGCTTAGTATTCTTGTACTTCAAAGGTATATCTTTCTCACTTAGAAGAGTGAATTATCTTGTTCTTTATTTATCTTAATTCCCTTTCTTAGTGATAGGGCAATTCTTGTATAAGTCCTACTTAGTGTGGGCAAGTAACTCTTAGTGAGTTTTGTATTGTGGTTGTTGTGTAAAACTCTCAGTGAGTTGTCCACAAGTGTAAAGTTCTTCTTAGTGAAGTTGTTGAAATCCTTGGGTGCGGCTCAAGGTAGTGGATGTAGATTCTAAGTGAATCGAACCACTCTAAATCCTTTGTCTTGTTGTTGGGTTTTGCTTTTGGTTTTGTTCATCGTGCTCAAATTTACACTAGCATTGCAAAGAATTGAAAAAGTTTCCAAGATAGATTAAAACCCAATTCACCCCCCCTCTTGTGTTTTACAATTGGTATCAGAGCCTCGTCTTCATTTTTAGCTTAACCGCTTGAAGTAAAGATTATGACCGGTAATTCCGCATTAGCTTATCTAGAGGGGTCTTCCACCAATAGGCCACCACTTTTTGATGGAAATAATTATGAGGCTTGGAAAGACCGTTTCAAGATATATGTGTGTTCAATAGATTATTCTTTATGGCATATATTTGAAGATGGTTCATATGTGCCTATGAAAATGGTGGATGGTGTTCAAGTGCCAAAGCCGGACAATGAGTTAAATGAGTTTGAGTCCAAGAAGATGACTCAAAATTACAAGGCCATGAACATTCTTAGTTGTGCCTTGAATCCGGATGAGTACAACCGTGTGCTTGGAAGAAAATCCGCACACTCCATGTGGAAAATGCTTGAAGTTACTCATGAAGGCACAAATCAAGTCAAGGAGTCAAGGTTGAATATGCTTGTTAGAGAATTTGAGCTATTCTCCATGAAGCCTAATGAATCTATCAATGATATGAACTCAAGACTCACCAACATTGTAAATGGGTTGAGGTCTAATGGCAAGGAGTATACTACCGGAGAGATCAATATGAAAATTCTCAACTCACTCCCAAAATGTTGGGAAACAAAAGCTCTTGCCATTGAAGAAGCCAAGGACTTAAAGACATATTCAACGGAGGAACTTATTGGCTCTCTACTCACCTTCGAGATGAAGAAAAGGAAAAATGTTCCTAAAAGGGTGTTGATCTTGATTCCATCATTAATCATGAAGAAGGAGAGAAATTGTTCTTTAACAAAGACCACATGTGTCTTATGGCATTTGGTAATGAGGTACATCCTTCTCCCTCTATTTCAAATTCTTATAATGATAATGATGATGATGATGAGGATGATCCTAATGAGCTTTTAATTGATATGTATGATCAATTGAAGAAATGTGCAAAGCAAAACAAAGATATGAAGCTTAAAATTGAATCATTGCTTGATGAAAGATCTAAGTTGTTTGATGAAAATAAGAAGTTGTGTGATGATGTTAATTGCTTGAAATATGAAAATGAAAGTCTTATTACTACTTGCAATACATCTTCATTACAATACATAGAAGCTTGTAATAAATTGTCATCTCTTGAAAACAAGCTTGTTGAGTTTGATCACATGAAGAACAAAATTAATGACCTTACCCTTCTTGTTGACAACTTTACTAAGGGTAAGAAAAATCTTGATCAAATTCTTGGTATGCAACGTGCTTCACATGATAAACACGGTCTTGGTTATATTGCTAAACATGTTGATATTGCTAGCTCTTCTCTTAAACCTAAGAATCATGTTGTAAATGCTAGAATGTCACATAGGCCATGTAGTTATCTTGTGCATACTCACAAATCTTCTAAGCCACATATTCATTGCACATATTGTGGGAAACATGGTCACTCTTGTGTTAGATGCCATGTTAAGAAGAAGATTGAAAGGGGAGTTAAAACCATTTGGAGAGTTAAGCTCACTTCAACTAACCCCCCATGGACCCAAACAAAAGTGGGTACCAAAAGCTACTCTTCCCTTGATCTTATAGGTTCTTATAAGTTAGATGTATGCCACAAAGCTTCAATGGACTTGATTCGAAGAAAAGTGGCATTGGGGAGAAGTCAAAGGAGATGTGCCAAAAGAAGAAATTCAAAAGCACTCCTTAACACTTGGATTCTCAAAGTTCAAATGTTAATAAATTGGAGAACCAAGTTGGTTAGATACAAAGAGCAAAGCATCAAGTGATGACAAGAGCCAAAGTGTCAATACAATGTCTTCATCACTTGGTAAGAAAGCAAAGGTATCAAAATCACCTTCTCTTAACACTTTAATTAATGTGTTTAAGTGTTTTTGATATATATACATGCTTGCTCTTATATATGATTGCATCTCACATTCTTGAATGTTATATTCATATAGATAACCTTTAGCTTGTTCTTTATTGTCCATGTTGAGTTTAGCTAAGGTATCTTTGAGATGTAGCTTATGCAACTTGATTGATTCTTGTTTTGACATGTCACATTTATTTAAGAATCCATTTAGTTGTTTTTTGTTTTTATCAATCATGATCTTTATGCATTTTTGTGTTACTTGAGATTTTGAGCTAATCATGAAGGACCTTTAAAAAGGTACCATATTTGTTCTCAAGAAATCCTTGTAGGTAACAAAGAGTTCTAAGCTTCAAGAAGAAGATATGAACTACAAGGAATGGCACAAGTAAGCTAAGACTCCAAGAAAAGAGTCAAGTGCCAAGGATCACAAGATTGTAGAGGGTTCATCAAGAAAAGAAAAGTCACCCATCAATAGTGACTCTACACTTGTCATGAATAGAAGAGGAGATTGCTTTCATCTCATCAATCAAGGATGAACAACAAAGAAAATGGAGCAATCACATGTCAACCTCTCAATGAGCTTCAAAAGATAATGATGATCATGAAAAAGATCACACAAAAGGCCTCTATGGACTTGTTAATAAAGAAGATCAACCAAAATGGTAAGAAGTCCAAGCTCAAAGAGTATTGAGGTACAAGGCTTAACTCATCCCTTGTAGGTGATCATTGTTTTTTTTTATCCTTTTGTGTTCAACTTTTAACAACCCCCTCCCCTCTATTATGTAGTGTTTTATGCTTTGGGGGAGTTTGTTATATGTTATGCTCAGTTTTTACTTGATCTTCATTGCATATAGGGGTGTGTTTATATTCAAGTCTATAGCATTAATCTTATGTGGTTGATCGTCTAGATGCTTGACTTAGGATGTAAACTCTATATGTGATGTATGCTCAATTGTCTTATTTTACATCATCACATTACTTGTTGGCTTGCCTTTCATCTTTTATATCTTATAGCCAACTTGTGTAAGTTATTTTGGAAGTTATATGTGTTATAAATGTTTATGTCTTTAATTGGTATCACATATACTCTCCCTTAATAACTTTGAGATCATATTCTTCATTTTCTTATCCATTGTGATCTCATTATAGTTTTTGGTTAGTATCACTTTAAGAGTTGCTACACTCATTTAGCTAACCATTAACTTGTTAGAGGAATGTACTCAAAGTGTTATCTTACACTTCCTCTAAATTCTTTTGGTTGTGATACATGTGCTTAACTTATGAATTCATGGTATCACTTCCACTAGTACTTTGTTAGCTATATTTTCAAACGTGTGTTACAATTGGCTATATTTACAATTGGTATCATGTTTTACAATTGGTCAATTGGTATCAAACTTGGTTTTATCTCAAATAGCTAACATCGTATGCTTGATAAAAGGGGAGATTGTACTTTAAGGTTTATTCCTTATCTCCTTTGTCTTAGCTTAGGTTGATATTCTTTTTGAGCCATACATGACCATCTTTTGATTTATGTGTTATTATGGACTCCTTGTTTTTTAGAAATCAACCAAGCTTATTCATAAGTAATCCTTCTTCAAAATGTTTTTTGGTCTTTAGGTTTGATCTTTTGGTTCTTATCTTATCAATCTATTAGACCATCATGATTCTCCATGGTTTTTATGTTTTTCTTTATATGGGGAGGATTATTAAATTTCATCAAGCTTCTCCAAAATTAATCTTTACTTTTCGTTAAAATGCTTTTCTTATTGGCGCTCGGATTTACCTTTTTGATGTTGACAAAAAGGGGGAGATATTTTAATGTTGCAAATGTGCCAAGAGAAGTAATTTACAAAAAGGAGAAAGCTTAGAACTTGCAAAATGGGAGAGATAAGGGATTCTTTAATATAGGGGGAGTAGAATATTTTTTGAAAACATCTACTTGTCTGGATCCTCAATATCCTTATCTCATGCATACATTTGGTATCTTATTTTTGCATATTATTCCCATTTGCATCAATGTTTTGTCATCATCAAAAAGGGGGAGATTGTTAGCCCGAAGGGCAAAATATCCTATGTTGTTTTGATGATAACAAACCATTGATAATTCTAATGTTAGTGTGAGCATGTTCTTCTTAATAGGATCCTTAGCACTCACATCTACATTGATGAAAATGGTAAGTTAGCTTCTTGTGTAAACTAAGGTATGTAGAATACACACAAGAAAGCTACATGGATGGAAGGAAGGAGGAAAGGAGGATGGTTGGGAAATAGGGCTCTTCTAAGAGTCCCTAGATTATATGGCAAAAAGAAGTTATCATGACTAAGTGCTTTTGTCTTCATTGGTTTTATCTTTTAAAGCACTAGTCATTGCTCTTAATTGATCTTTAACTTTTTGACATGCTTCCTTGTTCTTAATTTTGTCCATATTCTATCTTATTACATAAAAGTTTGTCATAATCAAAAAGGGGGAGATTGTAAGCCCTAAGAGCGAACAAACTCAGTTTTTGATATTGGACAAACTTTTGATGTTGTGTCTAATGATCTTAATCTTTGTGATAGAATATCGGAACTCATTATGGAAGCTCTAAGTACTTTAATCAAGCCATTGGTATCAAGATTCAAAGTTATGCACGGCTCATTTATCAAGATTGAAGATTGAAGACTTAGGTTTGGTTAGTTTAGCTTTGTCGTCATAAGTCGTTATCTTATAAAGCTCTAACCAAAGCTCTCATGAACATAAGCTCTACACTCTAGTCTTGCATGCATCATAAACACGTTTTCAAAAGGCTAAGTTTCAAAACGTTCCTTACATGAGTTCATATCTCAAAAGCCTTTGTTTTCAAAGTCTAAGTACTTTAAAATGGTTTTCTAATGTTCTTACTTGTTACATATTAAGAAAACCTTTTAGATTTCAAAAGATTTCAAAACGTGTGAAAAATCAACATCTCTCAAAGCTCAGAAGGTCGGATCGACCAAGATTAGTTCGGATCAACCGAAGAGAAACTGAGAGTTGAGATGTCTTGGTTCGGTCGACCAAAGGGCAAGGTCGGTCGACCGACCTATGGTTCGGTCAACCGAAGTATGGCTTGGTCATCCGAGGTATCTTGCTTCGGTCATCCGAGGTCCAGTTCGGTCAACCGAACTCTGCGGGAACTAGCCGTTATTTGACCGTTGCAGAGTCAATTTTTCAGCATATTTTCAAATGTATAAATACTCTAAAGCTGAGAAATGTTTAGAAAACGAAGAAGGCTTGCATATCAAATATTTATTGATCTCTCATCAAGCCTAAACACTTTCAAAGCAAAATACTCTTCATCTCTATGATCTAAATCATTCAAGAGTATTCTTTTAAAAGCAAGACAAAGAGTGTGCATCAAATGTTCTAAGAGCTTAGTATTCTTGTACTTCAAAGGTATATCTTTCTCACTTAGAAGAGTGAATTATCTTGTTCTTTATTTATCTTAATTCCCTTTCTTAGTGATAGGGTAATTCTTGTATAAGTCCTACTTAGTGTGGGCAAGTAACTCTTAGTGAGTTTTTTATTGTGGTTGTTGTGTAAAACTCTCAGTGAGTTGTCCACAAGTGTAAAGTTCTTCTTAGTGAAGTTGTTGAAATCCTTGGGTGCGGCTCAAGGTAGTGGATGTAGATTCTAAGTGAATCGAACCACTCTAAATCCTTTGTCTTGTTGTTGGGTTTTGCTTTTGGTTTTGTTTTCTCTTGCTCAAACTTACACTAGCATTGCAAAGAATTGAAAAAGTTTCCAACATAGATTAAAACCCAATTCACTGCCCCTCCCCTCTTGTGTTTTACATCTATGAATATCATGAATTGTACTTTTGTCTTTTATTTGCGTTTGATACTTGTACATGTTTTGTTGTGATTTTTCTGTAAAGTCTGTAATTGAACATTCCTCAATCTCGAGGTCTTGTCTATGAATGAACCTATTGAAGGATATGTCTAAATTCAGTTCCGCTTGAACCTGGGAGTTTGCGATAACATTTAGTTGTAACATAATGAGTATATCATTATCTTTTTGCCTAAACTTCGGTGGGTAGATAAGTCGGACCAAGATATATGAAAAGTGATGCACGTCCCTCACGGGAAGAGAAAATGGGGGACTGTTAGCAGTTATTATAGAGTATAGATTGGACAATTGAGCTCGGTTGTATGAATTATGTGTTATGTGATGTGTGTATAAATCTGGAAAGGAAGGTACTTGGAGTACCATATTTGAAAGTATGAAGCATTTTGAAAAGTGTTTTAAAAGTATTTTGAAGTTGTCTATTTGAGTTATCAAGTCTGGATTTTGGGAAAGGTGATGTTTGATTTCAAAAAATTGGGTTTCTTTGTTATTTTGTACTAAAAAAAAGTCATTTCTGAACCTTGGACAATCCATCTGGTCGACCAGACTAATCATCATTTGTCCGAAGGAAATATTGAGGCTACTGCCTAAGGTCTGGATGACAGGACTATGGAATGGTTCATCCAGGATTTTGCAGACTATCCGCCCAGATGATGCTTCGTCCTTGGGCTTCGTCTTAGGGTATGGCTGGTTCGTTTTTGTGATATTTTATGTATCCTTTTCAAAGCTAATGTGTTTTGTAATGTTATTCCAAGTTCATGTCCAACTTTCAATGATATTTTCAAGTCAAGTATGTTTTCATGTTTTTGGGAAATGGGAAAATGTTTTTCGAGTTTAACGATGCTTCATCCCAAGTGTGTTTAAACCTTACTGGGCTAGTATAGCTGATTTCTTACTCTTTTACAGATGCCTTAGTAGATGTCCCCGTGTGGGAGATTCGGGACGAGGACTTGATGAAGGAACTCGAGGATTGAACTATTTTATGATATGATGTAATATATGTTTAGTGTTTTATCCGTTGAACTATGTTGTTTCATTTTGGATTGTAGGAACAAGTAAGATACCATATTATATTTTCTAAGTTATGTTGTAAGATGTTTAAGTTTCCTTTAAGTTTAATTAAGTTGTTCGGATTTTTAGTATATATTTGTATGGGTTCGGTGACTCATCGGCGAATGAGGCGCTGCCATGTCACCTCCAACTTACGGGGTGTGAGATGGCTCCTGTCTCCTGACCGCTTCTGGTTGTCTGTCATGGGTAGTTTTGTAATTCTCGGCCTTCTTATTGGAGCTCATATTGATTATTTGGTGGGTCGTTTTGTTTGCTTCCTGATTGGTCTCAGTAAGCCGAGATTTTTTGGTTGTCAACACTTGGTCCTATTTTTTGTTTCCAAAACGAACCGAGTCATTTGGAACCAAGAAAACGTCTTTCTGTCCATTTTGAACAAGATGTATTTATACTTAAGACTCTTGTTGAAACCTGATTTCCCTTAAACTTCTCCAACTTCTGCATATTTTTCTTCCTAATTAATCCTCCTGCACTTGACTCAACTTTTATAAATGCTAGCCCAACTTTAATATCCATAACATTTCCCTTGTTTACATGATGTCCTCTCCGAGTTCTTCCAAATAGTTTGTCATTGACGACTGAATTCTTATTACTATGGCGGACAACAAATGTAAATTAAGGTTTGCACAACGAGCTTGATTGAAGAACTTAGAGCTTCCACAACGAGTTTCGATATTCTATCACAAAGATATAAGACATTAGTCACAACATCAAATGTTTGACCATTATCAAAAACAGAGTTTGTTCGCCCTTAGGGCTTACAGATGGGTTGTTGGAATCATTTGACTTCATGTCTTATGATCGATGTGAATCTTGTTTGTTGGGTAAGATGACATCATCACCTTTCACTAAGCTAGGTGAGAGAGCCGATGCTTTATTAGGACTAATACATAGTGATGTATGTGGCCCTTTTAATATACATGCAAGGGGTGGTTACCTCTACTTCATTACCTTTACTCGATGACTTCGGTAGGGTATGGATATGTGTTCTTGATGAAACACAAATCCGAAGCATTTGCTAAGTTTAAAGAGTTTAAACTAGAAGTAGAAAACCAACTTGGCAAGAGTATTAAGATTCTTCGATCTGATCGAGGAGGATAATACTTGAGTCAAGAATTCTGTGACTATCTAAAAGCTTGTGGAATCGTTTCACAACTTTCTCCTCCAGCTACTCCACAATGGAATGGTGTATCTGAAAGGAGGAACAGAACCTTATTTGATATGGTTCGTTCTATGATGAGTCACACGAGCACTGCCCCAATTCCTTTTGGGGACACGCACTAGAGACGACATCTTTAACACTTAACCGCGTTCCATCTAAATCGATTGCAAAGACGCCATACGAGTTATGGGACTGAGAAGCGTCCCGGTTTGTCTTTCCTCAAGATTTGGGGGTCGTGAAGCGTTTGTGAAACGCTCGGCTTACGATAAGTCGGCTCCAAAATCTGAAAAGTGCATATTTGTAGGTTATCCTAAGGAAACTAAAAGGATACTACTTTTATATCCCTAACGAGAACAAAGTGTTTGTTGCACGCACAGGAGTCTTTCTAGAAAAAGAATTTGTTTCTAGAAACACAAGTGGGAGTAGCGTAGAACTTTCTGAAGTTCCAGACTCTCAAACTAGCACTAATGATGAGATGGAAAATGAACAGACTTCACAAGTTGTTGTGCGGCGAGTGCCACAAAGCGAGTTAGTGCGACCATCACCAGTTCAAGAAACACAAGAATTGCGTAGGTCTGGTAGAGTTCGTCATCCACTTCCGGAAAAATTTGGATTTTTCATAACAGAACATGGTGATGTTATGTTTGTGGATCACGATGAACCTTCAACCTACAAACAGGCAATTAACAACCCAGATTCTGAGAAATGTCTTAAAGCCATGAGATCTGAAATGGACTCCATATACACTAACCAAGTCTGGATCTTGGTTGATCCACCTAAAGGGGTAACTCCCATAGGGTGAAAATGGGTTTTTAAGATTAAAACCGACATGGAAGGGAATGTACAAACGTCATGAGGGCGATCGGTCGCGAAAGGTTTCAAACAAGTTCATGGTATTGACTATGACGAGACCTTTTCCCCCTGTAGTTATGTTCAAGTCCATTCGGATTTTGCTTGTTATTGCAGCTTACTATGACTATGAAATCTGGCAAATGGATGTCAAAACCTCTTTCCTTAATGGAAAACTTGAAGAGGATGTGTATATGACACAGCCTGAAGGTTTTGTCACTCCAGAGAATGCTAGAAAAGTATGTAAGCTTCAGAGATCCATTTATGGACTCAAGCGAAAGCTTCTCGAAAGTCGAAACATCCGTTTTAATGATGCCGTCCCGTGAGTTTGGCTTCATTAGAAATGAGGATGAGCCTTGTGTTTACAAAAAGGTTAGTGGGAGCTCAATTGTATTCCTGGTTTTGTATGTAGGTGACATACTACTCATTGGAAACGACATACCAACCTTAAAGTCTGTAAAGACTTGGTTGAGTACGTGTTTCTCTATGAAAGACTTAGGCGAAGCTCGACTATATTCTCGGGGAGTCAAGATCTATAGAGATAGATCCGGGAGACTCATTGGCCTAAGTCGAGTACATATATAGACAAGGTGCTAAAGCGGTTTAGCATGCAAGAGTCTAAGAAAGGACTTTGTCCTATGGCACATGGTACTGTTCTGTCGAATGACTAGTGTTCTAAAACACTGCCGAATTAGAACGCATGAAAGAGATTCCTTATGCTTACGCCATAGGATCCATCATGTATGCCATGTTATGTACTCGCCCTGGATGTCTCGTTTGCCTTAAGCATTACGAGCGGATACCCGATCTAATTACGGTGAACGTCATCGGATCTCGATCAAGAATATCCTTAAGTACTTACGAAGGACTAAGGATACATTCTTGATTTACTGGGAGGCGGATGAGCTCGTTGTAAGTGGTTACACCGATGCTAGTTTCCAAACCCTACAGAGATGATTTCCGATCGCAATCGAGGATATGTGTTTAACTTGAATGGAGGTGCTCGTGAGCTGGCGCAGTTCAAAGCAATCAACCATCGCAGATTCTACGACAGAGGCCGAGTACATAGCAGCTAAGGAGGCAGTTTGGATTAGGAAATTTATTTCCAACCTCGATGTGGTTCCTAGTATTGCGAACCCGATAGACCTCTATTGTGTCAACAATGGGGCTATTTCCCAATCTAAGGAACCTAGATCTCACCAGAGGTCCAAACATGTGCTACGGCGATTTCACCTAATCCGCGAGATTATAGAGAGAGGTGATGTGCATATATGTAGAGTAGACTCGACAGACAATGTCGCCGATCCACTGACGAAGCCACTGTCGCAGCAGCAGCATGATCGCCACACTAGCTCCATGGGTATCAGATATCTGGAGGGCTGATCTTTAGAGACAGTCATTAGTATGCCCTAAAGACCATTTATTGTAATTTGGGTCTTTAGTGCAAGTGGGAGATTATTGTACCGTAATTTTCATTTTGATGAATAAAAAGGCATTAATTCCATTATTATTCATTATGTTTCTGCGTTCTTAACAACATAAATAAATAATATGTCCTTAGAATATTATTCATAATTCTTATAAGATACTATTCTGAAACGTCCCTAGTCGAACATTATTATGGAATCTTCGAGGACAATAATAATGTGCAAGACTAGTATGTGCAGTGATTGATATAAGATATCGGATCGTCACATGGGTATATATGATTAGAGAATCATTATACTGGGCAGACCCGACATGAGAAACATACCATGGGTTGTTATATAATAGTCAACGGTGTTTCTCAAATTTTGACTGGGTTGTATATGAGATCCTTCGACTTGAGGTCTCACAAGAGTTCTTGCATGGCTAGTGTTATGCTTTGATAATGTTAAACGCTATCCGTAACAGGGTGAGCAATAAAGGCATTTATTGGGTATATCACGAATCTTGTTCAAGATGAGTGGGATGCAAGAAAGGATTTGTCCCTCCTATATAGCAGGAGCGATATCTTGGGCCCCTTGATGGAGTCTGACTAATTCATGGCCATTAACAAGTGAATCAGTATATGATATTGATGTCATTTGATTAGTCTACTCGCGAATCAAGAAACTAAAAGATTGGACAATACAAGTGTGACTTTTTCCATGACTTGTGTTCAATCTAGATATCAAGGACAAAAGGATTTAACTACAAATGTCAAATGTTGTGATTATGATAAATCACCAGATATTTATGAATTGGGGGCAATGATGCGTTGCTAGATACCTCTCATTACCTGTGATATATGATGTCACGGCCAACATCATAGATACCTCTTGGGTCGCACTCATAGATCAACTGGATTGGGCTTGTTGGAGTACATTTAATCTAAGGTGCACCAATTCGATTGGGGACGGGCCGGGCCGGGATTGGATTGGTCCCTTAATCGGGTTGGGCCGACCAATATGATTGGGCCGACCGACCCGTTTGGACCGACCTTATGGCTGGAATATTAGACATAATTTCAGCTCTCATTTATGGTGGTTGAAGTGGTGGAGAGAGTGGAGGAGTGGTTTCCTCCATGATCTCCCACTTCCCCCCATTATCTCACCCCACTCTCTCTTGATAGACTAGGAGGAAAATACTGATTTTCCATACTATGCTAATCAGATATTTCTCCAGCTTTTGAAGCTTAGAGAGAAGAGTGAAAAGTGAGTTTAAGAGAGAAAAAGAAAAGATAGATTTCTAGACTTGTTTTCTAGCTTTTTGCTAATAGGAAAGAAGTTAGAAATCCTGTATCTTGTTCTTCTGAAAAGGTATGAAAAACATACTCCATTGAAGAGTGTCTTCAAAGCTTCTACAAGGCGTTGGCTAGCACCAAGCAGTAGAAGACCATCCCCGGAAGATCGAGTGGATACTGGGAGAGACGGAGCCTGCATTGTGGTGTTCCGTTTGTGACAACATATCGCTGAAAGCGTTTCAGCCATTCTAGCATCAATATAAGGTAAAACACTATCCCATAGTCGTAGGTTCTTACTCGTGGAAGATCCTGGTAGAGGCGAGTCAAGTTTTATTTCGTTGCGCACTTGTCTGTGACCCGGTTATTCCTCTAACAATTTTGAGCAAGTTTCATAGGGCTGAGACCGTTGTTTTTTTAGTTTGTTAGGAATGAGACAACCGATTCTGAAAGTACCTTTGAAGAGGAGGGAGGTGAAGGGTCAGCTTCGTTTGAGGCTATTGGTCAGCCTCTTGGTTCACCTACGCCAGCTCAAAGATTACACGGAGTCAATCGGGAAGAAGTACAAGTATTTACTTCTTTTTTGTCACTTGCTCTGTAATACACGGAACTTTTGCTTGCTGTTAATTGACGTGTAATTGTTTTTTTTGTTCGAATAATTGTGTAGGTGTGATTCATTTAGTGTGATTACTTGCCTATTTAAATTGTATAACATGTTTTATATGTTACATTTGAGTTTTATGTTGAGGGGTGTTCCGCACGTGTATCGTAGTTGGGGAAATTAATTGTAATTCATTTAGAGGAGTAGTTTAATTAGAGAAGTGATTGAGAGTTGGAATTAATTAGGAGTTTGAATGGGATTGGGGAGTTACCATAATAACAAATACATAAAGAATCATGAAAGGAATCAAATACATACAGAATCAGGGAAGGAAATTAATTAATATAAAATAAAATAAAAAGGAAAACGTGGGATGAAGGGAGAGGGGGATTGTGAGATTAAACAAAGAGAGAGAAAGGGTACGACTGTAGCTGCAGGAAGAAGAAAAAGAATAAGAAATTGTGAGAACATAAAATTTTAGCAGCCTATGAGAGAACAATTGAGTGGGCTAACAGAGTCCATTTTGGACGATCCATATATAAAAACGACTGTGTTCGATATACCTTTGAGTGAACGCAAACAGAAGTTGAATCGGAGATCGGAGTAAAGATATATCACACCGGGAACGGGACTGATTTCCTGGAAATTCTGCGTTATTGTACGTTTGTTTGATTTTGTTTGTTTACAAGGTAAGGACCCTAGACCTCTGTGTTTTCAAGTATAAAACTCATGAACTCGGTCCTTTTACGTTAATATTGTGTATGAATTGTTTACCATGTTTTAATGCAAAAAACGGATGAAGTATTGACAATGATTGTGAATTACGTGATTGATGTCGTTATTGTGTTATTGTACACATAGTTATTTATATATATATATATATATATATATATATATATATATATATATATATATATATTAATTGCTTCCCTAATTGCTAGACTTATTTGATATTTAGATTAATTGGTTGTTGCTTAATTGAGTTATTTGGAGTCATCGTCTAATTGGTCGTGTCGTTGTCGTCGTATTTTGTTTTGGTCGACCGAGTCGTTTCCTCATTTGAGCTCGTATCTAGGAACCACTAGATGGTAGAGTTCATTTGAACTATTAAATTGTGAAATGTGTAGATCCAAGGAGATCTTGTGGTAGTGTGAAAATTCTTGGGCCTTAACCCGGTGTGGACTATCATTGGGACTGTAACGATTTTGTGGATTCCAAGGTGTTGGATGATGTTACAATGTAGGAGGGATCCTTAAAGCTTGGAGCCGTTCATTCAAGGGATCATACTGAACCCATGTGTATGAACTTCTTGTGCCTTCCTAACTAGGCTGACTGTTACAGCCGATATAGTTATTGTCATATAATCGTGGATAGGTATTGACCTCGAATTACGGGAAGTGTGTGTGCTGCTTATATTAGCAATAGCCATTTCTCGTAGTGTCACATTGCTCGTAGCACAATCCGAAGTGCAGTGTGTGATGTGAAAATGATGGTTATTTGGCTAAGTTGTTGCTTATTTGATTTTACTTGTTTCGGTCATACTTGTTATTTGGTTTTGAGTCTAAAAACACGTATTTGGGGTTGGAAATGATTTGGTGCAAGATTGGTACACTTGTGTTGAAATTGCACTTGAAAAACTGTGTTCTGCAAGTCGCGGACGAGTGCATTCATCCTACATTTCGTCCACGGGATTACAGAACCTACTGTCTTACCACAGACGAAGCTGCAGACGGACTTGCGGACGATCCATTAATCTGCGTCTACCTGCAGACGATAGGTACGGACGATCCCTTCTTCCGGCCTTTCAGTGCTCTTTTTGCGGACAACACAGCAGAAGATTGGTTCGTCTGTGACCTTCGTTTGCAGCATGTGCTGAAGTGTTCTCAACTTCTTTTCTTTCTGTGTTCATGTCTGGTGCATTGTGCGTGTTGTGCAGTGTATTTTCAGTGTTATTACAGTGTTTAATGTGTTGTGTATAGTGGTGTTTCGAAAGAGGTATTTTGAGAAATGGGAAACTGTTTTACTGTCTATATGTTACTTTATACGTGTGATCATTTGGTCCTTACTGTGCCCCAAAGCTCAATCCATTCTCTTTCTTATTTTGCAGATAATATAGGTGATGAACCATACTATGGTGACGATACTTGGGAAGGGAAATACGAGGTTTGATTCCTAACCGGCTATGCATTAGAGGGACAATAGAGAACTCTAGATATACATTTATTTCATTTACACTTAGAATTATTTCCATTAATGTATTGTTGAACAATTTCCATTGTAGTACATTTATTCCGCTGTTTAACTCTTAATACGGATTGCTTTATCATAATAGAATTCAATTTTTAGTAACTCTGTTGTGGGCGTTAGTGTCTCATTAGCCAATGAGACACTGCCATGTCACCATTCCGGTTACGGGGTGTATGTGACAAAAGGGTGTAAGCCCTAAGGGCTAACGTGATCAATCTTGTTTTGATGATAACAAGACATTGAGAAATTCTAATGTTTGTTTGAGCTTGTGTTTCAATGATATGATATTATGAACTCACACATGCATTGAAATGTAGCTTCTTGTGGACATCAAAGATCATTCTACAACAAGAAGAAGCTACATTTTGCAAGTCTTCAATAGCACAAGCTTAAAGGTCATTCATAATGCCATTGAAAGATATTGTAAAATCAAAGGAAGATCTTCTTGTAGATTTCAAAGGACTTTCTACAAAAAAGAAGAGTCTTCATTTTGCAAGTCTCCATAGCACAAGCCAAAAGGTCATCCACAATGCTAAGGGAAGATATTGCAAAATCAAAGGAAGATCAACAAGTGTTGAAGTCCAAGATGCTATAACTTGACATGACTACAAAGGACTTCATCACAAGAAGAGGTTGATCAAAGGTCTCAAGTTCAAGCTCAAAGAGAAACTCATCTTGAAGACTTGAAGATCAAGAAGAAGATTAGTCAAAATGCTTATAGGTACATTCTTTTGACTAATCTTATTTGATGAATGATAGTTAATAGTATGATGAAGCTCATACTCTTGCATGTTTTCAAAACCATTTCTCATACTTTGATTTTATCTTTCAAAGGTTTTGCAAAACATTCTTAAGTGTTGTTTAATGCTTAAGATCTTTAAAATGTTTTAAATATCTTTCAAAAACACTTAAGCATGAGTTTGAGAACATTAGAAAGTTGACAAAGTGGAAATACCACTTATGAACTGAAGTCCGGTCGATCGGGTCCTAGACCTCGGGCGACCTGATGAATTTTGGTCGACCGACATGTGTTATCTGGTCGACTGAAGTGTCTTTTGTACTTTATCACTTTTGAATGTTCTAAAACTCCAACAACTATAAATATCTCGAAAGACTTAATTCAGGCCGTTCGATCGAGATGTAGACAGAAGCCTTTGAAGTTAACTTTGGAACTACTTCGGGCGATCGACTTCCTAGTTCGGTCGACCGAAGTTGTTCTGTCAAGGCAAAATTATAGTCGTTGTATCTCGATTTGCTTGCTATTTTTGGACCCTATAAATAACCTGTTAGGTGATTTTTGTTCTTTGCTCAAGCCAATAGAGGGGCCTTAGTTTATAAGTTTTAGACAAGCAAATCAAATACTTTCATGAGCTTAATTCTTCCAATCATTCATCAAAATATTTCTATTTGAGAAAGAGCTTCATCTACTTATTCTTTCATTCTCAAATATGAATTAGAGCTTTAATTGTAATTCCATTCTCAAATATGAGAAAGAGGGATTTCTTTTTCTTGAGCTTAAATGTAAAATCTCATGTGTTGAGATTATCATTCTTGTAATGGGTTCAGTGGCAAGGCTTGTTTGTGAGAGTGGTGGCTTTGGGCCTCCATTAGTTGCAGTGTATCTTTCTTGTAATCATAGGAACTAGAGTGAATGGTGAACCCGGAATAGAAGTAGGGTTTATGTGTTCGTAAAACCTCCTCACTTAGTAGACTAGGTTAGAGAAAGAATTCTCAAGGGTGGAAGGTTACATGGTTTGTCCCTTCCTTGTAATCTCTCAAGACAAGCTAGTGGAAAGTTTCCAAAATCCATGGGTGTGTGCCAAGGTAGTGGATGTAGATCTTATGTGATTGAACCACTCTACATCCTTATGTTTGATCTTCTAACTCTATCTCTTTACTTTCAAGCTCTTAATTTATCCTTTGTGCTTATATTCACATGAACTTGATTGTATGAGCTTTAATTGTTTACTTAGAGTTGATCAACTTGCTTGTTATCTCTACCCTTGGCTTGGGCATAGGAATTTCATTTAGAGATCTTTATAACTTTATATATTTCTTACTAAATGCTATTCCTCATGACTTGTGTGTTTGTTTTACAAGCTTTGCATATATGAATATTGACGTAGACAATCCTTGATCATATATATTCATTTTCTTGTATTCCTATGTGTTGCATATACACACATAAGTCATCTAAGTGATAATCCTTTAATTCACCTTATATGCATAATGAACATAATTGTTGTTAAGGTCATCACTTAGGAAAAGAATTTGGTAGAAAACTTTTAAAAGTCTGAGAACCTTATTCACCCCCTCCCCCTCTCACTAAGGTTCTCCCCTTCGGGTATTTCAATTGGTATCAGAGCCTAGTCTCCCTTTTTTTTACGATTGACACTCTAGGATGATCTATGACCATACGCTTTTCTACCTATTCTATAGAAGACTCTTCCCACCTCACTGTGATGACTCCATCTTCTTTGTGTTCCTAAATGTGTAAAACTCTTTTTGTCTATTGATAATTTCACCTTGTTGAGCCTTATAGAAACCGGACCATATGTTCCTTCAATCAACAAACAAGGTGTCAAAATGCCTAAAGACAATAAGAGATTTAAATAAAGAGATGATGGATTCTCAAGGAAGAGGAAGAGTATGCCACAAAGCTTCAGTGATATAGATTCAAAGAGAAGTGGCATTGGGTGGATAAAAATGAGATGTGCCAAAAGAAGAAATTCAAAAGCACTCCTTAGCTATTGGATTTTCAAAGCTCAAATGAAAATCAATTGGAGAACCAAGTTGGTTAAAGACAAAGAGCAAAGCATCAAGTGATGACAAGAACCAAAGTATCAATCCATTATCCTCATCACTTGGTAAGAAAGTAAAGTTATCAAACCCACTTTCTCTTAACACTTTAATTAATGTGTTTAAGTGTTTTTGGTATATATTTGTATATGCTTGCTCTTATATATGTTGCATCTCACATTCTTGGTATTCATATCCATATAGATGTCCTTAACATGTTCCTTACATGTTTACTTTTTTTCCTAGCTAAGGTATCTATGAGATGTAGCATATGCAACTTGATTGATTCTTGTTTTGTCATGTCTTATTCATATAAGCATCCATCTAGTTGTTTTGGTTCTGATTTGCATGATCCTTGTGCATAAATGTGCAACTTGAGAAATTGAGCTAACCTTGAAGGACCTTTCAAAAGGTACCTAGTTATTCTCAAGTTTTTCCTTGTAGGTACAAAAAGTTCTAATCTTCATTTTGAAGACTTGAACCACAAGGAATGGCACAAGTGAACTAAGACTCCAAGAAAAGAGTCACATGCCAAGGATTGCAAGATTGTAGAGGGCTCATCAAGGAAAAGTAAATTCATCTCAATGATGACTCTACACTTGACATGAAAGAAGATGAGATTTCTTCCATCTCATCAACCAAGGATGAACAACATAGAAAAATGAGCAATCACATGTCAACCTCTCAATGAGCTTCAAATGAAAGTGATGATCATGAAAAAGATCACACAAAAGGCCTCAATGGACTTATTGATAAAGAAGATCAACCAAAATGGTAAAAAGTCCAAGCTCCTTGAGCATTGAAGTACAAAAGCTCAACTCATCTCTAGTTAGTGATCATTCTTTTGATTATGATCCTTATGTGCTATAACCTAGTTTTATGATGAGTTAAGTAAATGACTAAGAAGTATTTGCCTAATTGATTTTCAAACTTGCTTGCTCACCTTATGGAAAGATTCTTAGTGCAAGTAGTTTAGGATATACTTATTGTCTTTTAAAAGAAAAAGAGAGTATGTTCATTATTGTTGATGCTTTTATGTATATCATGTTTTGCTTGACAATGTGTTAATTGTTTATTTCAAACTTGTCAAGCATGATGGTTTAAAAGCATAAACTTGTTTCTTTAAACTCTCTTTTTTATTTGTGCATTTGCTCCATTATCTTGATAATGTGTTTTGTGCTCTACTTGTATCTCTTGATCTTAATTGCCTAGAGTACAAATAAAAACACAAGAACGCACATTCTTATATCTCTTTGATGCTTGATCTTCTTTTCTATATGCTTAACATGATGTGCTTGATTTTTAACATCCTTGATCATCATGTTAAATTGTTGCATCGTATAGAGATATTATTAATAGAGGTGTTCTAACAAAGTGGGTTGTAAAAAGCCCAATCATTAACCCTCTAGGACCCAAACAAAATTGGGTACCATAAGTGTCTTCTTATGTAGGAAACAAATGCAAAGAGAAGAGGAATGGATACTTGAAGATTAGATCATCCATCTTCTCAATTCATATGAAGACGACACTTCCACCTTGAAGAAAATGAGCAATATACAATTTCAAAGAAAAGCTCAACTTCAAGGAGATGATATGAAGACTAGCCACACTTTCAAGAAGATGCAAAAAAGTGATTAGAAGTGGCTAGGTCTAGAAAGAAGAAGAAATATGGGGATGAAGACCTAAGATGGAAAAATGGAGTGAACAAGGTCAAAAGAGCCACTTCAAAGGAAGATGAGTCTACAAGGCCAAGTGAATCTCCATACATCACTCCAAGAAGCAATTCCGCAATATGAGAGAAGAAGATTGGAGTAACTCCCAAGACATCCTCAAAAGAACTTAAAAGATGATCTCAAAGTGAGGATGATCAAGCAAGAGAAAAAGAAGCCAAAAGTTCAAAGATTCATCAAACAAAGAAAAATTGGTAGCTATAACAATCTTTCTTTTGGTTTTAGCTTATTTTTTCTTGATGATTATCTATGCTTGCTCTTGCATTTATGCTTGTTATTGCCATATCTCATGTGCTTTCTTTCTTATCATATGAGTTTGTTTATAACTTGTTTTTATTTGCCTATGTGTTTAAATTTCTTTATTTCTAGAAAGGCATTTTCAAAATGACCACCTTAGTTATGTTTAAAATGTTTTTATAGCTTTCAAAGAATCTAAGGTGTGTCTATTTTACAAGGTTTATCCCTCTTTATAGAAACTTGTTCTTAAAAGTTTTTATCCTCTTATGGTTGCTTCAAGTGTTTTGAAAAACCTTATCTTTATAGATATATGGCAATCTTGTGATTTCTAAGTTTATCTTAACTAGCTGCCTATATCTTATGGTTTATATTTTTATACTTATGAATGCAAACAACCTTGCGTTGGATTATACCTTATGTCATGTGCTTGATTTGTTCATTCTAAGTATGGTGTGCCTCTTTGAGCCACCTTTGTTGAGAGGTATGACTTGGTTTTTGCCTTCTGAGGCATAATGTTGATGTTTGTCATACTCTCTTCTTGAAGTTGTTTTTGGGCAATGATATGAGCCAACTGAAGGGATTCATGGGCGGAAACTCGTTCCAAACACCCATGGATCCTCCCCTGAAGGATCCGCTCATACGTAAACGAATCAAAAAACAGCGGAAAACTTACGTTTCTTGGATTCAAGAAGCTACTTCTTGAATGGAGGATGATGTGTCTTGGATGTGTTGCTGCCACCAAACAGAATTCCCTTTGCGGAATATCCCTCTACCGGTATCCACGCCGACTAAACGGGCGGCGAGTGCTAGCTCTTCGTCTTTTCCGATTTTCGGAAATTAGAGAAAAAAGGGAGACCAAAAGCGAAATCAGATTTCGAGAGAATGGCAAAGGTTGCGGCTGAAAAATCCTTACCCTAGGGTTTCGGCCAAGAGATAATTATATAGGGTGTGAGAGTTTGTTCCCATAACCAACTCTCACATCCCCAACTCTCTCGGCAGTGGGAGTCTCTAACTCCCACGTTCCCTAGAATTCTGCTCGGTAGTGGGAGTCTTTATCGGATAATGACTCCCACGTAATCCCAAACTATACCGAAAATGCCCCCTTATCTCTAATTCGAATGATAACGCTTTATCATTCTCGGAAAGGTGAATGTCGGATACAAGAACCTAGACGCATTCTAGATTCATTGAATCTGGACATGAAGCTTCGTTAGCTCGTCTATGCGTGTGACCTCAGTAGGTTCATCTCACGGTGGCAATGAAAACACACTTAGTAGTAGTGTGAGTTCATAAATCACAAGCGGCCCCCTAGCGAGGGACATTGTGACTACCCAAAGTGAATGAATTTACAACGGAACCTAATATCAATCTACTATTTAATCCCTTTGTCTCGCGATATCCTAATTAAGCATAAGGCATGGTGGTCGTCACCCTTATTAAGCTTAATTGTATTTATGCTCGATCTCCAGGTAGACTGTTTCGACAAATAGCATTTGATAACCACTTTATCAAATACATTTGAGCACGGCCATGCATTTAAACAGTCTTTCCCTATCGAGGGGCCCATGGATATCTCTCTCTAATAATAGAGAGGGACAAATTCCTTACAATGTCTCTCACATTCAAGCTATGATAGGACACTACATCCGATCATCGATCGTATTGATTACTCGTAACAAGTAACGTCCGATCGAGTCAAAACGTGGCTCCATTCATACTAGAATCAATGAAGACATAAGGTCTAAGGATTCTAAAATAGTATTGAGGAAGTAATACTTATGACTTAAGACCATGAAGTATTACTTCTCTGACGGATCACGTCCAATACAATGTATCCCTATATGTTGCATCTATGATGTGATTTGTATCCATTACACATGATCAGTAAAACAAGATCATCAATCAACAATCATACTAGTTTTATTTCATAGTAATTAAGCATTACATAAAACTAGGGACTTCTAGAATAGTAATTACATAAGCTAATGAGTTTTACTATCAAATCACACATTTGATAATCAAAAGCAAAATTAACTATTCAATTACATGCTCAAAAGATAACAAAACGCACAACATGTGCTAATGGTCCTAGGGCACTGCTAACACCAACAACTTTGTTTTTATAGGCTTTATATATATTTTTTTTAAACAATTTGGCCAATTTGAAAAGGGCCTAAAAATATGAGCACCTTAGTTGTTTTTCAATGTTTTCTTCTTTAAAAATCCTAAGGTGTGATTTTGAGCACTTTGATGTTTTCATGAGGTTTAACTCTTGTTCTTACTTACTTTTATCCATTCAAAGTTGCTCATGATGTTTTGGAAGTGATTTAAAAGCGTTTAAAGGCATTTTGGTCCAATTTCAAAAACCAGAAAATACCTGTCATCCATAACGCCTGTCGACCGATCATTTACTTCCGGCCGCCCGAAGGGCATGGACACCGGTCTACCGTGATTCACATTAGGTCGACCGAAGTTCCCTACTTCAGCTTTAAAATGGTATTTTTCTGAGTTTTTCGCTTCTATGCCTTCTATTTTGAAATTTCTTGGAAGTTGGAAGTACTGTTATACTTTCTTTAAACCTTCCAAGATTTTTTTTCAAGACATCTTAAATAAAATTGGCACATTGTAAGGGGGAGTTTTCTTATTGGTTATTTTTAAGCCCCTCTTATGCACTATTCAAAGAATTATCTTTATATGTGCCTTTTAATATGGATACTTAGAGATGATGGAGAGTATTTTGAGCTCTATGCTCTTTAAGCCTTGTTTTGATAGAGTATAATTTGATAAGTATGTTTACTTGGATGTAATACATGACAAATGTACCTCATATTATCTTGGTTGTCATGTTTCCTTGAAACTTCTTTGATATTTGACTTTTAGCATTTGATTAGTTTGTTATTGGTGAGAAATTTCACAAGCGAAGTACCCCGTGACAAATGTGCTTATTAAAATCTTGGTTGTCATGTCTCCATGGGATTTCTTGCATAACATGTTGCATTCTTTCACATTCTATCGTAATTTGAAGGAAGGATCTGTTTTAAATTGCATTTGTACCTATCCTCCTTCCCTAGTGATATGGTTTCACTTTTAAAATTTTCAAATATCACTAGTTTTGATGGCTTGGTGTTAATATTTCAAAAACCTCCATCTCTTTTGGTTATCCATCTTTGGGAAGTTTGTGCTCACCTTGATTGATTCATAATTTCCCTTTCGAACTTATTTGTATATGTGCTTACCTTGTTTTATCTTTCTTGTCAAACATCACCTTTGTATTTTGGTTTGCATTCATTTTTGAACTATATTCTTAACAAACTACTTGAGGAAGAGACTTGTTCTTTCAGACTATTTTTAAGTCTCTTATCCTCCCTATAGGTGGCACATAAGTACTTGTTGTTTCTTGCATATGGTGTGCCTCTTTGAGTCGCCTGTGTTGAGAGTTATGACTTGATTTTTAGCAATTTTTCGCGTATTCTTGATGATTGTCATACTCTCTTATTGAAGATGTTTTTAGGCACTGATATGAGCCAACAACTTTGTTTTTATGTTCTTTATATTGTTTTAAAACAATTTGGTCATTTTCAAAAGGGCCTAAAAATATTATCACCTTAGTTGTTTTTCATTGTTTTTTATCTTCAAAGATCCTAAGGTGTGATTTCGAGCACTTTGATGTTTTTATAAGGTTTAAACCTTGTTCTGACTTGTTTTTACCTATTCAAAGTTACTCATGATGTTTTGGAAGTGATTTAAAATCATTTAAAGGCCTTTTGGAAAACTTTCAAAAACCAAAAAATACCTGTTAGCCATAACCCCGGTCGACCATCGATGATTCTTGTCAACCGAAGGGCATGGACACCGGTCTACCGAGATTCACATCCGGTCGACCGCAGTGCCCTGCTTCAGCTTTAAAATGGTATTTTTTCGAGTTTACCACTTCTATGCCTTTTATTTTCGAATTTCTTGGAAATTGGAACTATTTCTATACATCTTAAAACCTTTCAAAAAGTTCCAAAACATCTTAAATAAAATCGGTACATCGTAAGGGGGAACTTTCTTATTTTTTTTATTCATTTACCTTAAAACCCCTATTATGCACTATTCAAAGACTTATCTTTATATGTGCCTTTTATATGAATATTAGGAGACGATGGATAGAATTTTGAGCTATATGCTCTTTAAGCCTTGTTTTGATAGAGTATATTTTGATCGGAATGTTTAATTGGATGTAATACATGACAAATGTGCCTCATATTATCTTGGTTGTCATGTTTCCTTGAAACTTCTTTGACATTATAACTCTTAGCATTTGAGTAGTTTGTTGTTAGTTTGTACTTTGTGAGTAATTTCCTAGGAGAAGTACCACATGACAAATGTGCTTATTAAAATCTTGGTTGTCATGTCTCCTTAGGATTTCTTGCATAACATGTTGCATTCTTTCACATTCAATCGTGATTTGAAGGAAGGATGTGTTTTAAATTGCATTTGTACCTATCCTCCTTCCCTAGTGACATGGTTTCAATTTTAAAATTTTCAAATATCACTAGTTTTGATGACTTGGTGTTAATATTTCCAAAACCTCCATCTCTTTTGGTTATCCATCTTTGGGAAGTTTATGCTCACCTTGATTGATTCATAATTTCCCTTTCAAAACTTATGTGTTTATGTGTTTTCCTTTCCTTATCTTCTTAAACATCACCTGTGTAGTTTGGTTTGAATTCATTTTTGAACTATATTCTTAACCAACTACTCGAGGAAGAGACTCG
Source organism: Vinca minor (assembly GCA_026122235.1). NCBI lineage: Eukaryota > Viridiplantae > Streptophyta > Magnoliopsida > Gentianales > Apocynaceae > Vinca > Vinca minor. Next base: position 1,388,227 of record JAOCZM010000191.1, read on the forward strand.
TTTTTTTTTATATTATTATTTCAAAGTCTCTTAGTCTCCCTCTAGGTGTCACATAAGTTCTTGTTGTTCCTTGAAAATGCTCTTTGAATGATGTTCAATTAGGACACCATATTGGAAGAAGCAATAATGTTGGAAGCAGAGCCAATGCATTAGCCAAACACAGAGAAAACGAGAACTCTCACTTCACCAACAACCATGGGAAGCATCCAAAGGTGAAGAAGAAGACGGAAGTCTCTCTGTTTCTCTCTGCCAGGTCTCCGACCGACCAGACACAAATGTTGCGGTCGACTAAACTTGCCTTGTTTCTACAAAATTGTACACTCTAAATTTATATCTTCTCAGTTTTTGCATTTCCTTATCTGGGCACTGTTTGAGGGGGAGTTTTTATATGTTGTCTACCCTATACCCCATCATATATGTTATGTATGCCTACCCTTGTCATATCATATGCATCATCACATCATAAGTTGGCATTATTCTCTTATTTTCATATCTTTTTAGCCAACTTGTGAAAAACTCATGGGAATAGTATGTTTTTCCAGCTAACCATTGTCTCAAAGAGGAATATTCTCCAAAGTGTTAACTTTACACTTCCTCTTTGGGTTTGTTTCTGGATTGTGATACATATGCCTTTCTTATGTTTATACTTTCATAGTATCTCATCCATCTTATCTTTATTAGCTAAGCTTTATAGCTTGCTTTCATCTTGTGATAGCTAACATTGATTTTGATAAAAGGGGAGATTGTTCTTTCTAATTTTATTTCTTCATCTCCTCATGTTTTAGCTTGAGTTGTATATTCATTTTTTAGCCATATGACCATTTTAGATTTTATGTGTCATTATGTGCTCTCCTGATTTTGAAAGCAACTAAGCTTAAAACCTCTTCAGAAAGACTCTTTTAAAGCTTGCATTCATCTATAGATAAGTATCATCTCTTGGCCACTCATATTTTCATTTAAATGGCCTTTTACAAATGATGTGCTTACATAGCTTTAAAGGGTTCTTTCTTTTTTTCTTTAATTTTGCTCTCTTTTGCTTAACTTTCTACTATTGACCAACTAGCTTCTCCATGTTTTAAACTTGATACCTCCTAAAAAAATTCATGTTTTGATCCAGTGGATCTCTATTTTTTTAACAAAAATGAGGTGAAAATGCTTTTGTTATTGGCCCTCTGGTGAAAATTCATTTTCTCTCGTTTTAGGTAAATTAATTGAAACACATTATGTAGAATCAGCGAATCCCTATGGTCGGCTCTCTCGAAAATTTAATTGTCATAAAAAAATCCACTCTTCTACCTCTCAGGTATATAGTTCATTCCAGACTTTGGTCTTTTTAGCTTTAAATTGACTGATGTTTAATGAATTTCCATATTTTGTAGAAGGGGAGGTCTTGGGTCTTGTGATTTATGAGGAAACGACTCTTCATACTACCCAGGTTCTTTCCGCTTTGCCATCCAAAGATGAGATTGAATCTTTTTCAACTCTCCTTTAAAAAAGTCTGAGGTACCATTAATTCGTGAGAGAGTGGACTTCTTATTATAAGTGGTCAAAACATCATTTTCCATTCGTACAAGGTCATTTTCCATTCGTACAAGGACATCCAAGACCGGATTTTGGATTCTCTAGACGCATTGAGCCAAATCCTTGATTTCAAAACTCTTCCCATACTTCTCCAGCTATGGTATACGAAGAAGATGATGAAAGTTACCAAGATGATAGTTGAGCATGCCCTTAATTCTTCTAGACTATTTAGTGCTACTTCCCAACTCGATAATTTTGATAAACTCTTGGTCAATCATCACAGTCTGGTCAAATCTCCGAGGAGGCTTCTGTTGCCATCAACACAGTGAGAGGTCGTATAATGGCCAATACTAATAAGGTTAGCACTCTCAAGTATGATATTAATAAACTTAAAGTATCAACACACTGACAATGAGGCTTTCATTTAGTTGAGAAAAACATCATTGAAATGGATATCTTGGCCTATTCTGATTCATGAAAGAGAGCGGGGAACTTGCCTTTAAGCTTCCTGAATCGCTCCAGGAAGTCAGTAATTGTCTCTTGTGATTTCTACTCGATTGCTACAAAAAAACAGCTATGGTGGCTTCCACCACAGGTTTTTAAAATCTCTCATGGAAGAACCTCTCCATCTCGGCAAATATGTGCACTGAATTAAGTAACAAATTTGTGTACCACTAGAAGATTGTTTCAATCAAGAAAGGGGGAACAACTACAACTTATGGAGCTCGAAGCTTCATAGTTCCCCGTACGTCGTAGTAAACTTACCAATGTGTTCCATTGTAGTTTTCTTGTCATCTCCCAAGAAGGTAGAGAAATCTGGCACCTTGAAACCCTTTGGAAAATAGATCATAGTGTCTATCCATTTTGGATACAGCTTTTGGTAAGAGGGCTTCTCTATTTCAGTGATGTTTATGCCAAACGGCTATTTTAGCGCATCTGCAACTGCTCCGCTTTCCACCTATTTGCGGGGGTTGTTGTGGGCATTATTCTTGTTAGGTTGTGTCTGGTCTGCATGGTCGGTAATGTGTTTGGGGAAGAACCACTGTTTTCATATGGTTCTTGAAAATAGTTTGGCAGGAACGTAGGTTGCCCCCTCCGCCGGCTAGTCAAAATGAGTAGTTGAACCTGTTACTGGTATTTGTTCCCCAGATGGAAATTCTGAGTGCCACAAATTTTTCGTCTTTCCAGCTATTGTATTGATTCCCTCCCCTAGCTTAGAAGTCTAGTTACAAAGATTGCACCGTGTATTTGCCCCCGATTTTGAAAGCTGGTTGCCAATGTTAGGTTTTTTGTCCTGCCATTGATGGTATTTTCCCTCCAACTTGAGAAGGTAGAGGGTACTAGTTTGGTCGGTAGATTGGTCTTCTTGCGATATGTTGGGGTTACTTTGAACATAATTAAACCCTTCATTTCGTTCCTCCATCGGTCTTGTGGCTATAATGACATTTCAGTAAGTTAAAGGAAGTAGTTGTTGTGTGGATATCAAATTTTGTGTAATGCCCACCCCTCTAGAGTTACGGCATATACTTTAGAGGCCATAGGCAACCGGAGGCCTCAATAGCCTGAAACTCGTTGTGGATCAACAGCTTAATTACCGTTGTTACCTGTTGGACAAAATTTTGTACTTGCTCGCCAATAATTTCATCAATCTGCTGCATAATAGTTCCTAAGGATATTGGTAAGGCGAATGAGCAAGAGATGTCTGATTGTTTGCCCGAAGTCTATGGATTCGGCTCCATATTTGCAATAGCTTGCCGAATCTGAGTCGCATTCAGGAAATCCACACAGTAGTGGTGTCCCACTGGGCGTACCAAAAAGTGTTTCCATAGAAAACTCGGTCGAGTGTCTAGCTACAAAGATGAGTTGGCTGAACCTTGTATTCACACTTGGAATTCCTCCTTACAAGATGGTTTACACTTTGAGTAGGGGTAACTTGGTCAAGTATGCATTATTGGATAAAAATCCTCACGCATGAAGCTTGTCCGGAGTCAAGTTGATAATCTTAAAGTTAAGTATGTGTTATTTGGAAATTCCTCAAGAAGAAATCCTAGTCAAAAGACTAGATTATAATCTGAGTATGTGATATTATACAATTGTCCTCATGCACAAAACCTAGCAGATTCCAAATAGCTAAGTTAAACTACATGAATCTAAGTACGAAAAGTTTTAAGGAAAGCACATAAAGAGTATATAAATGAAGATAAAAGGCATGTTGATTGTTGATGATGGTGTCTTTGCTCTTCCTTTTTGTCTTCTATTTATAGGCATTTAGTGAAAAGGCCCCCGTATTGAATCCTGATAATTCAGCCATGATTTGGTGAAGTGGGCATGTCCCTCACTTCATGGTCGTGATGAAGAATGTGGGCAAGCTCCACTTGCTTTGATTGAGTAGTAGTTGCATGTTTCTCCATTTGTTTTGGCATGCCCGACTGACCATTCTTGCTTAACAACTATGCTGGCTGAATCCCACATTTCCTCGTGAAGATTGTGGGGTTAGGGAGTGAATAAGGATCGAGACTGGGTTAAATGAGTTTTTAAAGCTGATCTTTGATGGCCAGAAGTTCTGTTTGTCTATCCCAACTGACAGTATTCTTTGGCCGCTTCGAGCTCCTATTTCTTGACAGCTTCCAGTCATATGTCCTTGGGCATTCCCGTAATTCTCTGCCATTTTTATTGGCACCTTATTGATCCTTGACTAAGCCATTTTTCTTGTTTCCTAACTAGTCTGAGTCAGCCGAGATTTTTCGGGTGTCAACAATATTTCAATTAAGTTTCATTCTCTATCTTTTTTTTCTCTTTTTGAAGTATAAGTTTCATTCTCATTTCAAGAGAAAGACAAATTACTTTGATACTGCATGATTATTTCATAAAGAATTCACTTGTATGGAAAATTTTCCAACATAACCTTTTTCATTCCAGGCCATGAAATCTATATTGATTCCCTTTTTTTTACTCTCCCCTCCCCTCATTTTTCAATTTCAACTTCTCTCTACTAATTCTTCTTCCTAAATCTTGCATGAAAAATGAATTTATCAACATTTAAGATTAAGTCCTACATCTCTTAATTGTTTTGATGCAAAACAATTTAAAATTTCTTCAATAAAGGACTAGATTTGAGTAAGAAAACTATAAAAAATAATAATAAAAATACTAGAGGACCCCCTCCACCACTTGCTCCCGCCCGTGACTATGGCTATCAATTGGATCCAATTGGGGCCAAAATGTTGGGTCTGGACCCAGACCCACCAAATGGATATCCAAGTTGGATCCTTATTGCATTGGACTTAAGTCTTCTTAATTAGGGTAAAATCGCCTATTTGGTCCTTTTCGATATTCTGCATTTTCGAATAAAGACGGTTCGTTTTTTTTTCTTTTTTAACTTTTAACGTCCAATATGTTTTTTCGACCTGCCGTTTAAGGACTTCTGTCACATTTTCTGTCAATTCTCCGTTAACACAGGCATGTGCCTCACATGTGATGTACATTTTAAGGGCACTTCAGACATTTCAATTTATTTCCACAATAAAATATTTGGTACTCAATTGTTAAAAAAAAAATAACTAAGAATACTCAATTTAAAATAACAAAAAAATTCTAAACCCACATTCTTCTCCATCACCACCTGCAAATTTTATATAAAGAAAAAATTTATGAAGGATTTTTTTCATCCAATTCTGAAATGAACATTTTCAGCCATACTATTAACTAAATTCCCCATCAAAACAAAGTCTCAGATTGATTTGGGTTATTCAAGATTAATCCAATAGAACGAATTGATTTGTTTTTCGGGTAAAAAAAAATAAATGCCGCAGCCACCAACCTTTCATCTTCTCCATGACCACCAACACCACCATCAAAGCCAAGACCATCAAACAAATATAAAGCAAATGAAGATTCAAGATGAAAATCAACAAAATCCATACTAATTACAAAGTGTAAATCCATCCCCTCAAATTTGCAACTTATTGACAGTTTATTGAACAATTTGAAATGGGTTTCTTGAAATGAATAATGTTAACTTTTTTGAACCATTTGAAATGTGTTTCTTGAATCTTGTTAAAATTCTTGAACCAATTAACCATTTGAAATGAATATTGTTAACTTTCTTGAACCATTTTAAATGGGTTTCTTGAATATTATTAAAAAATTTGAACCAACTAACCATTTGAAATGAGTATTGTTAACTTTCTTGAACCAAATGTTTCAAGAGAAAAAAATTGAATGATGCTGCAGATGGTGATTGTTGGTGGTGAAGAGTGTACAATACTCATTTCAAAAAAGAGGGCAGAAATTTTTGGTAGTGGAAGAGGCAAAAATGGTGGTTGTGGTGGTGGAGAAGGGGGTGGGGTGTGGGGAGAGGGGAAGGGAGGGGGAAGGGGGTGAGATGTAGAAGATGAAAAGAACAAATAATTGGTGGTGGTAGCGGTGGCGGTGGCGGTAGTAGTGGTGGTGGAGGAGTATGGTGAAGGGTGAATGAAGATAGAGGGGAAGATGATGAATATAGAATTTATTTTTTGGTTAATTTAATTGGGTATTCTTAGTTATTTTGTTTAACAATTGAGTATCAAAGCTTTTATTGTGGGAAATAGATTGAAATGTCTGAAATGCCCTTAAAAAGTACATCACATGGAAGGCACGTGCTTGTGTTAATGGGATTTTGACAGAAAATGTGACAGAAGTCCTTTTTCGGCAGGTCGAAAAAACTATATGGATGTTAAAAGTTAAAAAAAAACGAACCGTCTTTATTCGAAAATGCAGAATATCGAAAAGGACCAAATAGGCTATTTTGCCTCTTAATTAGAGTGCAGACTCAATCATTTTGGGTATCAAATCTTATATGAAAACTATAATTCTTAATTGGGTCTTTGAGTCCTCGGGTCTCTTGAGTCTACACAATTATAGTTTAGACTTACTACTCTTGAATCCTACATTTATTTGGATCCAAACTCATTTGAGTCCCTACCCAATTTGACCTGGATATAAAAAAGTATGTCTATACTTTAGATTAAGTCCATTAAATCTGAGTCAGGATATGGGTCTTTGATTCCCATTGACAGCCCTACCCGTGACACCCCCCTTTACTTGCACCCAGCACGTGAACCCCCTCCCACTTGCTTTCAGCTCGTGACACCGCCTCCCCTCTCACTTACCCCCAACACGTGAACCCGACCTTCCCAGCCAATTCTAGCACGCGACTCCCCCAGAAAAGTTTCCAGTCATGTTTATTTTTCCGGCCTTGTTTCCCGATTATGTTTGTGTTTTCCGGCCATGTTCGTATTCAAGTTCATCCTCGAAATGTGGTTTCCAGCAAATGAAGAAATGGTGTCAAACAAATCATCTGTGTCCATTCCTGTCTCCAGCCAATCACAATTCACCATGTGTATATATAATTGAAAAAAATATTTATATAGTAATTTTAATTGGTTGGTGAAAAATGATGAGGACAGGAATAAGGGATTTTCACCCGAAGAAACGGTGTCAAACAAAAAAATAATTATGTCCTCTTTCCGGTATTGCTTGAATCTTTCTCATTTCACTTGAGAAAATTGGGCTACTGGCAGTAGAGATAATAATAATAATAATAATAATAATAAATGAAAATTTATTAATGTGTCAGAGTTGTCCAACTTGGAAACTATAATTACAATTTGACAATGTTTTACCAACTATGCTAGCCTTTCTGGACAACCCTTGTTTGTGAAGATGTTACTAAAACTAGAAATCTTCTTAAACGTTAATTAACTCACTAGGGGTGTTCATAGTTCGGTTTTATACATTTTTCAAACCAAACCTATTCGGTTTGGAAATTTTGAAACCAATCCAAATCATTTAAAATCTCAAACCGATGCATTCGGTTTGGTTTGGTTTGGTTGCTCGGTTTTGCGAGACACAAAAATATTAATTATAAAGTTTTAAAAAAAATTATTTAATTAGTTAGTTGCTAAATATATTTTTAAAAAAAATATGCCTATTATTTTCTCAAGGTAAACACAATAAAGAAAACAAAATAATAAAACATAAATTCTTGGTCTTGATCCTTACACTTCAAACAAATTACTTCAAAATCATCCTACAATTAAAAAGAAAAACACAAAAATTACATAATTATTAGTTCAAAATAGTGAAATACAATAAAATCTTTTGTTAAATCTAAAATCGCATACCAAATGATGACTTTTTAATCTCTTGATTTAACACTTGAAAAACTGGCACTTGAAAATTCTAGAATGATATACAAAAGTTAGCAATTATACTAGAAATCAATTTAAGGAAAAATATATTTTATTGCAAAAAAGTCCTTTAATATATATTCGGTTTGGTTTATAATTTTTTTTAAACCAAACCAAAAATTCGGTTTTAATTTATCTCAAACCGAAACCAGTCCAATGCACCGCTCAAACCGAAAATTCGGTTTGGATTGGTTTGGATCGGTTTGGATTGGTCGGTTTGGATTTTTCTTGAACACCCCTATAACTCACCATGGAAATAGGCAGATGCAAAATCCAAAGGAAGAAAAATATTATTGTTAACCTAAATTAGCAATAAACATCGAAGAACTGAATGTTTAAGCAGAAGAAAACAAAGGATTGCAATGGAAAGATTGATGTGGAAAATCGAAAGAAACACAAGAAATCGACTGTGGATCTTTTTTATGACATTGTCTGGGGTTGATTCAGTGATTTTCGTCTTCACAAAACTTCGAGTATTGATTGGAGTCTAGTAACGAGTTGAGTTCATCCTTCTTGTTGATCTCTACCTTCATGATCCAACCGTTTTCATAAGGGCTCCCGTTAACCTGAAATGCAGATGGCATCCAGTTGATCATTACCAGAAACAACTTAGATGCTTTAAAAACAAAAATAAAAAAAAACAACTTAGATGCTTTAAAAACAAAATAAAAAAAGAGCAATAGATTCCCCCTCCCCAAAAAAATGAAAACGAAAACGAAAAAAGGGACTTAGATTCCTGAGATATTAAGATTGGTTATCCAGAATGAGAATGAAAAAAGTAGGTTGGTCTGCGCAAGGCATGGCATGACACATTATGCAAAAAGTGCATTCATTTTTTAAATGAAAAACAATCTATGAAACATTTTGTGTAAGAATAAAACCCCAGCAGAATACTGCTTTCCTGGTGGAACAAATTCTTCTACCCTTGACATTTTCTATCACTGATGATGGCAGTCCAGAAAACCCACTTAAATTTCTTGAACAGAAGAAGGATTCAAAAAAGATAACAGAATAAATAAACAAATCATTTGCTTACACAATTCTAGTACATATGAATACACCCGTCTATTGACATTCACTATGCTGAAGGCAAGTTACTGGGTAGAAGATGCGAATATGCCAATAGTGGAATAAGCTTTTCAAAACAACAATTTTACGTTTATAAATGCAAAATAAGCGGTTAATAAAATAACTTAAGTAACAAACTTCATAAAGAGGAAAAAGAAGCAGGAGTCTTAAACAAGTGGGACTTGGGATCTTCCTCTAGTTAGTAGATAGAGTAGAACCTTTGTAACCATTTCAATGCTACAAGTTAAGATTATTTTGTTGACAATTACAATTTAGCCACATGCTTACAGAACATACTACGACTTTTTACTTTCAATCACAACAAATTTACTTAATGTTACTGAAGCGCAGTTCTTACATGTTTACTCAAACCACTATGCATAAGATGTCATACAATGTAGAAAAAGAAGTGTACTAATCAATCCAAAGCTCTGTCTGTGGCGAGTTAAAATAAAAATGTCGAAAGAAAGGAAAATGAACTAGTGAAGTTTGTTGTGTGAACAACTAAGAGAAGACTACAAAGATAAATGTGGTTATCAAAATTTAAATAGACGACCAAAAGGAAAAAGGCGTGAAAATGCAGCTAATTAGTCCTTAAGAGATGATTGAGAAATCTACACCTATGGATCCGGAGTTACAATTTGCTATTAAAGGACTGTGCCCATTCAGAGATTTATTTAAATGGTTTAACTCAAGGATTACTGGCCATATCCAATTAGTCCTTTCCTATAATACTCCCTCCACTTGGATTTGAATATCAATTTTTATATTCATTTTGTATTGACAAGTGGACATTCAATGTCGGGCGGAGGGAGTAATAGTTTTCTTGCTTCTTTGACAATCCTTTTATAGCAGTTCGTGGCCTCTGGTTCCAGAACAGCAATATCAATTCCATACCATACTGATATGCAGAATGTTGATGGAAACAAATACTAGAAGACGAGTTTCATAATGTAGAACCGGTAACAATTCCAAAGAAAGTAAAACAGATAGTTCAGAATACACAGGAGATAGAGCTTCAAGCTAGTTACCAAGCCAGGTGATGGATCAAGCTCTTTATTAACTTCAACAACTTTTCCCGAAACAGGAGAGTAGATATCACTAGTAGCTTTGACACTTTCAACAGCCCCAAAACTCTCTCCCTGTTTTACGGAGACCCCCACTTCAGGTAATTCAACGTACACCACATCACCCAAATGATCTTGAGCATGGTCTGTAACGCCAACTGTAGCAGAATTACCATCCACTTTCACCCATTCATGAGATTCAGCATACTTCAGATCCTTGATAACTGCAGAAAGAATTACAGGAAGAAGTAAGTTCTCAAGGACAAATTATTGCAAACTTGAGCCAACACAAACTTTACCCAGGTACAAAAACAGGGAGCTGTCCAGTCAGGAGCGGATCTAGAGCATATAGGTTGAGGGGCATAAATAAAGGCAATGTAGTAATATAAAAAGAAATTGGTGGGGCAGACTGCAATATTTACGAGAACATTTCACAAAAAAATAAAATTTTCCTACAGAAAATCTGTAAAAGTTGGGGGTGAATGCCACCAAGCCCCCTTCCCCTTCACCCTGATCTGCTACTCGCTATCCACACACAGATAAGCAGTAACAAAAACAATACTAAGGTATAAAAAGGGAAACATTATGAAAAATCAGAAACAATTGAAAGAACTTAGGGCATGCATACATGAAACTCAAACTGCAAAATGACCAAAAACATTGCTACAAATAAATATACAAACCTAGTATCTAAATGAATTCAACCCCCTTGCTCAATGGTACAATTTACAAGCTCATTTACACAACTGTGCAACAATGTCAATGCTGCTGGAAAAGCATAAGGGAATAACAACAAAAATACATAATGTAAACAAGCAGTATTAGGCAAATCTTAAAACCTATAATATTCAAGAGCAATCAATAGATTATTCAAATCCAATAAGTGGTAACATCTACCAAATATCATGAGCCATATTTGGCAGAACAATCAACATTACACATGAACTAAAATAAGGCTTATCCGCTGATTCACTTAATAGTACACTACACAGAGACTTGCACGATTCAGCTTTACCTTTACCAAACCTTTTAACTAGCCTACAAAATATCTGTACAAACCGAAAGAAGATAGAACAATAAGAACACAATCACAAGATTCCAGAAAAGCACTACCATAATAAACAATGATATACAGAATTCAAATACATAAAAAAATTTGAACAACAAAAAGGCACTAACCCAATACTTAAAACAGCCCAAACAATCACTTTCTTACCGATCTAAATACAAGAAATGAGAAAACCCCTGATTAAAAAAATAGATCTTTATTCAAAAAAATCAACAGATCAAGAACCCAAATCAATAATCAATGAGATACATATGTGTAAAGAGAAAACAGAAACAGGAAATCTTGAAAAGTTATGTTAGGTGGCGATATATTACCAGTGGCAAAGCCTCTGTGAGACATAGAGATCCTAAGGTATGAAGCAGCCCTTGATGCCCACAACATCTTTGAAGCCATTTTTAATCACCAAACACCAATACAAAACCAGCTATCGCCGCCACCTTTGCGGCTCTTCTATTTAGTGCCGAGGGAACCTGTGTTGTCTAGTTTATTAGGCAAATTGGTGGATTTAGCTCCCAAAACTATTTACTATTTATAACTTGCATGTAAGGCTCTAAAACAATAATTTTGAATATTAAAATCCCTAAACAATTTGTTATCGTTGTATAAGGTCGTTCCGTAAAAAAACTATTAGTCAAGACTTAAGTAAAATATTTGACCAAGTCAATGCAAAAAAATGTTTAGGAACTCTATATTAAAAATAGCATCGCACCCAAAGCAGTCAAACTCGCGAGTTAATTCGTAAAATCGTACGATTCTATGAGTTGTAAGGGACCTACCGTGGTAGATCCTACGTAGGATCGGGGTAAACTCGTGGGATCGGACTCGGGAACGTAGGATCATACGATCCTACGAGTCAACTCCGAGTTAGCTATTTTCTCTTTCGGATTGAATTTTAGCTCAACCCGACCCAAATATTTTCTAAAAAAAATTCATTTTAAATATATATAAAAAAAATAAAAATAAAAACCTTTGTTCAACTCCATGGTTTATTCAATCTTCTCAAGCCTCCCCAATTTCAACTGCTGACCAATTTCTTCTCTTCCTCGATTGATAACAATTTCCTTTCTTTCGGTTTGAGCGATGCATTGGACTGGTTTCGATTTGGACTAAATTAAAATCGAACTTTCGGTTTTCTTTAAATTTTTTTATAATCCAAACAGAGTCAAACCGAATATATATAATATATTAAAGAATATATATATATATATATATATATATATATATATATATATATTAAAGAATTCTTTTGTAATAAAATATATATTGAACTTCTTATTTATATAAAATGACAAACAACCTCTTCAAGTGCTAAAGTAAGAAATTGAAGAGTCATTTGTTGTATATGGTTTTAGATTCACCTGAAGTTTTTTGTTTTACTTTGAAACTAATAATGATATACTTTTTGTATTTTTTTTTTCTTTTTTCTCGTAGATAATTTTTCAGTAATTTGTTTCAAGTTCAAGAATCAAGATCAACAATTTATTTTTCATTAATTTATCTTCTTTGGTGTGTTTAACTTGTGAAAAAACAATAGTCATATTTCTTTATATTTTTAGTAGTTAGATAATTATATAAAAAATTTATTTTATTTTTACTTTATATTGAAGTTCAAGAAACAATAATTTGTATGCCATTATTTTGTTTTTGATTGTGTTTAACTTGTGAAAATAATAGTCTTTTATTATTTTTTAGCCGCTAAATTTTTTTTTTTAATTTATAATTAATATGTTTTGTATATCCTGAAAACCGAACAACCAAACCAAACCGATACAAACTAAATGCATCTGTTTGAGATTTTGAATGGTTTTGATTGGTTTCAAAATTTTCAAAACGAATATTTCGCTTTGGTTTAAAAAATATGCAAAACCGAATCAATTCGAACCATGAACACCCCTAGCTATTCCATTTCCATTAGCATAAACAAATGGAGCTTTCACAAGAAATTAGAAAGAAACGGAGATGAGAATTAAAAGAGGTTGAGTGGTAAAATAGATCGCGATGGTGCGTGTTGGAGGAGGAAGTGCTGGGTGGGGGTGGGATGATTGAAGAAGAAGAGGGTGTGGGGATGGTTGAAGAAGATGAGAAGGGGTGAGGTGGGGTGCATTGTTAGAGAGGACAGGGGTGGGTGGGGGTGCATTTTTGATACAGGGTGGGTATTTTTGATGTAATATACCAAAATTACCCGTTTAATTATTTGCTTTGACTTGATTTTTCCACAAGATTTATGTTGAACCATTACATTTTTTACGGAAGAACTTTACATACCAATAGTAAATTGTTTGGAGATTTTAATGTTCATAATGAATCTTTAAGGATATTATCTCTGGCTATAAATTGTTTGGGGACTAAATACACCAATTTCGCTAAACTTATTACTGGAATCCTTTCATAAAAGAATTGGATATATATATATATATATATATATATATATATATATATATATATATATATATATATATATATATATATATATATATATATATATATATATATTACGTAGTTCTTTTCATTTTTACCATCAATTTTTTGCCACGTGGCATGCTCATAATTTTTCTTCATTTTATGATTTTTTTTTATTTGAATTACTTCCTATTCCACCCCCAATAACCCATTATCTCTTAAAATAACCTCCTTCATGTCCCACCCCACTAACCCATTATCTCTTAAAACAACCACCTTCTCATTCCACCCCACTTCTTCCAATATCCCACAAAATCATAATCATATAATCCATCTCATGTTCAAAAACCACTTCTTCCAATTTTTTGTTTTCCAGATTTTTTATAACCTTTAATTATTTTACAAAAAATATAATTGGTTGGGAATAACTATATTCAAATCATAACCTGCAACGCTTAAATCATGCGTGTTTCCTCATTTGTAGCTATTTAACCACAAAATAATGATATAATTGGATTCAATATATATCTTCTTTTAATTTGATTCAATATATATCTTCTTTCTTATATATCTTTTCCTTAATTGTAGCCACTTAGCCACATAATTCTTTCAAGTAGTCTTTTAATTGAATTCAATTATATCCACTCGCTTCTTCTCATATTTCAACATTACTCCAAATAAAAAAGTTATTTTCAATTGGTTTCTCATTATAACACCAAATCCTCACTCATTAGTTTTTCATCTATACTGTGATTATAGTTTTATATTGTGATATTAATTTATTTTTACCCTTTTAACTATTTCTTTCTTATTTACAGGTAAAGAAAAAAGAAGAGCAATGTAGAATTTAAAGAGTTACTATGTAGTTAAAATGAAAGCAAGATTTTCATATTCCTTTGTTACAGATTTCTCTCTCTTCTATTTTCGTTTTTAATGTGCTTGAGTCGTCCTTTTTTCCTTAACTATTTACAGATCTTCGTAATGAAATAGTACGTAATACACATTCATCAATGTTATTTCATTTCGTTGGTGAATTTTGTTTTCTTTTGGTTTTCAATTCTTTTGTTTACTACGAGTTATTTAATTTTTTTTCTCTTTGTACATTTGTAGATCTTCGTGATTAAGGCAAGAGAAAATAATACATCTTTATCAATCCTGGACAGAAATATTTCATTCCGAAGGTGAAATTTGGTTTTTCTTTCTTGCACCTAGACCTTTCTTTTTAAATGAAATAATTTTATTTGGATGAAATTGAAGGTTGATCATTTCCATTTTTATGTTGTTTACTTAATTTTTTTAGCATTAAGATTGGAATTTTCTAGAAGGCCTAATAGGCTGATAGAACTATTGTATTTTCTTGGTGATGCTATATATTTTTTCGGGCGATTGTAATTAAATAGGTATTATTTATTATTATTATTAGTATTAGTATTAATATCAATTCTTGAAAGTATCTGCAAAGACAATTTAATGTTATCATAAAGTTTATGAATAATAATTACTACCCTTAAAATCTATTTGGAAATTCAAATTATTTTGTAGTTCAAATATACTCTTTCAAAAATATTATGCCATTTCTTTCATTTTAACGATGTCATAGTCTAATTTAAAATTTCAGGTATATAAAAGTGGAAGAAAATCTTTGTCCATGTCTCATCCATCTCTTTACTCAGGCAATGAAGATTAAAGAAAAAGTTTTATGGAGAAACTTTTGATTAAGCCCTTAGCGTTGTTGGACGGTGGCGGAGCCATAGCAGACCCAAAAAACCTTATAAGTTTTTTAATTATTATATTATACACCTCATTTGAAGGTCGTGCTTGGCACTGGTTTGATATCCGCTAGGTTACGGATTTGAACCCAAAAACAATCTCTTTATAAAAATAAAAAAATGTAAGGTTGCGTATACATTGATACCTTTCCCCGACCGTCCTGATGCGGGTTGTGCTTTGAGTACGACTTTTTTTTATTATTAAACACCACATTTAATGTTTAATCATGAAAGTGACCTCATTATTTTTTATGAATTTTGTTTTACCTATAAAGTGCCTTCTAACTCTATAGTCTTGGCCCCACCACTGGCTCGGGATTTTTATTTTGCAAGGTAACATAGTATTCAATATTTTCAACTCTTGAGTTTTTTAAGAAGTTTGGAAGATCAGATACTTACTTTTTGTTTAATCTTCTAATATTGTCACTAATTCATTTCGTAACTTTATCTTTCTTCTTTAGATAATATATGTAGCCTATTGTATTGTCGATTAGATATCATGTCGAATATGATAACAACATAAGTTATATTTTTTCTTTTTTCTAAGGAATAGTTCTCTTTCTTATTTAGGGTATGTGTAAGTATGTTAAAAAAGGGGTCTGTGTAAATTTATTTTTCTTCTAAATTCTCTTTCATTTTTATTCTTGATTTCTTGGCAAAGTATAAACTTATTCATTTTTATATAAAGTGCTCCACTTCCAAATATTTTATTTTTTCTCTCCATTTTGGTTCCAAGACAAAATTTGACTTCTTTTATAGGTTATATGTTTCTATAATACTAATGTTGCAGTTTTATCAGATTGATCAAATATATTCAATTGATTAATCCTGGATGATTTAAAGTAGAGGGGAAAAAGTTCACTTTGAATTTTTATTTTTCTTCTTTTCCTCTGGAAATTATACCCCCTACATACAGTTTACAAGAATTTTCAAGGAATTCTTTACCTTTGGGGTAAAGCTTATTTAATTAAGAATTTATTTTTTTCAAGTGCTCTCGAGACTTTTAAAGTATTCAAGCAATGGGTATTCGATTGAAATATAAAAAGCATTTGAGAAAATTTCTCTTTGTATAAGCTTATTCGCTTTTCTACCATAGTTCATGTCGTAGGAAACATGTGTTTTCTTAGGGGGAAAATGCAAGTGGTCCTATTGTTAGGCTCCAAATGAATCTTTATTATGGAACGGAGACCAAGTTTAACAATTTAAGCAAACAATTAAATACTTACTTTATCATTTGTGTATCATCATAAGGCACTCTAATATATGATTCTTCATTTCAAAATCTCTTGATGTTGTCGTGCATAGCACGGGTAATTTGCTAGTATATATATATATATATATAGCAAAATATCCGTGCACGAAAATACTGAAATTCAAATTACCAGTTTAATGGTTGTACAATTGTATTTAGAACAAAAACTCCTTTAAATTAATTTTTGTGAAAGCAAAATAAGAAATCCAACATTATTAGATAATGTGAAATGTTTATGGATGAATGATCACAGCATGCAAATGGATAACAAAAATATTTTATCAATAAAGGTAAAATATTTAATTATCAGAAAACAAACTAACTTGGCTAACAAATCAATGTAATATTTTCAATTCTTTTGTATTGATCTTCGTGTTATTAATGGATCTACTTTTTTATGGTGAATCTTGCGTGTTGTTTGATACAATAGATTGATAGCTTTGGAGAAAATCTATTTTTGGAATCAGAATTTAATAATTTCCAATAGTTCATTATATATAATTTAAAGAAGAAAATTAACTTCTTTTTCTACTTAGTAAAATGTGCTCATGAAAAAATATGGGAACTTGAAAGTCCTAAATTCTTCGTTTTGGGTCTCATGTTTTATTTTTATTGTTTTGTATGATCCCTTACAATTGAAAGATAAACAACTAGTTGATTTAGAGGGGTGTATTCAATCTTAACTCTATAGGATTTTTTAAGGAGTTTTAAAGTCCATAGGTATTCAATTTAGATTTTTAAAAGTTCATTAAAATTTAGAGATATTCAATTTAGATTTTAAAAAATATATTAAAATCTAGTGGTATTCAATTCAGATTATAAATTATCTGTTGAAATCTGTTGGTATTCAAAACTCTAAAGATTCTCATAGATTTCGTTAAATGGAGCATTTTGATGTATTTCCTAGGCCTAAATGTGTCTGGTGAAATGTCTTATTTTTTCTCAAGAGTTTGAGATTCTCTCATTAATATTAAAATTAAATGTATTTAATAATTTTATCGGAGATTACAAGTTTTTTTAGTAATCCCATTTCTTTAAAATAAAAAGAAAAATAAAGAAATATCCAAACTCAAAAAAAATATGAGGAAAATTTTCACATCGTTAGAAAACTCAATACGAAATGTTTATTTCCCTAAAACAATATATACTGTAATAATATCCAATCAATATTCTTCCTGGTCATCTTCAAACATACATTAAAGAAAACAAACAATTTTTTCTCTATCTAACCACAATTTCTATTTTCAAAACATTGATTTCATTTCCCTGAAAGATTAAATCAAAGGGAAAAAAATTCAAACAAAACATACCTTAATTATGCCAAAGAAAAAAGTATAGTAAGTAAATTATACAAAACTTGAACAAATAAATCAAAAAAGAGGCAACAGTTTCGTGATCTTCAAACAAATCAAATACTCACCACCATACTTCTTAAATTTTTAACCAAATGATTCGATTCCAAAATAAAAAAGATTGATAAACATATGTTGACTTTTGAAATTCAACACCACTAAATTGGTCTTTTCTTTACTTTTTGTAGTTATTTAAATAATCTATAGATTTTATAAATCAAAAGAAATCATGATAAATTAATCTAATAGAATATGCGTAGAGTCTGCATAGAGTTAAAACAATCCATGCAGTCAGTATAATTCATAGACTTTTAAAAATCTATTAAAATTTTTTAAAATCCTGATTGAATACATCCCTTTAGTGTACAATTTCTGAAATGGAACATCCATAACAATATAAGCAAAAAGGAATTCAAAAGGGAAAATCATGTTCAATTTACAAACATTTTTATTTGGTTAATGGTCATCATCCACTCAAAGGCATAAGCAGTAAAAGTTTGCTCTACCATGGAAAGGAAACACTAAATTGTTTCATTTACTTTCATGTTTAGTGGAATGTATTTGAGAGGAAAAAACGTAACAGTTAAAAAAATTATCTAAGTAGTTAGTCAATGTTCAACTAAAACCCTAGATTGAGGGACTCAATGGGTGACGTGGATGTCTATCCACTACAAGAAAACTGTGTAACAGGTACGGACATTTCTGTTGCAAAACTCAGTTTAGCGACCGAATTACATGGTCGTGTATTTTACGTTGCTAAGCAAAATAACGACCGAATATACAGCGACCGAATAGTCGGTCACTATAGACCGACGGAATACCGACCTAATGGTCAAGATTTTTGGCTTTGACTTTTGACTTATTAACGACCGAATACCGACGTTATACTTAGCGACCGAAAACGTGGTCGCCATAAACCGACGGAATACCAACCTAATAGTCAACATTTTTGGCTTTGACTTTTGATTATGTGCGAACGAATACCGACGGGATATTTAGCGACCGTATATTCCGGCGCTATATACCGACGGAATATATAGCGACCGGAAATTCGGGTGCTATATACCGACGGAATACCAACGGACTAAATATCGACCGAAGATTCGGTCCCTATATACCGACGGAATATTGTATCGCCATACCGACCAAATATTCCGTCGCAAAACTGATTTTTAATTTTAAAAAAATAAATTTGAAATTTAATTAAATCCCTATTAATACATCAGGCAGCAGCACAGAAATCAAACCAGAAACAGAATTCCAGCCAGAGACATAAGTAATAAGATCCCAAATAGCAAAAATATAAACCCAAAAATAACATTACATAACCAATTATCTTACTAAAGAAAAATAATAAACCCAAAAATAACATTACATAACCAATTATCTTCCAAAAGAAAAATAATAAACCCAAAAATAACATTACATAACCAATTATCTTACTAAAAAACACAAGTTTACACTTCTCATTTACATTACAACACTCACAATCAAAGTGTGCACTTCTCATTTACATTACAACACTCACAATCAAAGTGCACACTTTCAATTATCAAAATTCACAATCAAAGTGTGCATACTCACAATCAAAGTTTATACTTCTCATATACTCATGAGTTGCAATCTTAAAATTCAAGAATCAAATTATTTTATGGTGAATCAAAACTCACACTGGAAGTGACGGGATGGAGGAAAATCAGTTAATTCCCTATACAACTGTACCTTCAAAACAGAGAAAAAAAATTAAATTAGAATTAACTGTGGCAGTTAAAGAATCAGAAAAATTGGAAAACAAATCTTGAAAAAAAATCGAACATTTAGATGAAGGTGCTCGGGGTAGAGGGTGGCGGAGAAGAAGGACGGCGGACGGGGAGGCAGCGAATGATGATGGGAAAGCTTCTTCGATGCAACAATGGAAGGAGACAAGGGTTGGTGGTGGCAGCTTCGGGATAGGGCTTGATGGAATTGGGGAAGGAGGTGGTGGCGGGGTGGTGGAGAGCGGAGGATTGGGGATTCGACGGACTGAGGGCCGATTTTTGGGGATTCAACGGACTGGTTCAAAGAATGGGGAAGAAGAAGAAAGTGTTCTCTGCCGGTGGAGCTTGACGTCGGAACTACGCGGAGAAGAAGGATGGCGGTGACGGCGGCGATTTCTGAGAAAATCGGCGATTGAAAGCGACGAGAGCTAATTTCTGGATGTCGATATTACTCTGTAGAAATTCTTAGGGTATTGTTTTGGATTTAGTTACAAAACGACATTGTTTTGAGACTTCGGTCGTTAATTCGTCGTTAGGTTATATTCCGTCAGTATTCGGTCGTTAAATTCCTTCGGTATTTGGTCGTTAACGAAAACAAAACGACGTCGTTTGATGTCCTTCATCTATAGGTTGATAAATATACACCGTTATATGTTCCGTCGTCGTTAAAGTCTGTCGGTATTCGGTCGTTAAAGGATGTCGTTTTAATTAATTTTAAACCTTAATTTTTTAAATTAAATAAAATATCAAAATGACGTCGTTTTGACGCCGTTATGTATTCCGTCTGGTCGGTATTCGGTCGTTAAAGGACGTCGTTTTAATTAATTTTAAACCTTAATTTTTTAAATTAAATAAAATATCAAAATGACGTCGTTTTGACGCCGTTATGTATTCCGTCGGTAAACAGTTGTTAACTTCCGTCGGTATTCGGTCGTTAACGGTGCACTAAACGACGTCGTTTTAATTTGGTCAACGTGACCGATATGGACGACGCAGTAGTGACGGAATAGCGACCGACATCATTGTGGTGTCTAGTCGGTCGTTATTCGGTCGTTATAGGCATGACAGAAAAATTCGGTCGCTAATTTTGATCGCTATTTAACTGTTTTCTTGTAGTGATCGGGCGCTAAGAATAGGTTTTTTTTTAAAAAAAAAAAAATTATAATTGAAAAAAGTATAATATCAGATGGAAACCAATTGTAAGTAATGCTTCATGATTATTTTTTAATCTATTTAAAAATAAAAAATTTGAGGTTTCGGAAAGGGGATAACTTTATATTTCCTCCTGCAACATTTATAAATAAGTGCTAGAATAGGTAAAAAAAAATGTATTGTTCAACTAATAAAAAATTATTAATGTATTATATACTTTTGAGGGGAGTATTAAAAAGTGTATCATATATGTATCATATCTTCTAGATACATCACAATATTTTTAACTTATTTTATAGCTAATTAGTAAATAGCTAGATTGATTTGCGGAGTAATTATGATCTTTATTATATTATGAGTGAATAAATAGGAGAAGCAAATATATAGTATGATTGATGCTTCAATATCATGTTTTGCTTAAATGAATAAAAGTCCAATAACTTCAAAAAATAAGAACATTTAATCGAATAAAATAAAATAAAATCTTATAAAGTATATTTAATATCTTATCATATGGTTTGGCAATTTAAAATTAGTAAATTAATTAAAAAATCAAAATTCAGAGAAAATTAGAATAATTATTTAGGAGCATGTGATTGGTCAAAACCTGAAAACATGTTTTGTAATATCTATCTACTAGCCTAATGACGCATGCTATACACGGAAATACTGAATTTCAAATTACTAATATAATGGTTGTACAATTGTATTTAGAACAAAATCTCGTTTAATTTAATTTTTCTGAAAGCAAATAAGAAGATTCAAAATTATTCGGTAATGTGAATTGCTTTGAGTAATTCCTAAATGTATTGTTTTCAGGATATACTGATAAATAATTACAACCTGCAAATGGATAATAATTTTTTTTTTATCAATAGTGATAAATATTTAATTAACAAAAAATAGAATAACTTGGCTAACAAATCAATGTAATATTTTCAATTCTTTTGTATTGATTTTCATGTTATTAATGTATCTACTTGTTGTTAAGAAGGCCGTGGCCCCAGTGGGACAAGGCTTGACCTGCGACCGAGAGGTCCTAGGTTCGACACCCGCCTCCTACGTGAGGCAAATAAAATTCTCTAGGAGAGAATTAAGGTGCTGACCCAAAAAAATAAAAAATATAAAAATGTATCTACTTGTTGTATGGTGAATCTTGCATGTTGTTTGATACAATAGATTGATAGCTTTGGAGAAAATTGATTTTAAGAATCAGAATTTGTTATTTTTCAATAGTTCATTATATATAATTTATAGAAGACAAATTAACTTCGTTTTCTGCTTAGTAAAATGTGCTCATGAAAAAAGATGGGAACTTGAAAGTTATAAAATCTTCATTCTAGGTCTCATGTTTGGTCTCGTTATTGGTTTTTTTGTATGATCCCTTACAATTGAAAGATCCTCTTCAATTTTTGGGGAAAAAAAAAGATGTTGAGAAAAGTACTTTAACAACTAATTGATTTAGTGTACAACTTCTGAAATGGAACATTCATAACAATATAAGCAAAGAGGAATTCAAAAGAGAAAGTTCATGTTCAATTTCCAAACCTTTACATTTGGTTAATGGTCATTATACTGCACAAAGGCATAAGAAGTAAAAGTCTACTCTACCATCGAAAGGAAAAACTAAATTGGGTTCATTTACTTTCATATTTAGTGGAATGTATTTGAGAGGAAAAAAAGTAATAGTTAAATTTTTTTTTATCTAAGTAATCCATCAAAGTTGAATTATACTAAAAGAAGAAAATTAAATTATTAATTAAAAAATAGAAAAGAATTTATGAGGCAAATTCTGCTTCAAAGAGAGTCAATATTGCTTATTTTTCTCCTTGAAGCCATGGAAGTGTATTTGACCTAAATAACTTTTTTTTTTTTATGGAAAAAGGGAACTTATTCAATGTCTGCCAGAATGGCCGGAATACATGAATCAGGTACACTCTCGACCAAAAAACAAGTAGTCTCAAGAGTAGTACCGTAACGAGCTAATAGATGTGCAACATTATTGCCATCGCGACGTGTATGCTGAACATTATAAGAAGGGAAAGCTAACAATTCATGTTTAACTAGATTCACCAAATGACCCACACTGGGGAGAGGTCATCTTCATCACTATGTAAGCGACATACCGCTTCCAAGGAGTCTGTCTCCACAACTAGCCTCGTGTTGATGAAACCCTATGCAAAGCGAATTCCCTCCAACAAAGATGTGAGCTCTGCATACAAGGGGGATACCGAGTATCTTAAGTGACTCGCCGCTTCCAAGTACTTCTCCGCGATAATTCCGTAACACAGCTCCTGTTCCTGCTAATAAATCTGTCCAAGAGGGGTCACAATTGAGCTTGTATTCCTCCATGCACGGAGGAACCCATCTCCAAGAGGCGTATTGCTCGGAATACACCGAGATAAATTTGCATTAGTTTGCAAAATACCATGGCAGCATCTCCATACAAAATTTTTGAGCTTATGTGGCACTTATAACGTCCAAACTCGTCTCCAAAAATTTGCAAGCCCCATTTCAGTAGATGTTTCCACACCATTTCCTGTGCGGTGTAAATAATCCATTAAGACTTTGTAGCCCGACCTTACCGTGTACTTGCCCGACTTGTTGTAGCCCCAAACAATTTTATCCAAAGGTCGAGGTGTTAGTAGTGCCCTAGGACCATTAGCACATGTTGTGCGTTTTGTTATCTTTTGAGCATGTAATTGAATAGTTAATTTTGCTTTTGATTATCAAATGTGTGATTTGATAGTAAAACTCATTAGCTTATGTAATTACTATTCTATTAGTCCCTAGTTTTATGTAATGCCTAATTACTATGAAATAAAACTAGTATGATTGTTGATTGATGATCTTGTTTTACTGATCATGTGTAATGGATACAAATCACATCATAGATGCAATATATAGGGATACATTGTATTGGGACGTGATCCGTCGAGAAGTAATACTTCATGGTCTTAAGTCATAAGTATTACTTCGTCAATACTATTTTAGAATCCTTAGACCTTATGTCTTCATTGATTCTAGTATGAATGGAGCCACGCTTTTGACTCGATCGGACGTTACTTGTAACGAGTAATCAATACGATCGATGATCGGATGTAGTGTCCTATCATAGCTTGAATGTGAGAGACATTGTAAGGAATTTGTCCCTCTCTATTATTTGAGAGAGATATCCATGGGCCCCTCGATAGGGAAAGATTGTTTAAATGCATGGCAGTGCTCAAATGTATTTGATAAAGTGGTTATCAAATGCTATTTGTCAAAAGCAGATCTACCCGGAGATCGAGCATAAATATAATTAAGCTTAATAAGGGTGACGACCACCATGCCTTATGCTTAATTAGGATATCGCGAGACAAAGGGATTAAATAGTGGATTGACAATAGGTTCCGTTGTAAATTCATTCACCTCGGGTAGTCACAATGTCCTCGCTAGGGGCAGCTTGTGACTTATGAACTCACACTACTACTAAGTGTGTTTTCATTGCCATTGTGATATGAACCTACTGTGGTCACACGCATAGACAGAGCTAACAAGCTTCATGTCAGATTCAATGAATCTAGAATGTGTCTAGGTTCATTGTATCGACATTTGTTTTTTCCGAAAATAATAAAGTGTTTATTATTCGAATTAGAGATAAGGGGCAATTTTGGTATTTAACTAAAAGCCGGGATTAAGTCGGAGTTGTTATCCGATAAAGACTCCCACTACCAGCCAGAAGTCTAGGGGACGTGGGAGTCGAGTCTCCCACGGGACGAGAGAAGTTGAGTAGACGTGGGAGTTGTTCCGGGAACAAACTCCCACACTCTATATAACATCTCTTAGCCGAAACCCCTAGGTAACTAAGTCATTCAGCTGAAATTAAACAAGTAACCCGAAATCAGATTTCGGATTTCTCAAACCTCTCCCTTTTTTCTCTAATTCCCGAATCTCGGAAAAGACGAAGAGCTAGCAATCACCGCTTGTTTCGTCGCGTGGATACTGAGTAGAGGGAAATTCGCAAAAGGGAATTCCGTTGGTGAAAAGAAAACTTCCAAGAATCGTCATCCTCCATTCAAGAAGTAGCTTCTTGAATCCGAAAATTGTAAGTTTTACCTGCTTTTCGATTCGTTTACGTATGAGCGGATCCTTCAGGGGAGGATCCATGGGTGTTTGGAGCGAGTTTCCGCCCATGAATCCCTTCGATGGTATCGAGCCTTGCTCATACGATTCGAATCGATATTGTTAATCACATCTTAACACATATCAAATTCGATTTGGTATGTGTATTTGTGAAAAAACGAAAAAGATCGTTTCTTTTATGTTTCGTGATTATAACGTATAAACTGAATTTCGGTTAATCGATTACATGTTTCGGATATCATGATATGCATAAAGCTGTTTTAATTTGATTAATATTGTATGAACCGATTAACCAGTATGTCATTAATATTAAATACATAAAGCTGCTGTGAATTCGATTTCAGAATCGCATAAATCTGTTATGTTAATCGAAATTAATTTGATTAAATTCGTCATTAAGCATAAATCAAGCTTTCGTTAACTCGATTAACCATTACATAATCCGATTATGTATGTAAGGCGATTGTAGGGGTAGATCCGGGGAGGAAAAACTCATTCGATGAGTCGATGTCGCCGTCATGCGTCGCCCGATTCTGTCGCTCTCCCGAATTAAGACTTTGTGTATGATTTCATTGTGCTTTATGTGATATTAGCATGGTGAATAGCATGGCCTACTATACCCCTTGTTTTACATATTTTGATTGTAATTTTATAATACGACCTGCGAGTCGTTTTTCAATGTTGTAAAATTGTAATCGCTTCATTAGATTAGCTTTACTGCTTTACATTGAAGGCTGGGTATGCCCATGCAAATATGTAACAAGGCTGGAGGTGCAAGATCGAAGACATTATCCATGAGATGGATTTTGACCTAGATTGACCCTTGACTCCCACAAGGCTCGTGGGAGTCATTATAGGAATAGGCCATGCTATATCACATTTACTTTTTCGCTTCATAACCTGCGTGTGATGTTTATTTTATGTCTGGATGGATTTAATTTTGAACGTCACATCAAATGGTTTTAATTAAGTCTTAAAGTGCCTACCATAACCTAAGCACTCCATGAGCTTGGATCATCATTATGTCTGGTTGCCAAAGCAACGGATAAGTGGTTATCTAGGCAAGAGGAGATGGGAAAATAGTGATTTCCATATGCTTAGACATGGTTCGACTTAACTAGGCTATCAAAATAGTTTTGGGCCTAGGGCATAAAATGGGAAATAGCCGGGACATATAGATGTCAATCCCATTAGATGATTTTACTTTAATTGTGGGTGTTAAGCCAAAGCTTTCCTATAACTATTGTAAAATGTTTTTTTCCCCACTATTATCAAGTGTTGAAATTGTGGAAAATGTTTTGCTCAAAAACTAATAACTTTGCAATTAACTTAATGTAGATCATGGCAACCAATTCATCACACAATTCACTGCGATCAATCCTTGAGAAGGAAAAACTAAGCGGGACCAATTTCCTTGATTGGGCCCGCAACTTAAGGATTGTCCTTAAGCGGGAAAGAAAGTCATGACGTTCTTGATACTGGACATTCCCGAACGACTGCTAATAACGCCCCTAGAGCTGAAAGAGATACTTGGAAGAAGCATTTCGATGACTCTAACGATGTGACTTGTCTCATGTTAGTCACAATGAGCCCTGACCTTCAAAAACAGTTTGAAGGAATTGAGGCTTTCCAGATGATGGGCCAGCTCAAGGAAATGTTCCAAGAGCAAGCTCGTCATGAAAGATTCCTCACAACTAAGGCGTTAAATAGTTGCAAAATGGCCCCCTGGAACCTCCGTGAGTGCACACGTTCTTAAGATGAAGGGGCTACTTTGACCAACTTGAGAAGCTTGAGCTGCTGTAGGTCATGACATGGCCACGGATATGATCTTGGGCTCACTCCCACCGGAGTATGACCAATTCGTAATGAACTTCAACATGCATGCCATGGAAAAGACCATACACGAAATTCACGGGATGCTCACAGCGTTGAATCGAACATTAAGAAGACCCCCGAAGTCTTAATGGTTCAAAAAGGGAATTTCAAGAAGAAAGGCAAGGGAAAGTCCATGGCTAAGAGAGGAAAAGGCAAAGGCAATGACAAGCCCAAGCCCCGACCCCAAAGCCAAGGCACCAAAGGAGGGAGTTTGCTTCCATTGTGGCGAACCGAGCCATTGGAAACGGATTTGCAAACTCTATTTGGAAGAGAAGAAAAAGGGAAAGGCCGATTCATTGTCTCTCCGTGTATTTATGTTATAGAAATTAACATGTCTGCTCCTACTTCATGGGTATTAGATACTGGTTGTGGATCTCACATTTGTGCAAATGTGCAGGGGGTTCAAAAAAGAGTAGATCACTCGCAAAAGGAGAAGTGGACCTCGGAGTAGCCAACGGAGCAAGAGTTGTTGCTTTGTAGCTACTGGGGACATTTAATTTAGTTTTGCCAAGTGGCCTTATCATACAACTAGATAATTGTTTGTATGTTCCAACTTTGAGTAGGAATATTATTTCAGTATCTTGTTTGGATATTGAAGGTTTTGAATTAAGTATTATGAATAAAATTTGCACCATTCATAAAGATCGTATCTTTTATGGAGATGCCTCTTTGATGAATGGGCTTTATATTCTTAACCTCGATGATTCCATTAAAAGGCCCATCTATAACATTAATACTAAAAGGTTTAAATCAAATGACTTAAACCAAACCTACTTTTGGCACTGTCGTTTGGGCCACATAAACGAGAAACGCATATCAAAACTCCATACAGATGGGATTTTAACATCATTTGACTTAGAGTCTTATGAGACGTGTGAATCTTGCTTGTTGGGCAAAATGACTAAAGCTCCCTTTACTGGACAAAGTGAGAGAGCTTCCGATTTGTTGGGCCTCATACATACAGATGTTTGTGGACCAATAAACACTAGTGCTAGAGGAGGGTTTCAGTACTTCATCACATTCACAGATGATTTCAGTAGATATGGCTACGTCTATCTAATGAAACATAAATCTGAATCTTTTGGAAGATTCAAAGAATTTCAAAATGAAGTACAGAATCAACTTGGCAAAAGTATTAAGATACTTGATCGGATCGAGGTGGCGAATACCTTAACCAAGAGTTTGACGAACATCTTAGTGGTTGTGGAATTGTTTCACAATTAACTCCTCCTGGCACACCACAATGGAATGGCGTGTCAGAACGGAGAAATCGCACCTTATTAGATATGGTTCGATCTATGATGAGTCAAACAAGTCTTCCAATTTCCTTTTGGGGCTACGCCCTAGAAACTGCTGCATTTATATTAAACAGAGTACCTTCTAAAGCGGTTCAGAAAACTCCATATGAGATGTGGACTGGGAAACGACCTAGTTTGTCATTTCTCAAAATTTGGGGATGCGAGGCGTATGTAAAACGCTTGTTATCTGATAAACTCGCCCCTAAATCTGACAAGTGTTTGTTTGTGGGATACCCTAAAGAAACTAAAGGATATTACTTCTATCTTCCATCAGAGAACAAAGTGTTTGTTGCTCGTAATGGTGTATTCCTTGAAAGGGAATTTATTTCCAAAGAGGATAGTGGGAGTAAGATCCATCTTGAGGAAATTCAAAATCCCCAAACAACATCTGAACCAACTTTAGAAGTTCAAGCAAGCTCACGTGCCGATACTGAGCTTCAATCTTTGACACAAGGCCCAAGGAGGTCGAGTCGGGTACATCAACGACTCGAGAGATATGGATTTCTCGTGACTAATGATCATCGTGTTGAACCGATTGATCAAGATGAACCCACTACCTACAAAGAGGCAATTCGTAGTTCCGAGTCGGATAAGTGGCTAGAAGCTATGAAGTCCGAGATGCAATCCATGTACGACAACCAAGTATGGACTTTGGTTGACCCACTCGAAAGGGTGCAAGGTCATTGATAACAAATGGTGTTATAAAAAGAAGACCGACATGGATGGTAATGTACACACTTTTTAAATCGCGACTAGTAGTTAAAGGTTATAGACAAGTTCATGGTATTGACTATGACGAAACCTTTTCCCCGTCGTGATGATAAAGTCAATTAGGATTTTACTTGCCATAGCCGCATATTATGACTATGAGATATGGCAAATGGATGTTAAGATCTGCGTTTCTTAACGGAAACCTTCTCGAGGATGTGTATATGACACAACCTCGAGGGGTTTGTTGATCCAACAAATCCTAGCAAAGTGTGTAAGCTTCAAAGGTCCATTTATGGATTGAAGCAAGCATCTCGAAAGTTGGAATCGTCGCTTTGATGAGCGTATTAAAGAATTCGGTTTCATCAAAAAGCGAAGACGAGCCTTGTGTTTATAAGAAAGTAACTAATAATGCGAGTAGTGTTCCTTGTGCTTTACGTGGACGACATCTTATCGATTGGAAATGACATCCCCACATTACAAAGCGTCAAAGCTTGGTTGGGGAAGTGCTTTTCCATGAAAGACTTAGGCGAGGCTACATACATTTTGGGTATTAGAATCTATAGAGATAGATCTAACAAAATGATTGGCTCGAGCTGCAGTGGATACATTGACAAGGTACTTGAAGCGGTTCGGTTTGCAAGACTCCCAAAAAGGGATTCTTGCCCATGTCACATGGCGTTAAACTCAGCAGAACTCAAGAACCTTCCACAAGGGAGGACCAAGAGCGCATGAGTAAGATCCCATATGCTTCGGCCATTGGGTCTATTATGTACGCCATGATATGCACTCGCCGAGATGTCTCACTTGCTTTAAGTATGACTAGCGAGATATCAATCGACCACGGAGAGTCACATTGGACTGCATTCAAGAGCATTCTTAAATACTTGAGAAGGACTAAAGATATGTTCTTAGTTTACGGAGGTCGGGGAAGGAAGTCCAGTAGTAAATGCTTACACAGACGCAAGCTTCCGGGGACCGACGTAGATGATTTTAGATCGCGATCTGGTTTTGTGTTTTGTTTGAATGGAGGTCGTTTGTGAGCTGGAAGAGCTCAAAGCAAGAAACCGTGGCCGACTCTACAAATGTGTTTCGAGTATCTAGTTGCTTCTGCAAGCAGCTAAAGAAGGCTGTTTGGATCGGGAAGTTTGTTGATGAACTAGGTGTCGTCCCTAGCATTGTGAACCCGGTGGACCTCTATTGTGATAGTACTTGGTGCCATTTCACAAGCTAGGGAACCTAGATCTCACCAACGATCCAAACACATTCTCGGCGTTTCCATCCGATTAGAGAGATCATCGACGAGAGAGGCGTTAGTATTTGCAAAGTTCATACGAGACGACAACATTGCAGATCCATTGACCAAGCCACTCCCACAGCCTAAACATGAGAGTCATACTAGGTCAATGGGATTGAGGATCATGTATGATTGGACCTAGGGCAAGTGGGAGATTGTTAGTAGTGCCCTAGGACCATTAGCACATGTTGTGCGTTTTGTTATCTTTTGAGCATGTAATTGAATAGTTAATTTTGCTTTTGATTATCAAATGTGTGATTTGATAGTAAAACTCATTAGCTTATGTAATTACTATTCTATTAGTCCCTAGTTTTATGTAATGCCTAATTACTATGAAATAAAACTAGTATGATTGTTGATTGATGATCTTGTTTTACTCGATCATGTGTAATGGATACAAATCACATCATAGATGCAATATATAGGGATACATTGTATTGGGACGTGATCCGTCGAGAAGTAATACTTCATGGTCTTAAGTCATAAGTATTACTTCGTCAATACTATTTTAGAATCCTTAGACCTTATGTCTTCATTGATTCTAGTATGAATGGAGCCACGTTTTGACCCAATCGGACGTTACTTGTAACAGAGTAATCAATACGACTGATGATCGGATGTAGTGTCCTATCATAGCTTGAATGTGAGAGACATTGTAAGGAATTTGTCCCTCTCTATTATTAGAGAGAGATATCCATGGGCCCCTCGATAGGGAAAGATTGTTTAAATGCATGGCCGTGCTCAAATGTATTTGATAAAGTGGTTATCAAATGCTATTTGTCGAAACAGTCTACCTGGAGATCGAGCATAAATATAATTAAGCTTAATAAGGGTGACGACCACCATGCCTTATGCTTAATTAGGATATCGCGAGACAAAGGGATTAAATAGTGGATTGACAATAGGTTCCGTTGTAAATTCATTCACCTCGGGTAGTCACGATGTCTCGCTAGGGGCCGCTTGTGACTTATGAACTCACACTACTACTAAGTGTGTTTTCATTGCCATTGTGATATGAACCTACAGGGTCACACGCATAGACGAGCTAACAAGCTTCATGTCCAGATTCAATGAATCTAGAATGTGTCTAGGTTCATTGTATCTGACATTTGTTTTTCTGAAAATAATAAAGTGTTTATTATTCGAATTAGAGATAAGGGCAATTTTGGTATTTAACTAAAGCTGGGATTAAGTCGGAGTTGTTATCCGATAAAGACTCCCACTACCAGCAGAAGTCTAGGGGACGTGGGAGTCAGAGTCTCCCACAGCCGAGAGAAGTTGAGTAGACGTGGGAGTTGTTCTGGGAACAAACTCCTACACTCTATATAACATCTCTTAGCCGAAACCCTAGGTAACTAAGTCATTCAGCCGAAATTAAACAAGTAACCCGAAATCAGATTTCGGATTTCTCAGCCTCTCCCTTTTTCTCTCTAATTCCCGAATCTCAGAAAGACGAAGAGCTAGCAATCACTGCTTGTTTCGTCGCGTGGATACCGGTAGAGGGAAATTCCGCAAAAGGGAATTCCGTTGGTGAAAAGAAAACTTCCAAGAATCGTCATCCTCCATTCAAGAAGTAGCTTCTTGAATCCGAAAATTGTAAGTTTTACCGCTGTTTTCGATTCGTTTACGTATGAGCGGATCCTTCAGGGGTCACAATTGAGCTTGTATTCCTCCATGCACGGAGGAACCCATCTCCAAGAGGCGTATTGCTCGGAATACACCGAGATAAATTTGCATTAGTTTGCAAAATACCATGGCAGCATCTCCATACAAAATTTTTGAGCTTATGTGGCACTTATAACGTCCAAACTCGTCTCCAAAAATTTGCAAGCCCCATTTCAGTAGATGTTTCCACACCATTTCCTATGCGGTGTAAATAATCCATTAAGACTTTGTAGCCCGACCTTACCGTGTACTTGCCCGACTTGTTGTAGCCCCAAACAATTTTATCCAAAGGTCGAGGATGGTAAAGCGGAATAGCTTGAATATTCTGCACATCAAAAGGATTGAATAATTGGTTCAAAACTACCTCAGACCAGCTCCCACCCGGTTCTTCTATCAATTGCCAAACTTCCATATCCTCGAGCTGGGCCGAGGACGGGATAGTAATCTGAAATGTTTTCGGACTTGGTACCCACTCATCCTTCCAAATCCGAGCACTGCGTACGTCTCCTGTCCTCCAGTGAAGCCAGAGGTATAGAAAATATTGTCCATCAATGATTGTACACTAGCAAATGATTATACACTAGCAAATGACCCGTGCTATGCACGGAAATACTGAATTTGAAAATACTAATTTAATGATTGTACAATTGTACTTGGAACAAAAACTCGTTAACTTTAATTTTTCAGAAAGCAAATAAGAAATTTCATCATGATTGGGTAATGTGATTTTTATTGAGTAACTCTCAAATGTAGATATACTGATTAATGATTACAACCTGCAAATGAACAATACAAATATTTTATCAATAATGATAAATATTTAATTAACAGAAAATAAAATAACTTGACTAACAAATCAATGTATTATAGAATTTCCTACCTTTACTTGACATTATTTCAATTTGTATGTTGGGAAAGATGCGAGTATTTTTCCCACCAGTTTACTTTCCAGACAATACAAATTACTGGGCGAAGACTTTGATCCAAATTAAATATAGGTGGACGAATAAGAAATGTAAATGCAGAACCCACGCAATAATTTATATGATCTTGCATTAGCTTCGGTTCATTTTCCTGAAATACATAAGAATAAAAATTTCATAATGGTATAGTAATTTGTAAAATTATAATTGAATTATTTATAAAAGATCATAATGCTTTATTAAATATCTTGGATTGTAGTTTTTTTAAGTAATTTGGTGAGCATCGAAGTAGAAATTATGCATGCTTGCCTCTAAGAAGGGTGTGCATAATTCCAGTACTATCTTTCAACTTAACGTAGAATCTAAATCTATCCATTTTAAATGACAACAAAATTAGGAATTTTGAATACAACTTTGATTAAATATTAATAACTAATTTACCTTGGTATCGTTTGCACCACATCTTGACAATAAGTGCACACCTCATTTTCACTAACGGACTTGTTTCACTATTGCATATATTAGCAAAATACAATTATTTTTTTCAGTTAAAAAAATACAATTAATTAGTTATTAATAAGACTTTCTTACTTGAACTGATGCTTGATAATCAGATATTCGACATCGTTTTGCATTTGTGATTAATAACAATTGCGAAGTAGAAAATGTAGTATTCCAACCAATTTGCTTCGGGTCAATGTTATATTTCTTGAAAAGTGATGCAACTGCTGTCAGCCTGAATATCAAACGGTTCAGAAAGATATGCATACAAAGGCCAAGGATTCCACTCATATTTAGAATCCATCCAATATTAGCAGTCGAGCAAAATGTGAACTTTCCAATTAATATGGACAATTTTGAAACACAAGCTATAGTAATAATCATTAGGTAAAGTCCAATAATAATACCTCATTATTGTTATTATTATTATTATTATTATTATTATTATTATTATTATTATCATTAGGTAAAGTCATGGAGATAACATCTTCCACCTCAGTGCAAAATCCCATGCAATCTCTTCCAAGCCCAATTGTGTATTTCCCTTTACTTGCTCCATCATGAGCCTCCAAAACACCCTGCACTAAATTGGAAACATCCAAAACTCTTTCAATTTACGTGAAACCTACATTAAGTATTTTTCTCGCAAAAGAGGAACACTTTAAAGTACTTATAAAGTAAAAAAAGAAAAAAAATTGTATGTCGTCATACATGTCTCATGCATGTCCCGAACCACTCACAATTTGCCAAGTGTATAAAGAATTGGAAGAAATTGTCACATGGGAGAATTCTAAGTGGCGAGGACATGTACGTACAAAAAAACTGCTGAAATTTATAGATCTATGATGAGCTCTAATCATAACTTGCACCCCAATCAAATTCACAAAATGCAAAGAAAAAATAAATATTAAGTCTCCAAACTATCCCCAAATTTTTTTAAAAAAAACACTTTATGCTTTATGTGAAAATTTGAAAACCAGTTACTCACATAAATTCAGAATGAATGTTTCTGTAGAATTTTCAGTCGAAACATTCATTCTACTGAAACATCATTATGAATTTATGTGAGTAACTGATTTTCATAATTTTGGCTTTCTTGATTTCTTGCAGGAGTCGAGTACCAAGCTAGCGACTTGGGTCTGTTAGTTTAGAATACATCAGTTGAGCAACTGGGCATTGCAAGAAAGGTTACTATTACCAAGAAATCAACAATCATATGGTTTTAGTTTTTCAATTTTCTTGCAGCAAAAAATGATTTTTTATTGATTTATTAAAGTATCATTCCATTGTTTTTCTTCTTCTTTTAAGAACAACTAACATATATTCTATCTTCTCCAGGTACTATTTATGATGTAGACTGTAGAGTTCTTCAGCTACTCTGTTGCCTGATTATATCATTAATTGATTGCCAAATTTAGAGAATTTTGGTTTCAATTTTTTAAATATATGATATATTTCAAGAATTTAAAATTGTTAATTAATGAAAAGTAGTTAGAACTAGGGGTGAATTGCTCTCATCTAAAGTTTATATGTTCAAATAAGTTACTAACAAACTCTTATGATTGTTTAATTGGTTTAATTCTCTCATTTTTCCGGTATTTTTTGGTGAATTCTGAATTTTGATGGTATTAATGTGTAATGGAAACTGTTAATGCCGATTCTGTTGGAGGTCAATGAAATATCAATAATTTTTAAGGTACAATTTTTGTTCTACTATTTACTCTAATTTTCGGTTTGTTGTAGTATTATAGATAGATTCTCTCATAGAAGTGATACACGTTTGCATGAATGAGAAGTGGAAAAATATAGAAGCCACTTATGATTTTCATTTTGATCCTTTGACTTCATTGCTAAACAGGTGCAGGTTATATTATGGACTTAACTTATGATATTTTTGTGGTTGACTCGAACTCTCTTTTGTTTGTTTTTTAAACAATCTCTGCATGATGGCAATAGAATTGCACACAAGTCTCGACTTATCCTTTCATCATTTGCTAATCTATCACTACACGGAACTTTTCAGTACCTTTGGAAGTTATAAATTACCCCATTATGTGGTTAATGGTTTTTGTCATTGGTAATTTGCCAATAATTAGACATCTGATATCATGTGAGTCTCTAATAATTTAATTTTTCTGGCTCAGTTGATTTGCTTGTGCAAATCACATTTCAATTGGGTTTCTATTTCTAACTAAAGTGTTTTTTTTTAAAAATTTGGGGATAGTTGGAGACTTAATATTTATTTTTTCTTTGCATTTTGTGAATTTGATTGAGGTGCAAGTTATGATTAGAGCTCATTATAGATCTATAAATTCCAGTAAGTTTTTTGTACATACATGTGTCCTCGCCACTCAGAATTCGCCCATGTGACAATTTCTTCCAATTCTTTATACACTTGGCAAATTGTGAGTGGTTCGGGACATGCATGAGACATGTATGAGGACATACAATTATTTTTTCTTTTACTTTATAACTACTTTAAAGTTTTCCTCTTTTTGCAGAAAATACTTAATGTAGGTTTCTGTAAATTGAAGAGTTTTGGATGTTTCCAATTTACTGCAGGATGTTTTGGAGGCTCATGATGGAGCAAGTAAAGGGAAATACACAATTGGGCTTGGACAAGATTGCATGGGATTTTGCACTGAGGTGGAAGATGTTATCTCCATGACTTTACCTAATGATTATAATAATAATAATAATAATAATAATAACAACAATAATAATGAGGTATTATTATTGGACTTTACCTATTGATTATTACTATAGCTTGTGTTTCAAAATTGTCCATATTAATTGGAAAGTTCACATTTTGCTCTACTAACCAGGCTTGTTGGGTTATTTATGATACACCATGACTGTTTTGCCAAGAGGGAAAGATTAAAAGCCTCTAAATCCCGTAAACCGAGGCCGCCAGCAGACTTTGGCAGACAGATACTCTTCCAAGACTTCCAACAAATTTTTCGCTTACCATCATTATCTCCTCACCAGAGTAAACACATCATGGATGTAATTGCATTCTTTGTTTCATCTACAAAAAGAAAGAAAGACATAATGTACGTCGGCATTTCTTGAACAACAGACTTAAGTGGAATCTCCTTTCCCGCTTGCGGGAGAAATTTCTCCTTCCACCCATTAAGTTTCTTCCAAACCATATCCTTCACCAAGGCAAAAGCATTTTTCTTCGAACGCCTAATAACATACGGCATCCCCAGATACTTCCCCTTACCATCATCCTCCGCTACCCCAAGTTGTGGCAAAATGGTTTCCTTCAAAGACATGTCTGTATCCTTTCCGAAATAAACTGATGACTTACTCCGGTTGATAAACTGGCCCGAGTGATACACATAGTCTTGTAGGATTGCTTGGATGGAGTCAATATTTCCCATTGTTGCTTGCGCAAAAAGTATACTGTCATCCGCGAAGAGCAAGTGTGACACCTCCGGACCTCTGTTACCCACCGAATCCCTTTGTGCTAAATGGCCTCTTGGGCTCGCCGGATGAATGCCGAAAACCCCTCTGAGCATAGGATAAAAAGGAACGGTGACAAGGGGTCGCCTTGCCTTATACAGCGACTCGGCCTGAACTCCTTAGAAGGCTGACCATTGATTAAGATGGAGAAACGAACTGTTCTGATGCATGCCATAATGAGCCTTTCCAATTTCTGAGGGAAACATAATATATTCATCACAGCCTCCAAATAGTCCTACTCCACCCGATCAAATGTCTAACTCATATCAAGCTTAAGGGCGAGCTCTGAGGATTTTTTTGCCTTCGCCTGCAAGGTATGAAATACCTCGAAAGCAACTATGGCATTATCTGTAATGAGTCTTCCCTTTAAAAATGCACTCTGAGCCTCATCTATAACCCGACCCATGATCATCTTTAAACGGTTCACCACAGTTTTTTATACAAGTTTATACAACACATTGCACGAACTTATAGGTCGATATTCTGTCATTCTCATAGGCGCCTTAACCTCTAGGATTAGGACTATGTATGTGTGATTTAAGGGCGCTACGTCAACACCATCATTTAGAATGCCAATAACCATATTAGTGATACTAATGCCACAAATTTGCCACATTTTTTGTAAAAATATGCATGCATACCATCCGGACTCGGGGATTTTGTACCTGGCATATCTTTCAAACCCTTGTAAATATCTGCTGCAGTGAAGGGCTGCTCCAAAGTTGCTATCGCCGCTCGGTCTAGTACCTTGGTGAACAAGTTAGGATCCAACGGATCATGCATGAATCCGCGACTTGTGGAAAAAATCCCCTTAAAGTATTGCAAAGCTGCAGTTTGTATTTCCCCATCATTCCTTGTAATATAACCATCAGCTAATACAAGTGGTTGGATGGTATTCCGTGTACGTCGACTACTCGCTTTGTGATGAAATTATTTTGTATTCCTATCCCCTTCCATAAGCCATTCTACCCTTGATCGAGATTTCCAATATATTTCTTGATCTACAAGTAAAGACTCCAACTGAGACATGAGTCGTTTTTCCTCGGCAAAGATCAAAGGCCCCTGAGTTCTCATCATTAGAAGCCTCCCCTCCACCTCAGCGACTTGCTTGGAGAGCTGCCGAAACCTTCCTGTTCCCCAACGGTGAAGTTCATCCCGAGTCTCAGCAATTCTTGACTTATATGATATGGGGCCGTGGAATGTATATGAGACCAATGTGTCTCCCAAATTTCCGCACACTCCTGATGCCGAAAGAACTTAAGTGAAGGAAATTGCTTTATATTTTTTGTTGCATAGACAACATTAATGTTCGAGAAAGATTCATTCAGATTTTCAAAAATAAAAATACTATTTTAGGAGTTGTTGCCTAACTGGCAAAACATGTTAGGAACATGGAAATTGTAAATGAAACAATGCTTATAGAATGCGATAAATTTTTTATAAAATAAATTAATTCAAAAATAGAAAAAGAATATGAAGAAATGTAAAAACAAATAAGATTCATTAATGTATTAATATACTAAACAAAATCCTATAAAACAAATATAGAGAAAACCCAAGAAGCTGCAAACAAAGAAAATAAAATTGTAAATGAGAAAAGAATAATTTGAAAGTAGGAAAAAATAAATTATTCTGAAAATAAAGCACAAAAACAATGGAAATTAAGAAGGCTTGTAAACTTTACTTCCAAGACCTGAATACTTATTAATAACATTGTATTTAAAAATCCTTAGAAAAGGTAAAACATCATAAGAAAGTATATTGCATCAAGAAACAAAATTATAGAAATGAATACGAAAATAAAAAATAAAAATTAAATTACTATTCAAGAAAAATAAAAATAAATTAGTAAAGAAGAAATTACCAAATTGATATTGTATATGAAAATGAAAACCTTGAGGGTGTGTTTGTTTCTTGGAATTGGTTTTGGAATTCCAATTCTATGAAATTCCATGGAATTACAAGAAATTGGAATTCTAAGGTTTTCCAATTCTAAACTATGCAATTGATGTGGAATTCAATTCTAATTTTAATTTATTTGTTTGAAACACCAAAAAATCACATAATTAAAAAAAAATGAATCTAGTGTGAAAGTCTAATATTCTCCCAATACAAATAGCCAAAGTACATTTGAATTAAAATGACATAAATACCCTTTTAAAAGATTTATCACTGTAAAATAACGGAAATTTTTTTGCTGCAAAATTAAAAAAAACATTCATAGTGCTAAACAAAATATTTATAGTATGAATTGGATAAAATACCGTTGAAAACAAAAATATTTTTATGGAAAACGACGAAAATACCCCTAGTAGAAAATGACGAATTTTTTCGAGTATAAAAAATGATGAAAATTCTCTACTAAAGTTAAAAATATACTATTTTGCGTAATATGAAGAAAAAATTTGTAGTCCAATTTTAATATTTTATAAAAATGCATTCGTTGCAAAATGACAAAAATACCATTGTTAAAGTGGAATTAGCTCACTGTGTATAATAACGAATATGTACTTGATAAAGATGACTAAATCACAAAATGATGAAAATACTCTGATGAAAATGAAGAAAATAACATTTTCCCATTGGTTTAGAATGGGGAAATGCCTATTTTCCAAAATGACAAAATTACCCTTATTGTAAAATTTTCATTTTTTTTTAAAACGAGTGGTAATTTTTTTATTTTCATCATGGTTATTCTTTTTCATTTGGTATGAATGACATTTATATTATTTCTCAACAAGTGTATTTTCGTCATTTTACACCGATAATATTTTAGGCATTTCAAGTAAACAAATTTTTTAAAATTTTTTATAAAGGATAATTTGGGGCATTAGACTAACCTTGGTTTAGCAGAAAGGGCTAACCATGGAAGTGATTTTTTTGGAGACAACTTTTTTGTTCCGTCCTGGATAATTTGGGGCATTGGACTAACCTTGGTTTAGCAGAAAGGGCTAACCATGGAAGTGATTTTTTTGGAGACAACTTTTTTGTTCCGTCCTGCCCCAGAACGGAAGTGGGACTTCCGTCTTCAAACCAACCCTAATAAATTCCTGATACCCTACAAACCCTAAAAATCCGTGACTTGAGGACGGAATTGCCACTTCCATCCTCAAATTGCAGTGGATATATCATCTAAACCCACATTTAATCCTCTATATATACATGCATACATACATACATACATACTTATTCTTCTAAAATCATATCAAATATAGAAATTTCTCTCCAAATTTCCTTCCTTCCAAACTAAGGTAGTTACTCTCAAACTTAGAATTTTGAAAATTAATAGCGAAATGGATCACGCCCTGAAAGAGTATTTCAGACACTAATTTAAAATTATTGTTTGAAATCAAACCAATAGAAAAATGGAAATATCTTAATTTGTAATGTGTATTTTTTTTATCAAATGTGTTGAGCTATCTAACTAATATGATATACATGTAGCGTCCTCCGTCAATGTACACAAATTGGTTGGAGCGAACTGGTCTCGGCTTAGCAAGTTGTGTCTATCTGAAGGACGTAATTGGGAATCAATGGTGCGTTTATGTAACCAAAATAGTTGACAAGCACTACCTAGACAGTGGTTTACAAGGATTTTTGCGTGACAACAATCTTCGACTGACAGATACAGTTCATTTTATCCCTTCTCCAATGAACCTACTAGATATTTATTTTAAGGGAGGATTTTTTATAAGGCCCGGGATCGGTTACCTTAAGGGGGAATTATCGTATCCCTCCGACGGGGCTTTTTTTCGGCAGAGTTTTCGAATAGACATTGAGAATACGTTCATGGGATTTTCAAAACCGATACTTTTTTTAATATTAAATTTTTGGAAAAATATTCGTTCCTCTTCAAGTTATTTATTGTAATTTGTTTTTCTGTGTACAATGGATATCGAGAAACTACATGCAATGACGCGTTAGAATGCAACTTAGAATCCCTGAAGTACTACACATGCGTAATAGTCAAGGGGACAAACTGACACTCCAAGTGACTAGAGACGAAGGCGGAGACGATTACTATATTTTTGGGTGGCCTGAGTTTGTTGTGTTTTCGAGATTGCATCCCGGTGACCATGTACAAATCCATCCAGCCCCTTACGATATTCTTGATTATAGGGCCGGGAATGATTTTTTTTCCAATTTAATGGAACAACTTTAATAATACGTCATTGTAATATTTGCAATGTTTTCTTATTGAATGAAATAAAAT
Organism: Vinca minor; assembly: GCA_026122235.1. Taxonomy (NCBI): domain Eukaryota; kingdom Viridiplantae; phylum Streptophyta; class Magnoliopsida; order Gentianales; family Apocynaceae; genus Vinca; species Vinca minor. The sequence continues at coordinate 1,428,937 of JAOCZM010000191.1, forward strand.
TAAAATAAGTTGATAAGATTGCAGACAATTAAAATAAGTGATAATTGATACATTCTAAAATATTACAAGTTACAAAATTTAAATACAATTAATTAGGAGGTGGTTGGTTAGGAGTTGCTTGGTTGGGGCTAGTCTTCCAGTTGTGACCGATCTCTTTACAGTTCCTGCACTTCTTCGGTCTTGGATTTCACCGGTTCTCTGTGTCCATAGGCATTTGAAATCTCCGTCTTTGAGGTCGACCAACCTGTGAAATTTTCATGTTAGGAGGGTGATATGTCATATCAAAAGGAGCAGGTCTCCAATGCATGAGATCGAGCATAGGATATAAATTGGACTTGCATGTATTCCTGTAGTACTACAGAGAATACACATGGTGGATATACTTTGAAGCATCCTCCATGACCCATTTGGACACTGCAATGACATGCGTGCATGGAGTTGTATAAGTAGACCATTTATCGAAGTTACAATCATGAGCTGATAAGATGACTGTGTATATTTTTCCACCTTCACCAGGTCCTCTATGTCGGGACATGAACCTATAGATTCATTGGTCTTTATGGTGTCTTTGCACAGTCAAACTTGTAGCTTTCTGTTCGTAAACGAAGTACTGATCCCATATTCTCTTAGGGAATGGCGTTTTACAATTATTAGTGTCTTGCCTATGCAAGTCGAAATAGTGAACAAGGTTGTAAAACACTATCTCCACCAGACCTTTCAAAAGCAGCGAGCACTCTAGACTGTTTCAAAACACTGTTAAGCGTTTCAGACATGTTAGTCGTCATGCACCCGAAGCGCTTCCCCCCATCGTATGCCAAAGTCCACAACTCTTTCGGATGCTGCATTAACCAGTTAAATGCCTTTGTGTTTTATAAGGTCAAGATAAAGATCACACTTAACTTTTTTCTTTTGGGTAGCAGCAAGCCATACATAATCTTTCAATTCTTTATTTTTGGCATGAGTGTGGAAATTTGACCTGTAATGCATAAGGCAAAATCGATGTACTGCCATTGGTGGTTGCCATCCGGGGACATTAGCCACAACACTAAGAATTTAGGGATGACGATCACTAATCAGGAAAACTTGTAAGTCTTGAACTACATGATCCCTTAAGTTTTTTAGGAACCAAGACCAAGTAGAAGTTGCCTCAGATTCAACCAAGGCAAAAGCAAGGGGTAAAATTTGATTGTTAACATCTAGAGTGCTTGCAACCATAAGTACCCTTTTATAGTTCCCCCTAAGATGGGTATCATCCATTGAAATTATAGGCTGGCACCACTTCAAACCGTCGACTAACGGTTTAAATGTCCAAAATAATGACTTGAACACTTTAGGCCCATCAACAGTGAGTTGTGGATGGTAAAGAAATTTGACTTTTGCACCCCGGTTAGAATCTTGTAGTGCCCGCATATACTGTGGTAGTGCTTGGAAAGTAGATTTCCAAGTACCAAACAGTGTTTCAATAGCGTGTCGACGGGCATACAAAGCTTTTCTATATGTACAAGTCAACGACATTTTATCTTCACGTGCAGCCCTAATCAATTTAATAGATATTTCGGGATCAGCCTGAACAAGGTATAGAATTTTTACCCCGATGTAACAGGATGACATGTTGCTTTTTTTGTTTTGATCCATCAAGCAGTAGTAGCTTTATTTGAGTTTGGTAACCTTCTACATTCCATCCACTCTGTTATGGTTAACGAATATACCAACTGCATAAGATGGATTCTGTTGAGTTTCTACACACCCTGCTGATCCATTATTTGTTGCTCCGGTCTCTTTTCCACTCCCTCAAGGAAACCTGGTCATGCCATATGTTAACTGCTAACATTGCCTCCCTCTTATCCTTACACTGCATCCCGAAACATATTTCTGGGAAATCGGCATTCCATTTTTTAATGGGTTTTTTCCTGTAAGTCAGATCAGGAACATGTTCGATGGTACCCATATCATTCCAACAGGCAAAATTAACACAATTACCATGTGATGGAAAAGAAAAACCATACATATATTAAAACCCATAACTTTTAATTAATATTTTTTACTTATTTTTATTCTATTAAATATTAAAAAAATTTACAAATTTCTAAACTCTCCAAATCGAATTTGATTTTAAGCTCAATCGGAATTTAGAGGACTCAGTCATATGAATAACCTGTTATTTGTTAAAACTTTAACTATTTATATTTATATAAATAAAAAATGTAAGAAGCAAATAAGTTTACTTCCCCACTTTGATGGGCTGAATTGCCAGCCCAATTTCTCACTCAAAACATCTGATAGTACTCTGTTTTTATAGTATTGTCAAACTAAACAAACAATGTAACTTTTCAATGTGGGATACTTTTATGAACCAAATAAGATGTTACAACAAAAGTAAAATTTAACCAACCAATCAAAATTTTATAAAATAATTAATTGATAAAAAGTTCATGGAAATTACACGTAGGATTTAGAAGAATGTGATTGGGTGAAACTGAAAACAGACTCTGTAATATAAGTATAGATTAGATAGTCTAATAACACGTGCTGTGCTCAGGATTCCATTTATCATATAATTAAGAGTATAAGAAAACAATGGTTCAGTAAGCTATATTTATTATTAAGTTTTGACTCTTTAAATGAAAAAAAATAATAAGTAGGTTTTTCTCGCAGATTGTACCAAAAATTAAATATCTCTGTGAGCTATTTTTATTTTATTTTTTTAAAAAAAAAATTGACTATTGGAATTAAAAAGTTGAAAAGAAAATTGAGTTTGTCACTGAATTTAATGAGCTAAATATCAAACCACAAATTCATTCAATTGAAAAACATGCTCAAACCCCTTTATTCATAATGTTGTTAAACTCCAAAAAATTCGTACACTTTCAATGTGGGATCTTGAAAAACAAAAAGAAAAATCTAAAAACTAGAATAGAAGAAAAGAAAAACCATAAATATATTAAAACCCACAACTTTTAATTAATATTTTTTACTTATTTTTATTCTATTAAATATTTACAAATTTACAAATTTCTAAACTCTCCAAATCGAACTTGATTTTAAGCTCAATCGGAATTCAGAGGATTCAGTCATCTGAATAACCCGTTATTCGTTAAAACTTTAACTATTTATATTTATATAAATAAAAAATGTAAGAAGCAAATAAATTTGCTTCCCCACTCTGTTGGGCTGAAATGGCAACCCAATTTCTCACTCAAAACATGTGATAATACTCTTTTTTTATAGTATTGTCAAACTAAACAAACAATGTAACTTTTCAATGTGGGATACTTTTATGAACCAATCAAGATGTTACAACAAAAGATTTACTTAAATTAGCATTCCATTAAAAGAATTAAAGAAAATAGTTGTCAAACATTTGTCAGAGTAGTTGGTAATGTGGTATAATATTCGACTCGCATATCGGGGGATCGAATCATGCCTCCTGCAAATTAAATAAAATTAGTTCAAATTTTTTGCACCAATCAAAAGTTTTATAACTAATTAAAAAAATATAAAATCCTAGAAAATGACACGTGACATAATATAGATACAAAAAAGTAAAAAAAGATCTTATGTAATATATATATATATATATATATATATATATATATATATATATATATATATATACACACACACTAGCAAATGACTTTAGTACTATGCACGAAATACTGAATTTGAAAATACTAATTTAATGATTGTACAATTGTACTTGGAACAAAAACTCGTTAACTTTAATTTTTCAGAAAGCAAATAAGAAATTTCATCATGATTGGGTAATGTGATTTTTATTGAGTAACTCTCAAATGTAGATATACTGATTAATGATTACAACCTGCAAATGAACAATACAAATATTTTATCAATAATGATAAATATTTAATTAACAGAAAATAAAATAACTTGACTAACAAATCAATGTATTATAGAATTTCCTACCTTTACTTGACATTATTTCAATTTGTATGTTGGGAAAGATGCGAGTATTTTTCCCACCAGTTTACTTTCCAGACAATACAAATTACTGGGCGAAGAATTTGATCCAAATTAAATATAGGTGGACGAATAAGAAATGTAAATGCAGAACCCACGCAATAATTTATATGATCTTGCATTAGCTTCGGTTCATTTTCCTGAAATACATAAGAATAAAAATTTCATAATGGTATAGTAATTTGTAAAATTATAATTGAATTATTTATAAAAGATCATAATGCTTTATTAAATATCTTGGATTGTAGTTTTTTTAAGTAATTTGGTGAGCATCGATGTAGAAATTATGCATGCTTGCCTCTAAGAAGGGTGTGCATAATTCCAGTACTATCTTTCAACTTAACGTAGAATCTAAATCTATCCATTTTAAATGACAACAAAATTAGGAATTTTGAATACAACTTTGATTAAATATTAATAACTAATTTACCTTGGTATCGTTTGCACCACATCTTGACAATAAGTGCACACCTCATTTTCACTAACGAGACTTGTTTCACTATTGCATATATTAGCAAAATACAATTATTTTTTTTCAGATTAAAAAAATACAATTAATTAGTTATTAATAAGACTTTCTTACTTGAACTGATGCTTGATAATCAGATATTCGACATCGTTTTGCATTTGTGATTAATAACAATTGCGAAGTAGAAAATGTAGTATTCCAACCAATTTGCTTCGGGTCAATGTTATATTTCTTGAAAAGTGATGCAACTGCTGTCAGCCTGAATATCAAACGGTTCAGAAAGATATGCATACAAAGGCCAAGGATTCCACTCATATTTAGAATCCATCCAATATTAGCAGTCGAGCAAAATGTGAACTTTCCAATTAATATGGACAATTTTGAAACACAAGCTATAGTAATAATCATTAGGTAAAGTCCAATAATAATACCTCATTATTGTTATTATTATTATTATTATTATTATTATTATTATTATTATTATTATTATTATTATTATTATTATTATTATCATTAGGTAAAGTCATGGAGATAACATCTTCCACCTCAGTGCAAAATCCCATGCAATCTCTTCCAAGCCCAATTGTGTATTTCCCTTTACTTGCTCCATCATGAGCCTCCAAAACACCCTGCACTAAATTGGAAACATCCAAAACTCTTCAATTTACAGAAACCTACATTAAGTATTTTCTGCAAAAAGAGGAACACTTTAAAGTACTTATAAAGTAAAAGAAAAAAAAATTGTATGTCCTCATACATGTCTCATGCATGTCCCGAACCACTCACAATTTGCCAAGTGTATAAAGAATTGGAAGAAATTGTCACATGGGAGAATTCTGAGTGGCGAGGACATGTACGTACAAAAAAACTGCTGAAATTTATAGATCTATGATGAGCTCTAATCATAACTTGCACCCCAATCAAATTCACAAAATGCAAAGAAAAAATAAATATTAAGTCTCCAAACTATCCCCAAATTTTTTTAAAAAAAACACTTTATGCTTTATGTGAAAATTTGAAAACCAGTTACTCACATAAATTCAGAATGAATGTTTCTGTAGAATTTTCAGTCGAAACATTCATTCTACTGAAACATCATTATGAATTTATGTGAGTAACTGATTTTCATAATTTTGGCTTTCTTGATTTCTTGCAGGGAGCGAGTACCAAGCTAGCGACTTGGGTGCATTAGTTTAGAATACATCGGTTGAGCAACCTGGGCATTGCAAGAAAGGTTACTATTACCAAGAAATCAACAATCATATGGTTTTAGTTTTTCAATTTTCTTGCAGTAAAAAAATGATTTTTTATTGATTTATTAAAGTATCATTCCATTGTTTTTCTTCTTCTTTTAAGAACAACTAACATATATTCTATCTTCTCAGGGTACTATTTATGATGTAGATCGTAGAGTTCTTCGACTACTCATGTTGCTGATTATATCATTAATTGATTGCCAAATTTAGAGAATTTTGGTTTCAATTTTTTAAATATATGATATATTTCAAGAATTTAAAATTGTTAATTAATGAAAAGTAGTTAGAACTAGGGGTGAATTGCTCTCATCTAATGTTTATATGTTCAAATAAGTTACTAACAAACTCTTATGATTGTTTAATTGGTTTAATTCTCTCATTTTTCCGGTATTTTTTGGTGAATTCTGAATTTTGATGGTATTAATGTGTAATGGAAACTGTTAATGCCGATTCTGTTGGAGGTCAATGAAATATCAATAATTTTTAAGGTACAATTTTTGTTCTACTATTTACTCTAATTTTCGGTTTGTTGTAGTATTATAGATAGATTCTCTCATAGAAGTGATACACGTTTGCATGAATGAGAAGTGGAAAAATATAGAAGCCACTTATGATTTTCATTTTGATCCTTTGACTTCATTGCTAAACAGGTGCAGGTTATATTATGGACTTAACTTATGATATTTTTGTGGTTGACTCGAACTCTCTTTTGTTTGTTTTTAAACAATCTCCTGCAGTGGCAATAGAATTGCACACAAGTCCTGACTTATCCTTTCATACTGCTAATCTATCACTACACGGAACTTTTCTAGTACCTTTGGAAGTTATAAATTACCCCATTATGTGGTTAATGGTTTTTGTCATTGGTACTTTGCCAATAATTAGACATCTGATATCATGTGAGTCTCTAATAATTTAATTTTTCTGGCTCAGTTGATTTGCTTGTGCAAATCACATTTCAATTGGGTTTCTATTTCTAACTAAAGTGTTTTTTTTAAAAAAATTTGGGGATAGTTGGAGACTTAATATTTATTTTTTCTTTGCATTTTGTGAATTTGATTGAGGTGCAAGTTATGATTAGAGCTCATTATAGATCTATAAATTCCAGCAGTTTTTTTGTACATACATGTGTCCTCGCCACTCAGAATTCGCCCATGTGACAATTTCTTCCAATTCTTTATACACTTGGCAAATTGTGAGTGGTTCGGGACATGCATGAGACATGTATGAGGACATACAATTATTTTTCCTTTTACTTTATAACTACTTTAAAGTTTTCCTCTTTTTGCAGAAAATACTTAATGTAGGTTTCTGTAAATTGAAGAGTTTTGGATGTTTCCAATTTACTGCAGGATGTTTTGGAGGCTCATGATGGAGCAAGTAAAGGGAAATACACAATTGGGCTTGGACAAGATTGCATGGGATTTTGCACTGAGGTGGAAGATGTTATCTCCATGACTTTACCTAATGATAATAATAATAATAATAATAATAATAATAACAACAATAATAATGAGGTATTATTATTGGACTTTACCTATTGATTATTACTATAGCTTGTGTTTCAAAATTGTCCATATTAATTGGAAAGTTCACATTTTGCTCGACTGCTAATATTGGATGGATACTAAATATGAGTGGAATCCTTGGCCTTTGTATGCATATTTTTCTGAACCGTTTGATATTCAGTCTGACAGCAGTTGCATCACTTCTCAAAAAAATACAGAACTCTCGAAAATTACACGTATATTTCTAGAGAATATGATTGGTTAAAAATAAAAACACCTTATGTAATATAAATATAGTTATATTAGATTAGATAGATTAGATAGTCTAATAACATGTGCTATTCTCGGGATTCCATTTTATGATATAATTAAGAGTATATGAAAACAATGGCTCTGCAAGATTTTTTATTTTTTTTTAAAGTTTTGACTCTTTAAATGAAAATAAATAATAAGTAGGTTTTCTCGCAGGTTATACCAAAAATCACATGGCTCTGTTAGCTAATCTTTTATTTTTTTTTAAAAAATAAATAAATTTGACTATTTAATTGGCTAAATATCAACCCACCAATTCATTCAATTGAAAAAACATGTTCAACCCCTTTATTTATAATGTTGTCAAACTCCAAAAATTTCGTACACTTTCAATGTGGGATCTTGAATAATATTGAAAAAGAAAAAAGAAAAATCTAGAAAATTAGAATAGAAAAAAAGACATAAATATATTAAAAACCATAACTTTAGATTAATATTTTTTACTTATTTTTATTTTATTAAAAATTAAAATTTCAACAAAATTAATACTTTACTTTTAGAGAGTTTAGAAAGATATTCACTTGTATCCAGCATAAACGAAGTGAATTGATTTTTATTCATTTTAAAATATCCATATTTATTTATTTTTCAAAAGATATTATGAAAATAAAAATGCTGCATGAGAATAAAAAACAAAAAATGAACATTGCATAAATCTAAGCTAAATTGAACTTGATTATAAGCTCTTTCGGAATTCAGAGAATCCGGCCATTTAAATTACCCGTTATTTGTTAAATTTTAACTATTTATATTTATATAAATAAAATATATAAGAAGCAAATAAGTGTGCTTTCCTAATTTGATGGGATGAAATGTCAGCCTAATTTCTTACTCAAAACATTTGAAAGTACTCTATTTTATAGTATTCTCAAACTCAAACAAAAATCTAACTTTTGAATGTGGGATACTCTTATGTGCCAATCAAAAGTTTACAATAAAAGCAAAATTTAACCAACCAAATGAAATTTTATAAAATAATTAATTGAACCAAAATTCATGGAAATTACACGTAAGATTTAGAAAAATGTGATGAGTTTTGAATTTTGAAATTAAGGAACATAATATAATTAATGTAGATTATTATATCATACAAAAAATACTGTTAGTTTAGATTTGTTAGAGATCATGGAAAAGTTTACTTAAATTACCATTCCAATGAAAGAATTAAATAAAATAGTTGTCAAATACCTACTAGAGCAGCGGCAGTGTGGTGTAGCATTTGAACTGCTGGCTTGGGATCGAATCCCTCCTCTCCCAATTTAAATAAAATAGTTCAATTGTTTTGCACCAATCAAAAGTTTTATAACTAATTAAACATATAAAATCCTAGAAAATGACACGTAGCATTATATATATATATATATATATATACTAGCAAATGACCCGTGCTATTCACGAAAATACTGAATTTTAAATTACTAATGTAATGATTGTTCAATTGTACTTATAACAAAAACTTGTTAACTTAGTTTTTCAGAAAGAAAATAAGAAAATTCAACATGATGGGGTAATGTGAATTTTATTGAGTAACTCTCAAATGTAGATATACGGATGAATCATCACAGCCTGCAAATGCATAATAAAAATATTTTTATCAATAATGATAAATATTTAATTAAAAGAAAAAAGAAAATAACTTGATTAACAAATCAATGTATTATAGCATTACCTACATTTACTTAACATTATTTCAATTTGTATGTCTGCAAAGATGCGAGCATTCTTCACACCAGTTTAGTTTCAAGACAAAAGAAACTACTGGGCAAAGACTTTGATACAAATTGAATATAGATGCACGAATAAGAAAAGTAAATGCAGAACCCATGCAGAAATTTATATGATCTTAGAACCCAAATAACACATCAAGTTTAAATTAAGTTTTTGCCTAAGACTTCTAGGACATAAGTAAATCAATACATATAACATAAAAAGTTACCAAGAGTTAGGATTCTTTGTATCCTACAATCAAATAAGTCGAACCATTTAAAACAAAAATCAAAATGAAAAATTAAAAGTGGCTAGCAATGATATCATCATATCGAATCAAGAATAATAAAGATATCATTGGATACACAATCTAACATAATCTAAGTAAGACATCCAAGCCGGCTTCAGTGCGAAACATCAGTTGTTGCCAACCGTGCGGAACAATTATGGGTCGTCGGATCAAACATTTGACTGCTAACATCATTTGAATCTCAATAATTATTATAAAGGAGGTATTAAACCAAATGATCTAGCTGTCAGATTTTAGATCCGACAGCCCGTAATAGTTCCGCACAAACCTAAGTTTCAGAAAGTCGTGTAGTCAAACTTGCTTTGTCGTCTCATAGATTGCTCTAAAATGAAAAAAAAAAATTAAATAAATATTTACGTGAGAAGGAATATCGTGAGAAACAAAACCCTTCACATTGGAACTATGGATAATCTGGCCATATGAGATAAGTCAGTCTTACAGACAAATTCAGTTCAAATAAAAGAAGAAAATAGATGGAGGTCATTCAAAAACTATATAACATGATAAAAAATAAAATTACCCGAAAATATTTATCTTCTTTACAAATTGAATCTATAACAATTTATGCATTTTCGGTTCTAAACAGTAGAAGCCTTGGTAAATCGAGAGTAAAGTGATAAACGGAAGAAGCATATAAACAAAGAAGGAAAAAACATGAAGAAAGAAGAAAGTGATGCTTACTGGTTTGTTTATTTGAGAGGATATTTAGCAAAGTGATATTATGATGATATGTTAGGTGTTTTTGAGAGGGCGTGTATTGCAGAAGTGGTTACACATGTATGAGGATTTGTAAGGGATAACTGAGTAGTGGATTAGAATTGAAGTTATTAGGATAATTATTAATTTTTAATTGATTTAAGGAAAATTAGTCATTATTAAACAATTTACAGATTTCACGCAAATTTCTTAAAAATTAATTATGAACGTTAAAATCTCTAAGCAATTTATAATTGGTACACAAGGTCCTTCCATAAAAAAAAAAGTTAGCTGACTGTGAATTTAAATTTTTGATCGGATCAACGGAAATATTTTAGGTGTATAATCGGTAATCACAATTAACTTACTCACTAATCCCTTATCCCTGGAGCCCCCACCCCGCCATGCACCTACACCCACATTCGTCCATTTTCATCCTGAACACCACCTTCATCGCCTACCACTATCATCACCGACCAACACCATCACCACCCTTACCGACCACCACCCCACATCTTCTTCACCCGTCATCACAAACTCGCCATCTGATTCTGCAAATTCATAAACTTTTAGTAAAATTGCGAAAAAAGTATACTAAAAGAAAAAATATTTTATAGCTAAATTACTTTCATCATGTCACCTAGCATAAAGAACGCACAAAAAAAATAATCTTAATAGTCTCTAAGACAATAATCAGTAATTAAAATCACTAACCAAGTTTAGAAGATAAAATTGTCAATTATAAATTAATGAATTGTGTCATAAATATCCATAAAAAAGAATAACATACATGCAAGAAAGACTAATCAACTGTGATATTAAACTGGACTACAATATAAATTGATATTAAAAATCCCAATATCCAGTGCAACTCTTTAAATGTCCATAACACCTAGAAGACCGACTTTAACGCCACCAACAGTGTAGATTGTGTGAATCGAATGTTAAATATGTCATTTACATGTATTGACTATTAATCAGGTATTGGAAAAGAGAACATTCGCTTTGAAAAAAAGAAGTCAAACTCACCTCTAACTTATTGGTGCACGAACATTCTTGTTGAGGAAGAATAATGTCACTCAAACAAAAAACAAAAACAAAAAGAAAATTATTTTTTCCCAGATGATTCCTAGAAAGCACACAACAGGTGGGCCGCCTCTCTACCAATTTTTCGCTATCTCCCTCTTCCCCAACATTTTCTAAAATTTTACCACTTCCTCTACCTACTCCGCTTGCAATTCCCTACATAGTAACAAAAAGGGAAATATATATCACTTGCCAAAGATTTTTTTTAGTAAATCTAATTCATTGATCCATGCATATTAACAAAAATGGTTAGAGAAAAACAACAATTCTCTGGATCAGATCACTAATTATGTGAGAAAAAACCAAAAGGAATGGTAATCGGTAAAAGAAACTAAATAACTACTTTTATTTCAATTAAATGCAGTTGACATTCCATAATTAATTTTTATGCAATATGATCCCTGAAAAAACTAAAGGAAAAAATATAATAAAACCATCCTTAAGAACTTGTCTCAAGAGTAGTGCATTTTGAAATTACTTTAACGCATCATTCCATAAATTTCCTTAGATCTGAAAAATAAAGGAAAGAAAACGGTATAAGTATTAAGTTAAAATCATTTGTAACATCTCATAAATATTTTACTTTATAAAAAAAAAAAATAGAAAAAATTATTTACAACATAGAGCTTGGTCTTAGAGTTTACAAAGATAGAACTTTTGCTAACACTTTAAACTCTTCACCAACAAAATTTGATAAAAGTAACTTACATAGTTTTAAACCATCAATAAAACATATCTATTATGTGTATAATCGTGAGGTAATGTAGGCTTAGGTGTACTAAACAATTCATACAAAACATGAACAGAAAATAGATAATTAATATTGATGTGAGAAAATTTCACTTAAAAAAACAGTATGGTCGGTAAGTAGCTTGTAGATTCATGTAAAAATTATTGCAGTGTAAAAGTTCAAACGAAACCCTTACGGAATTTATTACAATATTCCAACTATCTCATAATTTCCTTTAATCTGAAAAAGAAAAAAAGAAAAGAAAAAGGCATAAGATTGTAATATGAAAATTAATTTATAACCATCTCCTAAATTTTCTCACATTAGAAAATAAAAATATACAGACACGAAAAGCCATTTAAATCCTAAGAATTGTTCCTCGCTCTCACTCTCAACTTCATCTTTGACCACTTTCGAACTCGTTCTACCACTACTCGACCTCTGTCTCCTTTATCACTGACGTCAACCCTCTAGACCAACCATAAACAAAACTATAGGAAAAAATGTCTATAATAAAGCTACAGAAAAACAGGTCTATAGTATATTTAATGTAGATTATTATATCAAACCAAAAATACTGTTAATTTTTATTTGTATAATATTGTGGAAAATTTTACTTAAATTAGCATTCCATTGAAAGAATTATATAAAATCGTTGTCAAATACCTGCCAGAGTAGCTAGCAATGTGGTGTAGCATTTGACTTGCATGTTTGCGGGATCGAATCCTGCCTCCTCCAAATTAAATAAAATAGTTCAATTTTTTTGCATCAATCAAAAGTTTTATAACTAATTAAAATATAAAATCCTAGAAAATGACACGTGGCATGATATATATACATATCCGAAAAGGGATTTTGTAATATATATATATATATATATATATATATATATATATATATATATATATAATCTATTTTCAATTTCAATCAATCATAAATCTTCATAATCCCACGTGTAATTTTCAGGATTTTTTTGTTCTTAAATTAATTTAAAAATCATGATTGGAATTGTACAGAAGGTAACATATTCTAAAGTTTTCACCCATTTCCCAAAAGTGAAGTATCTCTCCTTGCCAAAACAGAAAATAGTAATATATAACAGGATCACCCCTTTTGCTCTTTTTCAAAGAAGACATTTCTCAATCATTAATTTGGAAAGATGAAAAGTCAATACTACATTTGTTCTTAATGCTAAAAAGATAAACAGTAATAAAAACTCCATTTAACAAAAGTAAATTTCAAACCCTTTTTTTATGCCCTCATTAAAACAAATATGCAGAGATGTTCATGACATAAGACCAAAAAGGGGTTGAGGAGTCTGAGGAGAGTCAACTGAAAGAAATATGGATTCACCATTTTGTAATTGGGGGGAGGGGGGCAGAGGGAGTTCGAAGGCATGATTTTGGATACGATATGCCATCTGGTGATGAAGGGTTGCCATATACGTATTCTCCAATTCTGGAATAATTATTTGTGTTTACTATTATTCATTTAGTTTTGAGTCCGGATTTCAAGTCCGCTATGTGGTACGTCAATTATTTGTTTTTACTGTACTTAGTTTAGTTTCGAGTCCGGATTTCAAATCCGCCTTGTAATTATTTGTGTTTACTGTTATAAGTCTAGTTTCGATTCCGGATTTCAAATCCGCTTTGTAATATTTTGCATACAAAAGGCAGTGTAAATCTTCCTCATTCCTCAGAAGTTGATGAGCGGAGAAAGTGTTAGAAATAAAGAAGTTTGTTCCACAAAATTCTTGTCTTCTTTCCTTTTGTCAACATTTGCACATGTTCATCTTTGAAATCCTTTCCAATTCCTAGCTTTCTTCCCGTAGTGTTTTCAAAAGTTTTCAATCATCTTCTTTAGTAGTAGTATGTTTTAAATATCTATTAGACTAGTATTTTAATTATACTTTTAGTCTCATTTTAAGCTTATTTTCAACTACTACGTTTATGTTAAACTTATTTTCAACTACTACATTTATTGGTATCGGAGCCATGGTCGGCTAAATTTCCGGTGACTGAATATGAGAAACGGAGGAATTTATAGCTAGATAAAGTTATTATTATTTCGAGATTTTTTACACAATACCGGTTTAATTATTCCTCTGATTAGTAACACTGCTCAATAGTCTTTGATTAGTATGCTCTGAATTATATCACAGTTGCCTAATATTGTATCTTCTGTGAACACTTTTATCAGAAAACTAAGACATAATTGAGTAACTGAACACTTTAGAATAATTCTACTATTATGGAATTTTATGAAATCAAGGTTATGCTAGGTAGCCTAGGTATATGTCCAGTTGAGAGTGTAAGTGGCATAATGTACGCTGTAGCATACAAATGATTTTTTTGAGCATATTTTACTAAAAAAAAAATCAAGAAACATTGAATTTTATGGTCATAAATATACTCTTACTCTCAGATTTGGTCTCCTCCCACTTTTATTATGTCTACAAACACATCCTTTAGTGTAGTAACTATTCCATATCCACCTTGTTTTTCAAATTCTCGTATTTTTAATGTTTATGAATTATATTATGTTTCAAAAGATAGTAAATATCATTTGTCTTCATATCCAGTAGTCAATCCTTATAGGATTTATCAAAAATCCAAATATAGTGTCGGTGTCCGTTTAAAACAAGTCTTAGGTAAAAATCTAATTTCAACTTCTGTAAAAGACTTTTGTCAAGCATCTCATTTCTCTACCCACAAATTATCCTCCACCAAAGAAGAACAGTATGTCAGCCTTCAACTCCCCGAACAGTTTCCACAAATTTGGCTTAAGAAAGGTTACACTCATATTCACTTCGGAGCTATCGGATTAGCTCTTACCCTTCATGCCAAAAAAGGTCTTTCAATGGTTTCCCGCATTGCAATACTTGATTCTAGATTTCGAAAATTTGAAGATGCTGTTATCCAAACAGTACAAACCACCCTCAATGCCGAAACAATTTTCGTAACCCTGTTCCCAAATTTTACCGTGTTTTTAGATGATCCGACTATTTCTACTGTTTTTTGTGCCCAAATCCAAATCACTGGTCCAGAATTGTTTCCAGTTTAC
Source organism: Vinca minor (assembly GCA_026122235.1). Classification (NCBI taxonomy): domain Eukaryota; kingdom Viridiplantae; phylum Streptophyta; class Magnoliopsida; order Gentianales; family Apocynaceae; genus Vinca; species Vinca minor. The sequence continues at coordinate 1,444,052 of JAOCZM010000191.1, forward strand.
CACAACAAGCCACGTTTCTTTTTCTTATTTTTTTATTTTCACAAAGAACCAACAACATACAATTGGTACACCAAACTAGCAACATTTTCTTTCAACTATCATGTCCCTTTGTCCAGTAAAGTTTCGGAATAGAACTTTACATCAGTTCGCTAAATAACTAAAACTAACAGTATAAATATATCGGCTCATTGTTCGTAATAACAATTAGGACTTGACAATAAAGGTACTTCAACCGGGGTTAGTATTTCGATTGATCGTCTTCAGACGACTTTAATTGTTACCATCCGCAAAACAAAATTATTTTCTTTAATATATAGACACCATAATTCACAAATAATCATATGCTTGATTCCTTTTTTCATATGAAAATATAATTTTCGACATAAAAAATATAATCTTTCATAAATACTTAACCATTAATCATATCATAATCCATGTGTTATGAGGCAAGAAGGATTTCTGGTACTTACCTCACAATAGCGATCTCCTCCTAAACGTAGAAATTCCTAGAGCCTTCTTGATGCTTCAGCCTCTCTAGCGTCTGTGAATATTAGGGGAACTCTCAGAAAGTACGTTATGTTTTTAACAGACTAGATTGGGGTTTTATTTACTCTATACTTTTCTTAGGATAGAATTCCTATCACAATAGAACTCCCAATAATCATATTTGAATCAAAAGTCCTAGAATAAATTTCATTTTAATTTATTTAAAAATATCGAGTTTCACATTCTTCCCTCCTTACAAAAGTTTCGACCTCGAAACTTAATTCATCAACATAAGGAATACATATGAGAAAATAATAAAAACTTCTGAATAACGTTCTTACCTCCTCTAATATCTGCCAAGGAAAAGTCCCTCTTATTTAGCTTTAGTGGTTGTTGCTCAGGAGCCTTCACTTTGTTTGCTGGCAAGTGGGGGTAATCTCTTATCTTATGGCCGTGTTTTCCACATTGTAAACATATATCAAGTACCTTCCTACATTCGCCAGAGTGGTAATTTCCACATTGTTGGCACTTTCTTCCGAAGGTATTCATAGGAGTTTGAGTCTCTTGAACTTCACGCTTCCTATTCGTTTGATTTCCTTCTCTTGCATTGAACGTCGCTGAGGTTGGGTTCCAGTTACTCTTTGCCTCGAATGTCTTATGCTTTTTTTCTTAAGGTCCTTCACCATTCCTTAACATTTTCGATTCAATACAGATGCCCCTTCTATATGCTTAGTGATAATTTCTTGACTTCATTGATGACATTAACTTAAGTATCTCCGGTTGCAGCCCCTCCTCGAATCTTATCATGTTTAGGTAGTCATTTTGCATGATCGACAACACATATTTCCCAAACCTGTTTAACTTACTATTATACTCAACAACCGACATTCCTTCAATCTGCTTCAGCGTAAAGAGCTGCTTCTTTCATTCCGTGCGTAGAGATTGTGAGAAGTAGTTATCCAAGAACTATTTTTTGAAGTTATTCCAAGTCATCGCATGACCATTTTCTATAAGTGCTGGGGCTACACACTTCCACCACTTCTCAACCTCGCCGACCAAGAAAGGCTTCGCCACTAACACCTTCACGCCCTCGGGAGTTTCAAACACTTCAAAGTTGTCTTCCATTTCGTTTACCCAATTTTCTACCTTCTCGGGATCTGAGCTTCCATAAAAACTTGGCATATTGGTTTTCTTCAGCCTTTCAAAATGCGTGCGAGGTTCGATGTCGTGATTCCTTTCAGCTTGCATTCTCAACTGCTCCTGAAATATTGTTTGTTGACCTGCAGTACTTGTGCCATCGTCAAGAGAACTTTTTTATCATCAACATTTGTTGAACGAGCTCTTCTTGCCAGAGCTGGCATTCCTTCAAGGGCACTTTCGTCATTTGCCGGTGGTGACAAAATGGAGGGGTCGATTGGGGGGACCGTCAGGGTATCTTCTATTGGAATTGTTGGTTGGAGTCCTATAGGGACTTTTAGTGGGGCTCCCCTTGTTGATCATGCTCCCACTTGTGTCGCCATGTCTGCCAATGTAACGTTGTCCCCTGTAGGTCTTCTTTGTTTTGATAGGTTTCTTGATACGGTACCAGCCATGAAGCTTAGAGAGGTCATTTGGATAAATGGCCTCATCCTTAACTCATACATCCCAAATACGAGCTTCAAAGTCAAGCCTTTGTTCCAAGTGTTTAAAGTCTCTAATCTAAAGGTTCAAGAGGTAAAGAAACCTTCAAAGAAAGCTAGACACAAGGATCAAAGCCATCGAATATCATTTGAAGGAAAGATACATAATTGGAAGGAAAACGGTTGAAAGGGTATTTTAGTCATTTGATAATTAAAGTCTATTCTAGACTTTAATTATATTTCAGATTTATTATATTTTTTAATTAGCCATGTTGGCCAAAATAAGCTAGCTAAATAATAGGACATGTTGTCCTTGATGTTAGATAGTGTTTTTAGTTATCTAGGAGTTGTAGAGTCCTAATCCTTAAAGGACTCTTATTTGTGGGTTATTTTTGGACAATAAATAATAGGACATGTTGTCCTTGATGTTAGATAGTGTTTTTAGCTATCTAGGAGTTGTAGAGTCCTAATCCTTAAAGGACTCTTATTTGTGGGTTCTTTCAGCCATGTTATTGTTAGACTTGATATGATATTTTAAGGTTATTCCTTAGTTACTTTGTGTTTGATTCTCTATGTTAGAGTTCATTCATCTTTGAGTTACTGTATCAATAAGTTTGGTTTATACTTATTGTGGTGTTTCAGCCCCCATTGATATTCAACCTTGCGGGAGAAAGGTTGTTTATATTCCCCCCATAAACTGTTCGAGATAGAGAAAGATCGGACCTTTAAGCTGAACCTTCGTATTCATACAACGGTTTCGCATCAGGTGGTATCAGAGCAAAAGGTTCTTCTCCAATTCCCGGTGTACCCTACGCACAATTTTTTTTTCTTGTTTGCTAGATTGACAAAATAACAAAAAAAGCCACGGCATAAAAGGTAATATTGGGCAGCCGATTTTCATAAAGAAAAAGCCTCTTGGTGTAAAGAAATTGGCAGCCAAGTTAGTATAGATTGAATAGCGAACTATAAAGCCAATAGCAAACTTCTTGATCAAGCGAAAGCAAAACAGCTTCGTCCAAGAATTGGCAAACGTTCCTCCTTGTTATTTTGAGCCGAAACAATACCATAAATCAAGTATCTTGAAAGCAAACCCGCTTCACTACTTGATAACTTCGGACAAAATCAAGGGAAAATTCAAGCAAACAAGATCAAGAACATAAAGAAGATCAAGATCATCAAGAACCGGTTTCTTTTCTCGATTAGGAATTCGTTTCTTCATTTTTTTCTTTCTAAAGTTTTTTGTTTAGGTCAAGAAAAAGGTAAGCTCCAAAGTAAAAGAATTAATCATTCCATTCTTGTCATCTTACCACAACGATCAAGATTCGGGACGAATCTTTTTTGAAGAAAGAGAGAATGATAAGGGATTGGACAGCTTTACAACAGTTTGGTATAAATGTCATATCTATCAATCCAGGAATCCAATGGAACTGATTCCAATTGCATACTAAAGATAAGAGGCAGATCTACAACTTTCATGAAGATCACGAGATCAGATTCTGCCTTTTTAATATCCGAATTTGTCGCACAAGTTGGCCCAACAAGCTGTCCAGAATTGGGACGAAATTAAAGGGCATTTTAGTCTTTGTACAATTAAAGTCTATGCTAGACTTTAATTATTTTCAGCATATTATTTACATTATTTTCGTGTATAGCAAGTAGTATTGCTATAATAAAGGACATGTTGTCCATGTGTTAGTTAGTTGGTTATCTAGTTGTTAAGAGTTCCACATCTACTAGGACTCTTCTTGTTTAAGTGTTTTACTTGATAGCAAGTTGTTTAATCAAGAGTCCTAATTCTTCAAGGACTCTTATTTGTTGTTGTTTGGAACCGAATTATTACTCTATATAATGGAGGGTTCGGCCAACATAATATTTAGATTAGTTGTTTTAATACAAGATATTTTTGGAACATGATGTGAGGTTTTTACCTTGTCATTCCTCTTGAGTTACTGTATCAATAAGTTTAGTTTACGCTTATTGTGGTGTTTCAGCCTCCATTGATGATCAACCTTCTTGGAGTCGCGTTGATTGTATTCCCCCGTTAAACTAGTTCGAGAATTGAAGAAAGATCGGGCTCAAACTTAAGTCGAACTTTGCGGTTCTTCATCAGGTGGTATCAGAGCAAAAGGTTTATCTCTATCTTGGTGTATCTTTATTGCTTTCTTTAAAAAATTTGGGCAGAAAATTACAAAAAAAAAATTATTGTTTGCGGATCACTGTTCATCGTACTGTTCACGACACTGTTCATCGTACTGTTCACGGCACTGTTCATCGGCACTGTTCATCCGAGGGAAAAATCAGATTTTTCGTTTCTGTTCGTCCGGATTGAAAATCAAGAAACGTCAATATTGATTCGAATTTCAAGGGGCAACCGTGAGTTCAAGAAGATCAACTTTCTAGAAAATCAAGAAGCATAAATACTCCATCTTTTTAAAGATTTCAACAAATTAATGCAAAGATGAGGCAACATTTTTATCAAGAAGATGACAACTTTGATTATGATGATAGAAGGTATGGCTTACAACATACAACAAATTCAAGATATGATGATTCCTATTTGTTTTCTTGTGAGCCGCAAAGGGATTACAAAAATCAGCAAGTTGACGACTCTGTTGGTGCAGTCAAGCTCCCATCTTTTGAAGGTACGAATAGGCCCGACTTATTATTTGAATGGATACATGAATTTCATAATATTTTTGCTATTCATAAATATTCGGAGGGTAAAAATGTAAAGATGGCAGTTAAGGGATTTTATAGTAAGGCATCAACGTGGTGGAAAGAGGAAACTATAATTAGGCAAAGAGCGGGTCAACGACCTATTGATACTTGGAATGATTTGAAAGCTGAGATGAAACGAAGGTTTATTTCCCTAAATTACTTTACAGAGTAAGCTAAACGTTTGCAAATGCTTACACAAGGTTCTAAATCAGTAGATGAATATTATGAAGCGATGCGGTTAGCCATGTTTCGGCTTGACAAACAAGAATATGAAGAAGTTACATTGAATCGATTCTTGGCCGGTTTGAATGATGATATTAGGCCAGAGGTAGAATGCGTTTATCATGTTGATATTATGGAGATGGTCGATCATGCAGAGCAAATTGAGAGGCGAATCAAAGAGAAGAAGAAAGGGACTAATTCGGCTAAATTTCCACAATGGAAACAGCCAAATCAGCCCCCTTCAAATTCTTGTGTTGGGAAGCGGCAAAGTGAAGATAATAGCTATTTTGGGGCTGCCAAAACCGCCACAATTCATGAAAAAGATAGCCAAACAGCCGCCATTAAATCTTCAACTTGGAAGATAGATATGGATGAACTACGGGAATTGATCTACAAAGTGTGCTCAAAGAATGATACAATACAGGATGAAACAAATTTGGAAAGTCAAGAAGACAAGGATGAAGCTGAGACAAAATTAGAAAGTTTGCCAAATGAGGAGTTGAAAGAAAAGAGTGAAGATTTAGAAGAAAATATTGATCATGTAATTGCATCCTCGTGATTTAGAAGATTCCGGGGACTGAATCCTTTAATAGGGAGAGGGGATATGAAAGTTTTTCAAGAAGGAGATGATGATACGGTACCCTGACCATGAAGCTTAGAGAGGTCATTTGGATAAATGGCCTCATCCTTAACTCATACATGCCAAATACTGAGCTTCAAAGTCAAGCCTTTGTTCCAAGTGTTTAAAGTCTCTAATCTAAAGGTTCAAGAGGTAAAGAAACCTTCAAAGAAAGCTAGACACAAGGATCAAAGCCATCGAATATCATTTGAAGGAAAGATACATAATTGGAAGGAAAACGGTTGAAAGGGTATTTTAGTCATTTGATAATTAAAGTCTATTATATACTTTAATTATATTTCAGATTTATTATATTGTTTAATTAGCCATGTTGGCCAAAATAAGCTTGCTAAATAATAGGACATGTTGTCCTTGATGTTAGATAGTGTTTTTAGTTATCTAGGAGTTGTAGAGTCCTAATCCTTAAAGGACTCTTATTTGTGGGGTTATTTTTGGACGAAATTCCACTCTATTTAAGAGGGATTTCAGCCATGTTATTGTTAGACTTGATATGATATTTTAAGGTTATTCCTTAGTTACTTTGTGTTTGATTCTCTATGTTAGAGTTCATTCATCTTTGAGTTACTGTATCAATAAGTTTGGTTTATACTTATTGTGGTGTTTCAGCCCCCATTGATATTCAACCTTGCGGGAGAAAGGTTGTTTATATTCCCCCCATAAACTGTTTGAGATAGAGAAAGATCGGACCTTTAAGCCGAACCTTCGTATTCATACAACGGTTTCGCATCATTTCTCCTGCTTGTCTTCTAGTAGGTGCCATCTATTTAAAATGAAAGCATTAGTCTATTGAGGGTGCATTTAAACTTTGTACAAATTCAAGAGGTAATGAGTACAAAAATGAATTGTATCAATCAAGGTAGGAAAGATATAGAGAATACGAAATAAGATTCAATGGATAGAATTTTATTCGTAACTGAGAGAGATTTCAAACATTTTATTCATAACTGATAGAGATTTCAAACATTTTATTCTTGAAAATGGTTCAAAGAAAATAAATTTTCAACAACATGAATAGAAATAACTTTTGCTGAAATAAAAATCTTAAACTCTCTCATGTTCCTATTTATTTCCATGTGCTGATTCAAGATATTCCTCAGATAGATTTTCTTCTGAATAACTCTCGTGGCTCCACCCTCCTTGGTTCTTGTTCACCATTGGTTTCATGGACTCCCTCGCCCTTGATGTTGAACCATTTGTCCTCATTTCCTTCCTAGAGTTTGTTCATTCTCCTTCTTCAAGAACAACGAAACGTTTCTTTCCTTTTTCATACTCCTCGATTACAAAGTGTAGCTTTGCATTCTCTATTGCTAGTTTGGTATTTACATTGATTTCTTCGGACAAAAGCTCGCTCAATTTCTTGTTCGTTTCTTCCCGAGCTTCTAGTATTTGTTTTAAGTTGTCGTTTTCTTCTTCCAACATCTTCTTCTCTTCTTTCAACATTTTCTTCCTCTTGTAGTGCTGCTCAATTTCCTTGTATTTGAGTTGGAGTAAAGCGTCATTCCTCTCCAAAGACTTAGTGTAACGATGCAATTGAAGAACATACTCATCGTTCTCCCATTCGAGCCTACTATGACAACCACATCTTTGGAGCTCATCCTTCGGAGTTCAGAATTCCCTTATTATGCGTAGTAACCCAAACATCTAAAAAAGAAGACGAAAATGCGTAAGAATCATATTCATTATCTTCTTAGAAGGTTTTCTATTCCATGCTTAACTTATCGTAACCTAGGGTATATCATCACCAAATTTCTAAAGGAATAAAATTAAAAATCTTAATCATCTTCTTACCACATATAATCGATTTTGTTTTAGCTATGACTTATAACAATAATTTTTTTTATACTTTCTTAAAATTCAGAAACAAAATTTATTTATTTCCAGCACTTCAAGAATTAGAAGCTGAAAATACAAATTCATTTAAAAATCACCAAAAGCTTGAAAAGTTCTAATGGAAGAAAATTTTAAGGAGTAATATTGAATCAAAACCATTGGTAGGGATTAACAATTTTTTTTTAAAGTAAAAAAATAATACAGAATATTTTGTCTTCATATGTAGTCAGTTCATTGTAATATGTGGTGGCAGACAACATTTTCAAAGAGAGAAAAGAAATATACATATACATTATTATTTTTTTAAAAGAGATCCATGGGGAACTTGGTGGAAAATTCTCAGATACAATTTTGTTACCACCATTACTAAATGGAAAAACATGTTCAAAGGGATCAATTATTTGGTCTTGGAAAAACATTGTCCTGGGCTTAAAAGGTTATGGATAAACATATAAAACTCAAATAAATGAACACGTCTCACATATCATCTCCAGATTCCTAAAAGAATAACCGTAACTCTCTTAATCATCTCCTTGATCTTATTAATTCTTCTGAAATTCTATCGAACCTATTGCTATGATACCACGCTGTCACTCCTCACTACAGCAAAAAATGTCTATTGCGACGTTTGTCATATGTCGCAATAAGGCAAATAAACGTCGTTATAGATCTATACCAACATTTATTGCAAATGTCGCTTAAACGTCGCATTTTCCTGTGTCGTTATGGTTTTTTACGACATATGTTACAAGCGCCGGTACCTATCTACTACGACGTTTGTTGCGTCATTTTAAAGTGTTTCAAAAGGTATTTTGCCGACGTTTGTAATAATTGCAACCGGTCATATATTGCGACGTTTGTAAATACCGTGAATAAATAGTTATTCCGACATTCGTAAATTTTGAAACTGGGCTGGCAGACCCGAGCCGGAGTCGGTGCCTAGACAAGCTGATCCATCGAGTCTAGCCACCTTTAAATAATCGGAGCCGGAGCCGGAGCCGGAGCCGGATCCTAGACAACCCACACACCGAGCCGTCGAGTCTAGCTACCTCTGAATAATGTAGAATAAAATTTCCCCTTATTCAAAGGGATGAGAATCGAACCCGCGACCTCCTGCATGTACGTCATGCAATGGGCCGCTGAGCTAATTGATCATTTGTTATTTATTTCTCCTGCTATTATATTTATTATAATGGAATTTTGGAATTGTACACTTACTTATTTTAATTTATTTTTTTTTAATTTATTTTTATGAATCATATTAAAATTAATACACTCTCATTAAAATTTTTATAATTTATGCCTTTAATGGTTCTTTAAAAAATATATTTCAGAAACATAATCTCTGTATTTGTGTTTGTTTGGAAATGTCACAAGATTTAACGACATAGTATATAAATGTCGATATATTAGTCGCAAAAAGTAACAATTTATAACTATATGCAATGTAAATGTCACCAACTAACATGTAATCGAAGGCATGGTAGCCCAGTGGGTAACATCCACTGCCTGTGACCGAGAGGTCCAGGTTCGATACCTGTCTCACACAAGGGGAATGATTTAATTGTCATTTCTTTGGGTTCCCTTGTGTGAGGTCTTATACACCCCTCATGGGGCACCCGCTCAACGGGACTTCTACTACTCCTCACGGGGCACGGGACTTCTACGACATCCGCTCAACGAGATCATCTACTTCTCCCCTCACGGGGTCTTCTACTTCTCCTCCTCTGGTAAGGTCTTATAATAATAATTGTAATAAACTAGACCATACTTATAAATGGTATAGTTACAAAAAAAAAAAAATAAAAAAAAAAAAATAAAAAAACATGAAATTGTCGGTAAGAATAAGAATTACTATATTCGTCGTATAAAATCCAAATATAGCGACGTTTGTTTGAAATGTCACAAGATTTAACGATGTTGTATATAAATGTCGGTATATGTGTCGCAAAAAGTAACAATTTATAACAACAATTAATGTACATGTCGCTAACTAACATCAAAATGTCGATTTTATCAACTGACGCTATTAAACGTCGTATAAAATTCAAATATAGTGTCATTTGTCTGAAAAATCAGAAGATCTAACGACATAGTATATAAATGTCGCTATATGAGTCACAAAAGTAACAATTTATAACAACATTTAATGTAAATGTCGCTAATCAACATCAAAACGTCGGTATGAACAACAATTGCTACAACCGTCTCTAAGAAACGTCGTATAAAATCCAAATATAGCGACGTTTACAAAAAGTGTTGCATTAACTTACTGTTTTTGGTTTTAAGCGACGTTTCAAAAAAACGTTGGTACAAAAACGTCGCAAAAGACTGTTTTTGTTGTAGCGCCTGTACCCAAGAGGCGAGACACGACCGTCTCAATAACTTAAATTGCTACAAACACAAGGTCTCTTATTCATCATAAACTTAAATTTTAAAATAATATAACAAACCTCAAAGGAAACTTTAAATAACTTAACAATCTCTCAAGATAAATTATTACATCAAAATCTTTCGCAGTGGAAACAAAAACATAACATAATCATTTCTCAAAACTAAATTGAACATAAAATGAATCACTCTCTTCACAAAAAGGTGACTTCCTCCCACTCTCCTACATTATTCTCATTATTGTTAACTTTACCTGAAAAAATAGAAAAAATAATAAGCTTCCAAATTAGTAAGATACCGGATTTCTTCCGGAATCAAGCACCTAAAGAAGATACCATTTTATCATCATAGTTACTTAAAACCATATTTTTTTAGACATAGGAAGACAAATACTTTCATTTTATAACAGATAAATAGTTTATCAAAATACTGAAATATACATTTTATTGATGTTACTGGAATGTTAACTATATTTTTTTAGACATAGGAAGACAAATGCTTTCATTTGATAACAGATAAATAGCTTATCAAAATACTGAAAAATACATTTTATTGATGTTACTGGAATGTTTTTACAGAAGGTAACATATTCTAAAGCTTTCACCCATTTCTCAAAAATGAAGCATCTCCCCTTGCCAAAACAGAAAATAGTACTCCCTCCATTCCCATTTAATTGTCGTTTAGCGATATATATATATATATATATATATATATATATATATATATATATATATATATATATATATATATATATATGTATGTATCCAAATTAATTGTCATTTACATGTCTTTTATTGGGTGTCAACAATTTATTCTAATTATACCCGCAACATATCTTTTATTGAAAAAGTGAAAGAGATGGAGAAAAAAAGGGTATTATTGAAATTGTGGTGGAAAGATTACTGTTCGTTTGAATTCCTTAATTTTTTCAAAGTGTTCTAAACGTCTTATATTTAGGAATAGAGGGAGTAATATATAATAGAATCACCCCTTTTGCTTTTCTTTTTTTGAAAAGGAACATTATCATTAAATGATATTAGAAGTAACAAGATGGAGGTGTAATTCCAATGGATCCCCTACCCTTTGAAATGATAGTTCTAGCAAGTCGAAAGGCCAGAACATTACAAGACTCACGGATATAGAAAAACTAGATAATAGGTTCAGATAGGTACAATATTCTATGTCCGAACAAGCAGACTCAATAAAAAAAACACTCAAGGCCACGTGCAAACCAGAAGTCTTCCACCATTGTCCGAGTTTGTGTGTGCCAACTTTCATAATCCATATAAGTAGGATGGGAGATCAGCTGAAACCTACATAGAATACTTAGCCAGCGATCTTTCCTGATACGAACCGATAGTCCACTTCCAACCCTCCATGCGAAACCTTGTTGCAACAGAACTCTACGTTGATGGAAAATTCTCCAAATTTGTGATGGTTGCCTCCAATTATTACTTCCAAAATTACACAAAATAAATCCTAATATAAGACATTGATGAAAAATCAAATTTATTGTGGAAATTAAAAAACTACTTTGAAAATGTGCCATACATAAGCACACTATGACTGGAATTGTCCAGGGGATTTTAATTCCTAGACAATTCTCGGAAAAACAACTCATAGGTCTTGTCGGGGTCGACTTGCGACGACCACCTTATCCTGGTTAACGCAGGAGCCCCTGTAGGATACATATCATCAAGATTAAATAAATCGTCAACCACAAATTCAGTAAAGACACCATCAACTGGTTGAGATTTGTGCTTCCAATTAGGTGATGATGGAAAATCATCATGGTCTTCCTGCATTACCATACTGGGGCCCAAAATAAGCCAGCCCAGCGTTGACCGGCTCGATGGTTGGGCCAGAGTTTGAGGGAGAAACTAGATTGCGCCGGCCTCCATTAATTGGCCCAATTGCAGGAGTAGGCGGCTCCTCTGGCCCAAACTGTAGCACCCCGTCCATTTTTGCCTTTGACCGAAATGGCTCCTGTACTCCCTCCTCTTGCTCCAATTTCGGCGCCTCAATTATTGCTGATTTACGCTGCGAGACTGGTGCTCGCCGGTCATTTGCTTGTTTTTTTTGTGTCAGCGAGCCACCCACCTCCACCTCAGCCCCCCTCTTTCTCGACATGTCTTTGGTTTCGGAACTTCCCACTCCTGAGTCGAAATTCTGCCTGGCCCAACCCGTTTTATTTTTTGCTTTCGATCCACCATTTCCACGGCCATTGCCTTTCCATTGCCGGTGACCGGAGCATATAGCATAACCCATCATCTTGTCTCCTTCCCCAAAACCAAGCCTGCTTTTTACAGTGTGCTTTGTATCGTTTCATGTTCAACGATTTTCCCATTCCCTTTGTCTTCCTTAACATCAACTGACCCAATTTTTTGCTCCAAATCCTCCTGCAAAACAGAGTTACTTGCAGTCAAAGAGAATTCATTTTCATTATTTTGCTCTAGATAGGCACAATTGCTTGAGTGTCCACAGATTGCTCAGGCACAACACTGGTATTGAGTTTAAAAGTTTTTACATGTTTTGAATTTGTTTGTCTTGGAGCTTTAAGCAGAATTTCAAATTCAAAATTATCACGGACTGAAGAGAGAAAAGAGCCCCAGAGAGCGTTTTCATTTTTGTATCACCCCTTTTACTTTTTTTCAAAGAAAACATTTCTCAATCATTAATTTGGAAAGATGAAAAGTCACTAATACATTTGTTTCTTAATGCTAAAAAGCTAAACAGTAATAAAAACTTCATTTAAGAAAAGTAAATTCAAAGCCCTTTTTTTTATGGGCAAATTGGCGAAATAAGTACTCAAACATTATGCGTTTGGTGATAATGGTCCCCGTTCTTTTTTTTTTTGGTTTTTAGGAACATAAACTATTTGCGTTTGGCGAGAATGGTCCTTCCGTCCATCAAAGTTAATGTCAACTGTTAGTCAAAAAAAAAAAATGAAAAATAGCAAAATTGAAGGGTATTTTGGGAAAAAATCTATTTTATTTTTTGCAAATTGACACTAGAAGTACCAAAACATATTATGATTGGTTGTTTTGGTCCCCATCTTCATCATCAACCAACCCCAGCCCCACTCCAGCCCCCACCTCTACGAATTCCCCCTCCCCCTGCCCCTGCCACTGCCAATTCCCCCTCCCCCTGCTAATTCTTTGTTAAATCTTAATCAATTAAGACTTTGGGAGCTAGTATATGTTGATTGATTTCGTTATTATGCTCAAAAATTGAAAACCCATTTCAATTTTATTTCTGAAAACCCATCTCAAAAAACCCTTCAAGGATTGTTATGGATTGTCTGATTCTGATGGATTTTGTGTGATTCAAATGGATTTGTTGTGATGCTAATGAATTTAGTGTGATTCAAATGGATTTGTTGTGTTCAGTATGAGTTCTCATGGAGAAGATAAAGTCTCGTTTCAGTGCGGAACAAAATATGTTCCACACTGTGCGAAACAAATAAGAGCCGTCGGATCACGAATCGGAAGGCTGAGATAATTTTTTTAAAATAATAGTTATTTATAATATTTTACGTAAAATGATCTCAGCCCTCCATTGTGTGATCCGACGGCTATTAATTATTCTGCATAGTGTGGAACATATTTTGTTCCGCACTGAACCGACTTTATCTTCTCCGGCGTTCGTTTCTCCGGCCAAAAATTTGTCAAGCAAATTTGTTGAAGTTTCATTTCTTCCTAGGCCGGTCATTCCATAAAGAGGTATTTGTAGAAGAAACTAGGTTTAATTTACTGTCCATAGCTACACAGGAGTAACAAATTAAAGATCTAACTACCACAATAGAATCATAGGGTGAATTTTTAGACCTCTGATAACAAGAACATTTCTAGGGTTTCTAACTCAATATTCTTGGCAGCAGAGTAGTGCATCATCTCTGATTAGCAGAGAAACAAACGACCTTCTCACCCCTGATAGGTACAGATGACCTTATGAATGTTGGATATGTCTGAAAGCTAGTGATTGGAGCTCATCCATGTCCTCAGGAATTAACCATTGAGAATCCATTGGTTGAGAAGCATCTTCAAAGCTAGATGATGAGGTGTTTTCCCCTGGATAACAGTGGAAATTCTTCATTGAATTTGGAGTCATTGTTCCTTTCCCATAATACCCCATTTGATGATCTCCAGATTTGGTACTAACATAAGGATCAAATTATTTAAGGAAATTATTGTGTTATCTGGAAGAAGAAGGAATTTGGTGAATTTCATCCCTTAACAATTTGCGATTGGTTGTTTTGGTCCCTGATCTATATTTTTTAGTGAATTACCCAAATTAGCCCCGGTTGCTCAAAGGGGTTTTTAAAAAAAAAAATTATTTTTTACCGTAACTTTGATGGACGGAAGGACCATTCTCGCCAAACGCAAATAGTTTATGTTCCTAAAAACCAAAAAAAAAAAAGAACGGGGACCATTATCACCAAACGCATAATGTTTGAGTACTTATTTCGCCAATTTGCCTTTTTTATGCCCTCATTAAAACAAATATGCAGAGATGTTCATGACATAAGACCAAAAATGGGGTTTTCAGTTTACCACAACAAGCCACGTTTCTTTTTCTTATTTTTATTTTTTTATTTTCACAAAGAACCAGCAACATAGGGGCTATCAGCTGCTATGGCTTCTTTCCCTTCCCAAAAGATTCTTATAATTTTCTTCATAATAGCAGCTTCATTATCCATCATTCAGATCAATAACCTCCGTGAGGATGCAGAATTGAAATTTGGGGAGGAGGAAAGAGGCTTGGGATTACTAAAAGAACAGAGAGAATTCGATTACTTTATGCTAACTCTTCAATGGCCCGACACCATTTGCCGGGGTAAACACCGTTGCTGTTCCTCCAATGCCTGTTGTAAACACTCCAATTCGCTCACTGAGTTTACAATACATGGACTCTGGCCTGACTATAAGGATGGAAATTGGCCAGCTTGTTGCAATGGTCATAGTTTTGATGCAAAAGAGATTTCTCCACTGCATGATGCGATGGAGAAGTACTGGCCGTCTTTAAGTTGTGGAAAGCCATCAACATGCCATGGTGGAAAAGGAACATTTTGGGCTCATGAGTGGGAGAAACATGGAACTTGTTCCTCTGCAGTTGTTCGAGATGAATATGGTTACTTTTTGTCAGCTCTCAATGTTTATTTCAAGTATAATGTCACACAAGTTTTGAACGAAGCTGGATATGTACCATCAAACTCTGAGAAGTATCCTTTATGAGTCAAGGTTGTTAAAAACGCGATTCTACGTAGACTTGGGAGGAGGGTGGAAAATCGTAAACTCGTGAATCGTAAAATAAATCGTAAAATCGTATCGAAATTAATATATGTTTATATATATATATATATATATATATATATATATATATAATAATAATAATAATAATAATAATTGTAAAACACAAGAGGGGGGTGAATTGGGTTTTAACTAATCTTGCTAACTTTTTTAAAATCTATTCAATGCAAGTGAGAGTTTGAGCAAGATGAACAAAACCAAAAGCAAAACCCAACAACAAGACAAAGGATTTAGAGTGGTTCGATTCACTTAGAATCTACATCCACTACCTTGAGCTGCACCCAAGGATTTCCACAACTTCACTAAGAAGAACTTTACACTTGTGGACAACTCACTAAGAGTTTTACACAACAACCACAATACAAAACTCACTAAGAGTTACTTGCCCACACTAAGTAGGACTTATACAAGAATTACCCTATCACTAAGAAAGGGAATAAGAATGTTTAATACAAAGATTGTTCACTCTTCTAAGTGAAAGATATTACCTTTGAAGTACAACAATTATAGCTCTTTGAACATATGAAGTTCACTCTTTGTCTTGCTTTTGAAATAAAACTCTTCAATGATTTAGATCATAAGGATGAAGTGCATTTGCTTTGTGAGTGTTTAGACTTGATAAGAAATCAATGAAACTTTGATGTGCAAGCCTTAGAGTCATTCTCTAGCTTTGGAGTATTTATACATTTCAAAATAGGCTGAAAAACGCATCTTTAACGGTAAAAAAACGGCTAGTTTTTAGCAGAGTTTGGTTGACCGAAATCACACCTCGGATGACCCCTCGGATGACCGAACACAGCCTAGGTCGACCGAACTCCCCTTTTTCTAAAGGGTTCAACTCTCAGTTTCTCTTCGGTTGATCCGAGCTTGAGCTCGGTTGACCGAACTTTTCTGAGCCTGAGAGATGTTGATTTTTCACACGTTCTAAAATCTTTTGAAGTCTAAAAGGTTTTCCCAAAAGGTAACAAGTAAGAACATTTGGAAAACCATTTTAAAGTACTTAGACTTTGAAAACAAAGGCTTTTGAGATATGAACTCATGTAAGGAACGTTTTGAAACTTAGCCTTTTGAAAACGTGTTTATGATGCATGCAAGACTAGAGTGTAGAGCTTATGTTCATGAGAGCTTTGGTTAGAGCTTTATAAGATAACGACTTATGACGACAAAGCTAAACTAACCAAACCTAAGTCTTCAATCTTCAATCTTGATAAATAAGCCTTGCATAACTTTGAATCTTGATCCCAATGGCTTGATTGAAGTACTTAGAGCTTCCATAATGAGTTCCGATATTCTATCACAAAGATTAAGATCATTAGACACAACATCAAAAGTTTGTCCAATATCAAAAACTGAGTTTGTTCGCCCTTAGGGCTTACAATAATTAACATATAAATCATATCATATGATCCAAAAATATGAAAAAAAAAATTCATTAAACATAGTTTCACAAGTTTTTTCAAAAGACAATAACGCAATAGAGTTCATAATAAAGAACTTACAGGTCTTCAAAATATAAAAATGCGACTACACATAATTCTTAACTTATAAGTCTTTCAAAAGATCAAAATAAAATGAAGTACGTAATAAGTTTATGATATAATAGAGCAAGTCATTCAAAGACTTGAATTTCGAACCAACGTCACTATCATCATACTTGGACCTTCTGCTTCGTTTCCTCAAGGGCTTCTACTGAATAATCAACTTGCCACCCTCCTCAGAGGCTGGAATTTGGTCCCTTTCAAACGGTTAAGTTATTCTTCGATACATACTGTAATTTCAACCTTGTATGTACACTAGAAATCCTCTTTACTTGGTAATTCGAAATCTTGGTGGTCAAGATATTTAGTCGAAGATGATATAACCTTTGGTTTAGACGACGAATTATTGAACAATTGCTCATTTAAAAAAAAAACCAGCAACATTTTCTTTCAACTATCATGTCCCTTTGTCTAGTAAAGTTTCGGAATAGAACATTACATAAGTCCTCTGAATAACTAAAATTAACAGTATAAATATATCGGCAAATGAGATAAAACATAATCTCGAAAATCGCATATCAATATAATCTTTGCAATAAAATTTCAGAAATTTGCATAACAACTTGACTTCGGCTCATTATTAGTAATAACAATTATGACTTGATCATAAAGGTCCTTCAACCAGGGTTAGTACTTCGATCGATCGTTTTCAGTCGACTTTAATTGTTACCATCATTTTGTGAGCCGCAAAACAAACTTATTTTCTTTAATATATAGACACCTTACTTCACAAATAATCATGTGCTTGATTCCTTTTTCATACGAAAATATAATTTTCGACATAAAAAACATAATCTTTCATTAACATTTAACCATTAATCATATCATAATCCATGTGCTATGAGATAAGTAGGATTTCTGGTACTTACCTCACAATAGCGATCTCCTCCTAAACGTATAAAATCCTAGAACCTTCTTGATGCTTCAACCTCTCTAGCGTCTGTAAGTATTAGGAGAACTTTCAGATAGTACGTTCTGTTTTTAACAGACTATATTGGGGTATTATTTACTCTATACCTCTCTTATGATAGATTTCATATCACAATAGAACTCCCAATATCCCGATCCCATATGTTTAAAAGTCAACTTAAACTAATCCTATTTGAACCAAAAGTCCTAGAATGAATTTCATTTTAATTTATTTAAAAAAGTTGTCTCGAAACTTAATTCATCAACATAAGGAATACGAATGAGAAAATAATAAAATACTTCTAGATAACATTTTAACCTCCTCTAATATCCGCCAAGGAAACCCTTCGCCTTGTTTCCTGGCAAGTAGGGGAAATCTCTTATCTTATGACCGTGTTTTCCACAGTGAAAACATGTTCCAGGTACCTTCATACATTCGTCGGAGTGGTAATTTCCACATTGTTGGCACTTTCTTTCGAAGGTATTCCTAGGAATTTGAGTCTTTTGAACTTCACACTTCCTGTTCGTCTGATTTTCTTCTCTTGCATTGACCGTCGCTAAGGTTGGGTTCCAATTACTTTTTTCCTCGAATGTCTTCTGCATTTTCGTTTGAAGCCCTTCACAATTTCTTAACATATCCGATTCAATACGGATGCACCTTCTATATGCTTCGTGATAATTTCTTGACTCCATTCATGACATTAACTTACATATATCCGGTTGCAGCCCCTCCTCGAATCTTATCATCTTTAGGTAGTCATCTTGCATGATCGAAGACACATATTGCTCTAAACTGTTGAACTTACTATTATACTCCACAACCGTCGAAGTTTTTTTTTAAAAGAAATTAGTTCACCGAACCATTTAGTTTTCTATTGAATCTGCAAGCGAGCCTGCTCACTAAATGATTTTCATTACAAGAGTCAAAACTTTAAAAAATAAACTTTAGTTGTTCCAGCCATTTAATTCTTATCGTATCACTATTTGGGTTGGAATTTGGCCAATGAATTGGAGATGTAGATTTTATTTGCTTTTCAGTTGATTCATATTCAAATTAAATTATATATTTTAATAATTGTAATGGTTTTTTCTTTTTCCTATTCTAATTTTTTTTTTCCCAATATTATTGAAGATCCCACATCGAAACTGTATGAAGTTTTTTAAATTTGACAACATTATATATATAAATGGTTTGAGCATGTTTTTAATTGAACTATTTGGTTGAGTTGTTTTGTAGTCCATAAAATTTTGTGACATATCTAATTTGCTTTTCAATTTTTTCATTCCAACAGTCAAAGGGTTTTTCAAAGAAAATTGGTTCACCTAACAATTTAGTTTTCTGTGAATCTAAATACTGCAGGCGAGCCTTCTCACTAAAATTGTTTGGTTAAAAGAGTCAAAACTTTAATAAATAAGCTTTAGTTGTTCGAGCCCTGTAATTCTTATCGTATCACTAAATGGGTTGGAATTCTTATTTTATCTCTTTTTTAGATGGTTCATACTAGACTTATTCAAATTAAATAATGTATTTTAATATATTTAATAGTTTTTTTATTTTTCCTATTCCATTTTTTATTTTTTATTTTTTACATATTATTCAAAATCCCACATCGAAAGTATATGAAGTTTTGTATTTTTGACTACATTATAAATAAAGGGTTTGATATGATTTTTAATTAAATTAATTGGTTGAGTTGTTTTTAGTCCATAACATTTAGTGACAAATCTAACTTGCTTTTCAATGTTTTCATTCCAACTGTCATAGCACATGCCATCGGACTTGAGGGTATTATTGTCCCCCCAAAAAAAATCGCATTTAAAATATAGAGAAAACGGGTATATATATATATATATATATATATATATATATATATATATATATATATATATATATATATATATATATATATATATATATATTACGTAAGCCCTTTTCGATTTGTATATATATAGTGCCACGTGTCATTTTCTAGGATTTTATGTTTTTTTAATTAGTTATAAAACTTTTGATTGGTGCAAAAAAAATTAACTATTTAATTCAATTTGCAGGAGGTAGGATTCGATCCCCCGGACATGCGAGTTGAATACTAGACCACGCTGCCAGCTACTCTGACAAGTATTTGACAACTGCTTTCTTTAATTCTTTTAATGGAATGCTAATTTAAGTAAATCTTTTGTTGTAACATCTTTGATTGGTTCATAAAAGTATCCCACATTGAAAAGTTACATTGTTTGTTTAGTTTGACAATACTATAAAAAAGAGTATTATCACATGTTTTGAGTGAGAAATTGGGTTGACATTTCAGCCCATCAGAGTGGGGAAGCAAATTTAGTTGCTTCTTACATTTTTTTTTATATAAATATAAATATTTAAAGTTTTAACAAATAACGGGTTATTCAGATGACTGAGTCCTCTGAATTACGATTGAGCTTAAAATCAAGTTCGATTTTGAGAATTTAGAAATTTTTAATTTTTTTAATATTTAATAGAATAAAAATAAGTAAAAGATATTAATTAAAAGTTATGGGTTTTAATATATTTATGGTTTTTCTATTCTTCTATTCTAATTTTTAGATTTTCCTTTTTTTTCAATATTATTCAATATCCCACATTAAAATTGTACGAAATTTTTGGAGTTTGATAACATTATAAATAAAGGGGTTTAAGCATGTTTTTCAATTGAATGAATTGGTGGTTGATATTTAGCTCATTAAATTCAGGGACAAACTCAATTTGCTTTTCAACTTTTTAATTCCAATAGTCAAATTTTTTTTTTAAAAAAATAAATAGCTCACAGAGACATTTGATTTTTGGTACAACCTGCGAGAAAAACCTACTTATTGTTTTTTTTACATTTAAAGAGTCAAAACTTCAAAACAAATATAGCTTACCGAGCCATTTGTTTTCTTATACTCTTAATTATATGATAAATGGAATTCTGAGCATAGCACATGTTATTAGATTATCTAATCTAACTATCTATCTATATTTATATTACAGAGTTTGATGAAGAACCGCAAGGTTCGACTTAAGTTTGAGCCCGATCTTTCTTCAATTCTCGAACTAGTTTAACGGGGGAATGCAATCAACGCGACTCCAAGAAGGTTGATCATCAATGGAGGCTGAAACACCACAATAAGCGTAAACTAAACTTATTGATACAGTAACTCAAGAGGAATGACAAGGTAAAAACCTCACATCATGTTCCAAAAAATATCTTGTATTAAAACAACTAATCTAAATATTATGTTGGCCGAACCCTCCATTATATAGAGTAATAATTCGGTTACAACCAAATAAAGAAATAAGAGTCCTTAAAGGATTAAGACTCTTGAAAACAAATAAGAGTCCTTGAAGAAGTAGGGACTCTTGAATAACAACTTGCTATCAAGTAAAACACTTAAACAATAAAGTGGCGGCTAGAATCTCATCTAACTACCAAATCTATGAAGAGTCCTAGTTGCATTAGGGACTCTTATTAACCAACTAATTAACATATGGACAACATGTCCTTTATTATAGCAACTACTTAAATACTCTAAATAAAGTAAATAACAAAGCTGGAAAATAATTAAAGTCTAGCATAGACTTTAATTGTACAAAGACTAAAATGCCCTTTTATTTTCGTCCCAATTCTGGACAGATTGTTGGGCCAACTTGTGCGACAATTTCGGATATTAAGAAGGCAGAATATGATCTCGTGATCTTCATGAAAGTTGTAGATCTGCCTCTTATCTTTAGTATGCAATTGGAATCAGCTCCATTGGATTCCTGGATTGATAGATATGACATTTATACCAAACTGTTGTAAAGCTGTCTAATCCCTTATTATTAGCTGTCCAATCCCTTATCAGAGTTTGTTTTCAGTTTCAGCCAATCACATTCTTCTAAATCATACGTGTAATTTCCATGAATTCTTTATCAATTAATTATTTTATAAAATTTTGATTGATTGGTTAAATTTTACTTTTGTTGTAACCTCATAATTGGTTAATAAAAGTATCCCACATTGAAAAGTTACATTGTTTGTTTAGTTTGACAATACTATAAAAAAGAGTACTATCACATGTTTTGAGTGAGAAATTGGGCTGGCAATTCTGCCTATCAGAGTGGGGAAGCAAACTTATTTGCTTCTTACATTTTTTATTTATATAAATATAAATAGTTAAAGTTTTAACAAATAACGGATTATTCAAATGACCGAGTCCTCTGAATTCCAATAAAACTTACAATCAAGTTCAATTTGGAGAGTTTAGAAATTTGTAATTTTTTTTAATATTTAATAGAATAAAAATAAGTAAAAAATATTAATTAAAAGTTATGGGTTTTAATATATGGTCTATTTTAATTTTTAGATTTTTCTTTTTCCTTTTCAACATCATTCAAGATCCCACATTGAAAGTGTACGAGAAATTTTTGGAGTTTGACAACATTATAAATAAAGGGGTTTGAGCATGATTTTCAATTGAATGAATTGATGGGTTGATATTTAGCTAATTAAATTCAGTGACAAACTCAATTTGTTTTTTAACTTTTTAATTTCAATAGTCATTTAAAAAAAAAAAAATCTCACATAGTCATTTGATTTTTGGTAGAACCTGCGAGAAAACCTACTTATTATTATTTTTTATTTAAAGAGTCAAAACTTAAAAAAAAATATATATAGCTTAAAAAGTTATTTGATTTTCTTATACTCTTACAAAGTTATTTTCTTAATTGTAAAATGGAATCTCGTGCATAGCACGGGTCATTAGGCTAGTGTGTGTATATATATATATATATAAGAATCAGGACACTTTTCAAGCCAAAGACAGCACGTGCATAGCACATGCCATCGGACCTGATGGTATAATTGTCCCCAAAAAAAATCGTATTTTAAAAAAAAAAAAAAAAACCTAACTACTCTTATTCTCTTCAATTGTCTAATAAATTACTGAAGCCCCAACTTTCCCTTCAATTGTCTAATAAATTAGGGTTAGGGTTTTTCTCTTATGCAAAAACCCTTTAATTGTCGGGTCTGCTGTGTGTGTCAAATTAAGGAATCAGACCACTTTTCAGGTCAAAGACAGCATGTGCTATGCACGTGCCATCGGACTTGAGGGCATATTAGTCCAAAGAAACCACCAACGCTCCCATCCCTCTTTATTCCGCCACCTACGATCGACCACCATTTTTTCCCCTCCATCACCGTCCACCAACACCATTATGGTTCATGGAGTGGATTGAATTGATGAACGAATAAATTTAAAAATACCTTAATTTGTCTATGTTTCCTTTTTGCTTTGGTTTCGTTTCTCTGTCTTTACACTACAAAGGTTTCCACGAAATGACATCGGATTACGAGGCTTCTTGTAAAAAATAGTTTTGGATTCCAAGACATTTACAATGAGAGTATGACCATAAGTCATTGATTTCAATTGATCTACCTTTATTCGAGCCGCTGCCGCCACCATTTGCTCTTCTCCTTCTCCGCCGCCGTTGCGGTTTGATTGTTGGTTTCCTGAGCCTCTAATTGCTATTGAAATGGAATGGGGAGAAATTAAAAAATGGAAGGGTTTTTGCAGAAGCAAGAGAAATTAAGGGATTGGTGTTGAGGGATGGTGGAGATTGGTCTGGTTATGGTGATGGTGGGTAGCGACATGGTAAGAGAAGGGGGCGGGGCGGGTCTCTTTGGAGAAGAAGAGTAGTTAGGTTTTTTTTTTATATTTTGAATACAAATTTTTTTGGGGACAATTATAACCTCAAGTCCGATGGCATCTGTTATGCACGTGCATTCTTTGGCCTGAAAAGTGTCTTGATTCCTTAATTTAACACAAATAGCAAACCCGTAAATTGTTTGAGCTAAAAATGCTCTATTTTATTGTTAATGCTATTTATAAAAAAGTAGAAATAGTTGATGTATATAACAGTTTTCTCTATATATTAAATACAATTTTTTTTGGGACAATTACACCCTCAAGTTCGATGGCATGTGCTATGCACGTGCTGTCTTTGGCTTGAAAAGTGGCACGATTCCTTAATTTGACACAAACAGCAGACCCGTAAATAGTTTGAACTAAAAATGCTCTATTTTATTGTTAAAGCTCTTTATAAAATAGTACAAATAATTTTTTTTGTTTTTTTTTTGCCAAGTAAAAAGTACAAATAGTTGATGTATATATATAGCAGTTTTCTCATTTTTTTATACTATGAAGTACATATACCTTATATATACCTAAATTATGTTCTAATCTACACTAAATTATGTTATAATACCTCATATATACTAATTGTGTAATACGTACATCATTTGTGAAATATCTACACTATTAAATACATCTAAAACACTGTATATATGCTAAACGACTGCAATAATTGGGTTTACCTAATCTCTAGTATTCTAAAGGTAAAAAATACGATCATGAATGATTTACACTTTTTTGTTTTTCTTCTATTTTTGCTTTGCCCAAACTAGAGCAGTCAAAATGGGCATATGCCCACGGGCATGCCCGCCCCATAAGATTAATGGGCGGATATAGGGTTATGAATTCAATGTCCGTTTAAATGCGGGTATTAATGGGCATGCCCGTGCGGGTAAAGGGCAATGTGGGTATGGGCGGGTTGCAACCGGGCATGCCCACTTTTTTTGTTTTTTTGTTTTATTAATTTTGAATAGAAATTAATAAGGCTCTTTAGTCTTCTCCAAACTCAACAAGAGTCGTATATCTCCACTATCTTTTTGTACGCGTTCTTACCAAATATAAGAGTCATCTTCTTCCTAGAAGTGTACAATCTCAAATATGTGTACGCAATTGGTTTCACGGTTTCATTTTTGAAGGTAACTAAATTATGTTCTAATCTATTGTTTATCATTTACCATTTATAATGTTTTAATTTCTTAAGGTGTGTGGTTTATATGTGAATATGAAGAGGAGGAATCAAAATTATCTAAAATGGATTCAAATAATATTTTTAGTGTTCATGATCTAAATCAACAGATGGAGGATATTAAAAAACAATATTTTTTTTGTTGCTTTAACTTCAGCAATATGTTTGTTAATTTTGGACAGTTGATCTTAGATTATTCTTGAAATTGTCGAGTTTGATTTGATTATTTTTTAACTATTTTGTATATTGTGGAATTTGATTTGATTGTTCTTGAACTATTTTGATTTTTATTTCTCCTCTATAGGACTGTAAACGGTAAGTGAACGAGAAAAAATTGCATTTTGTTGATTTTTCGGATTTGATATTTTTTTAAAAAAAAAAAAAAAGTAATAATAAGGGTCGCGGGCATGCCCATTTGTCCGCGGGCATTACGCGGGCGGGTACGGGCATCCATTTTGATGGTCCGTTAAAAAGCGGGCATTTCTGCACATCCCCATTTAAGACATGCCCATGACGGGGCGGGGGCGGGGGCGGGGGCGGGCATACCCATTTTGACAGTACTAGCCCAAACCCCCCTACATAACTTGGTACATAATCAACTGCAACAAGTACAATATTGGACAAGGAATTTTAGACCGACCTCACTCAGGACGAAGACAAGAATTTAGTGTTGGATGGGCGAAACTGCAACAGTATTTAAAACTACAGAGTTCAAGTAATAAAAACCGCAAAAAAAATTTTGAGGGGGCAATAAAAAGGGCAAAAAAAAAAATATTCTTAGGGTGGAAAAACTGATAAAAATTTCCAAAATTTAAATAAATAGTAGTATTTTTAAAAATGTCGGGGGACGCCGGCCCCCCGTCTTCTCCCCTGACCTCACTAATGTACTATTATTTTCACATACAATAAAACAAAAAAACATTGTTCAGTTTATTTAAATTTTCCTCACACACAAAACGTAAAATTGTAATGAGCATTGACGGGTTGCTACATGAGAGTTAATCATAGTTTTTTTTTTTTTTTTGAGCAATTTTAATCAGAGTTATTTTGAGAGTTATATTCAGAGAAATAAAAATCATAGTGTAATAACGAGAAAGAGAAATCATCTATATATGTACACCAATTATTTTTACTTTTCTCTAAATAGAAAAAAGAAAAATTTAGGCTATTTTTAACCTCAATATTTTACAGGACTACTCAAATTGTCAAATTTGTAATTCCGACAATTTTTCAGGCAAAAAAATGGCACGTGCACAACACATGTGCTAGTCGGTAAAGATAAAAATTTCCAATTAGTTTCAGTAGTTAAAACCCTTATTCATCTCTTCTTCCCAAGTTTCATCTTCTTCAATTAACCCTAATTTCTCTGACATTTTGAAGCCACAATCAGACCCATTGTCTAAGATTGAAGAACCATTACATACTTTTATCTAATTTGAAATATTACTTTCTCAATTGATGATTTCCCTCTGTGGGACTGATTGATTATCCATTAGTCATAAGGCGTGGCGTAGCTTCCTAATAATTCATTGGGTTTTCATTTATTTGTGACGCTTCCTCACTCGTTTCACTGAAGATGGAGAACCGAGTGATTGAATTTGATATATGTTTGGAAGTTTCAGTAGGGGAGGCGAAGATGATCCCCTCGACATTGAGGAACACCACCAAAACCATATGGATGATGATGAGATTGTTGCCGATATTTCCCCTACTTCAGCTTCTGGGGTTCTGGACGGGGTAATGTGTAGAGAATTCAAGTGACAAATATACACTTGAATAGAACCACTTGTATAAATATCCAAAAGTTTTATACTCACAAATATACAAACACCTTGGACCACTTACGCCACTCACTGAGCAATACACTCACTTTATGGCTATTCACTTGAGTACATACAAACATCAGCCTTGCTATCCTATTTATACTAGTTCATAGCCGACATATAATGTGGGTGGAGAACACCTTATTCTAGAATTTTATAATTTCCTAGGGAAGCTTTTCTAAAGCTAATTCTAGATAATTCTATTTGTTCTACAAAATTATTTGACAATTCTTGAAGCTTCTAAATATTAATTATTAGGAGCAAATTTATTCATTACTCTTGAAGCTTCAAGAGAGTTGTTGATTCTCAACACTCACCCTCAACAACTACTCTCTTCAATTGCTGCTCGTGTGATCATGCCAAGTTGTCTCCGAAACTCTTCAAATTTTACCCCATTGAGTCCCTTCGTGAAAATGTCTGCAACTTGCTCCCTGGTTTTCACGTGCTTCATTTCGATATCTCCACATAGAACCTTTTCTCGAACAAAGTGGTAGTGAACTTCCACATGTTTCGTCCTACCATGGAATACTGGATTTTCCACAAGTTGTATCGCAGATTGGTTATTACAATGTAACTTTACCGCTTCATCTACTGGTTAGTGAAGATCTTCCAACAACTGTAATAGCCAAGTGCATTCTTGAGCCGCCATTGTTGCAGCACGATACTCAACCTCTGTACTTGACAATGATACTATAGGTTGTCTCTTACTGCACCATGAGATAACTCCTGAACCAAGACTAAACATATATCAAGTAGTTGATCGACGAGTATCATGGTCACCATCGTAATTAGCATCGCAGTATCCTACTACGCTAGATGCATATGTCTTCTTATAAAACAAGCCATAGTCTATAGTTCATTTTACGTACCTTAGTATTCTCCTTATTGCTTCTAGATGAGGCCTCTTCGGCTTTTGCATAAATCGACTTACCACTCCGACAGCGTACGAGATGTCGGGCCTCGTTAATGTTAGATAGATCAAACTTCCAACGAGTCGCCGATACATCGTCACATCTTCAAGATCTTTGCCTTCAGTCAAACAAAATTGAGCATTTGCTTCCATTGGTGTTGTAATAGGCTTGCGGTCAAGCATTCCATACTTTTGTAGAAGGTCCTTGGCATACTTCTCTTGACATAGGAATATCCCGTTATTCACCCGTTCAACCTCCAAGCCAAGAAAGTGCTTCAACTCTCCAAGTTCTTTCATCTGAAAACGAACTGAGAGATTTGACATGATCAGTTTGATTTATTCTTGATGATCTCCAGTGATAATTAGATCATCAACGTACACTAATACTATGACTAACTTCCCTTCTCGATTCTTGACGAATAAGCTTGAGTCTGCTGGTGCAACTAAATATCCATTTTGTATTAGAAACTCTGCGATTTTCACGTACCATGCTCTAGGTGCTTACTTTAGTCCATAAAGCGCCTTCTTTAACTTGCACACATACTCCAGGTGTGACTTTCTCTCAAACCCTCTAAGTTGCTGCATATATATGTCTCTATCAAGCTCTCCATGCAAGAATGCATTTTTAACATCCATCTTCCATAATATCCATATCCATGACTTCCATAATTAAGGCAAATAGAACACGAACTGTCGTAACCTTCGTCACTAGACTGAATGTCTTATCGTAGTCTAGTCCATATTTCTGTGAGAATCCTCGAGCCACCAACCGAGCCTTGAACCTATCGATCGAGCCATCTGGTCTAGTTTTTAACTTGTACATCCATTTGCAAGAAATAGGTTGTACACCATTCGGTCTTGGCACCAACTCCCATGTCTCGTTTTGCCTTAGTGCATGTATCTCTTCTTCCATTGCGGTCCTCCACTATTTTTTTCCGAGCTGCTTCCTCGTATGTGTCAGGTTCTCTTACATTATTCTCCATCAAGGCTGCATTAACATACCTTGGATTTCTCTTTCTTTGTCTAGTGGAGCGTTGAAGTTGTGGCTCAAATTATTTTTCTTCATGTTCTTCCTCATATTGGCTTGGCCTTTGTTCCTCTGTAACCTTGTACTCTCCAGTTTCCCATGGATTTTTCCCTTTTCTTGATGCTTGTTCTTCTGGTATTTCAATTTCTTCTTCAATCGCCTTAACAGGTGGAGAATCTCCCCCTTGCTCCTTAAGTTTTTCTTCGACATTTTCCTCGATCTCTTTCGAAACTGGTAGCTTCAAAGCTTCAGATGACCACCAGGATGATGCTTATTCAAAAACCACATTTCTGGATGTGTAACATCGCCTGGTATCTGGGTTGCAAAAACCCATCCTTTCTTTTGCGGATTATAGCGGATGAAGATACATCAGATCGCCTTCTTATCAAACTTGCTTCGTAAATGATCGTGCACTAGTACGTAGTAAACACATCTGAATACTCTGAGGTGAGACACCGATGGTTTCTTCTTGTAGAGCTTATCATATGGAGAAATAAACCCAAGCTTCACCTGCAGTACACGGTTAGTGATATAAGCAGCTGTCTTCATGCATTCAACCCAAAAACGTGCTTATATGTTCTTGGCATGAATCATACTTCTACAAGTTTCTGCCAAATGCCTATTATTTCTCTCCGCAACCCCATTCTGTTGTGGGGTGTTAGGACATGTCAATTGTCGTCGAATCTTATTCTTCTTTAAGAACTCTGTGAACGCATGGGAGGTATATTCACCACCATTATTTGTCCGTAGACACTGTATCCGACAACCTACCTCGTTTTCTACTTTCTCCTTGAAAGCTTTTAGTTTGTCCAGCGCCTCCGACTTTTCTTTCATAACGAGAATAATCATCGATAAATGTTATCATATATCGATAGCAACTAACCGATGGTTGCTTCAATGGTCCAAACACGCCTGAGTATATTAGTTACAATGGTGCTTTGGCTCTCAACTTTGATTCTTCGTATGGTAGTTGGTGCGCTTTCCCGTACTGACATCTGACACATACTATATTATCACGTAACTCTAGTTGTGGAAGTCCATTAACCATCGCCTTTTTCATCATCACCTTTAGTCTTGTGTAATTAACATGCCATAGCCGAGCGTGCCATAAATCTGGTGTCTCATTCTTCCTCGCATTGTTCACATAGGCGGGTTCTGCCGACATTACGTAGACGGACTCTAGTCTACATCCCTCCATTACTGGCGGTCCCATTGGCTTCAGGTTACGATAAACCTTTACATCTTTCGGACCGAGCACTACGTAGTTCCCGTCCGACGTCAACTGTGATACTGAGATGAGATTATTCTTCATCTTAGGCACATATAGCACATTCTGTAGCTCTATCTCATTTGAGTTGAAACGAGGTATCACTGCAGCCTTCCCGATATGTGTAATTGACATTCTTGAGGTGCTAGCAGTCACAACAACTCGTTTCCCGTAATATTCTTCCATATTCAGGAATTTCTCATTATCTCCGGTCATATGATTGGAGCATCCTTAATCTACTATCCAATCATTGTTGAAATCGATTAAAGTTTCACTTACTGCAACCATTGCATGATCTTCTACTATTGCCATGGATGCCTCAACTTCCCAATCATCATCACTGCCTTTGGTATGTTTTGAAACATCAGTGTTACCTTTTTCTTGCTTGTGCCAGCAATCTCGGGCGAAGTGTCCTTTCTTCCCGCAGTTGTAGCACGCGTTATCTCGTCGTTGATTCCTTTGTCCTTTGTTTCCTTTTGATTGACCTCTACCTTGTGGGAAGCTTCTTCCAAGGCGTCCTTCGGGTTTTGAACTACTCATTCCTTCTTTCTTCTTTTCTTCTAAAATTTTCTTCCCTTTAGAAGATCCTCTTTTGATAAATAGGACTCTCTCCTAATCCTTATCTGAAGCTCTAATCTTTTGTTTATTTAGAGCTTCTTCATAAGCCAACATGTATTCCAACTTGTTAAGGGTGGGTTGTTTGGCCCATCCACATGTTGCTTCTATAATCGGATTAAATTCTGTCGAAGCCCCCGTACTATTATCCTTCTCATCCGTGTCTCATCGACAGGATGAAGAGGATATAATTTTGTAATTTTTTCGGACAAATATTTAACTTTGTCAATGAACTAACTTACTGTCATTTCGCCTTGTGAGAGACTCATCAACTCATTCTCGAGTCTCTGCAACTTGGAGTCATTTGCCTTTGCAAAGCACTCCGCCAATATATCCCAAGCTTCTTTGGGATTTTTAGCATCCTTAATTTTGTCCAAAAATCTTTTTCTCTACGGTTAAGGCTAGGATACACAAGGCCTTACCCGCATTGGCATCCCACTTCTTGTACCCTGTGGCATTTCCTCCTGTAGGTGGCGTTGTCTGGTTGCCGTCGATCATCTCGCACAAGCCTTGTCCTCTCAAGTAGAACTTGAGACATGTACTCCAGTCATGGTAGTTGTCGTCGCTAAGTTTTTCGATGCTTCTGGTATTTACGAACTCCGCCATTGTGACTTGGTGATGCCCAACACTCTAACCAAGTAAGTTTGGTCCCCGACCAACGACTTAACAATCCCTGATTGTGTTCCGACAGAGTTTCCTCGTACCTCGATCTCTGATTCATCAATGTCGAAGTAGGCCCCCGACCGTTTACTTAGACAAAGTCTCCTCGTAGCGCGACTAT
The DNA here is from genome assembly GCA_026122235.1 of Vinca minor. Classification (NCBI taxonomy): domain Eukaryota; kingdom Viridiplantae; phylum Streptophyta; class Magnoliopsida; order Gentianales; family Apocynaceae; genus Vinca; species Vinca minor. The sequence goes on from JAOCZM010000191.1 coordinate 1,475,005, forward strand.
CGATCGACGATCTCAATTACAGGTCTCTGACGACCTACTCTGATACCACTTGTAGAGAATTCAAGTGACAAATATACACTTGAATAGAACCACTTGTATAAATATTCAAAAGTTTTATTCCCACAAATATACAAACACCTTGGGCCACTCACTGAGCAATACACTAGCTTTACTTCTTGGACTCACTTTGTGGCTCTTCACTTGAGTACATACGAATATCAGCCACGCTATCCTATTTATACTAATTCATAGCCGACATATAATGTCTGTGGAGAACTCCACCTTATTCTAGAATTTTATAGTTTCCTAGGGAAGCTTTTCTAAAGCTAATTCTAGATAATTCTATTTGTTCCATAAAATTATTTGACAATTCTTGAAGCTTCTAGATATTAATTATTAGGAGCAAATTTCTTCATTACTCTTGAAGATTCTAGAGAGTTGTTGATTCTCAACACAATGGTCTCCAAGATATTCATATCGCCGAGGGTGACCTTGATTTTGAACCATATGACGACATGAAATTTGAATAAAAGGAGGCTGCTAAGACTTTCTACAATTCGTATGCACGGCGTGTGGGATTCATCACCCTTATTGCTTTCATCTCTAGAACATTAAATCTTACATAGTATGCTTTGTGGTCTTCCGTGGTGATCTCTCCATCATCCTCTGCTCTGGATGCCACAAAAGTCAAAGTACCTACTATCAAAATAGGTAGTATCACTACGCTGAGTTATAGACATTTCTACAATGAATGTATTGCGCAGATACACAGGAACCCATTGACTGCGAGCACCATAAAATTGCCTGTAGCAATTCAAGATCCCTGAGTTCATACTGTAATCTTTCAAATTAGAAAAAAGTATGTAAAGATTCTTCAATCTTAGACAAGGGTCTGATTGAGGCTTCAAAATGTGAGAGAAATTAAAGTTAATTGAAAAGATGAAATTTGGAAAGAAGAGAGGAAGAAAGGTTTTAACTATTGAAATTAATTTGACATTTCTGCCCTTACTGATGAGCACATGTGTTGTGCACGTGCCATTTTTTGCTTGAACAATGACCGTAATCACTAATTTGACAATTTGAGCAGTCCAGTAAAATATTGAGATTAAAAATAGCCTAAAATTTTATTTTTGCTGATGTACATATATAATGGATTTCTCTAATGAGAAATATTTTAATTTATGAAAATTATTGTATATATGTAGATATTAGACTTAAAAATTTAGTCTTTGGAGTGCATTTGAAGATATCCAAAGAACTCAAGATTACCGCATCTAGAAGAGGGGATTGCCTTATTTTGAGGAGCTTGTTGCTCATGTAAAGAAACTTCATGCTACACAAGTTTACTATCTTGATGAAATAGTAACCAAAGTCAGTTGCTATAATCACCCCAAATCCAAGTGGTAACTGAACACTTCTGAAAAGTCTACTGATATGGATCCCTGCTTATGGAGTTATAGTTATGCTAGCCTGACAAGGAAGGCCCGGTTTTTTCTTTGAGGATTTCGGACAATTCCTGGCAAAGTGGCCCTTTTGTTTGCACAAAAAACAACTCAAATCTCCTAAAGAAGTAATCACAGTTCATAGAGGTCATTTTCTGGGGCGAAGCAGCCATTTTGTAATTGGGGAGGAAGTGGGAGTTCGAAGGCATGGTTTTAGACTCTGTATGACATTTGATACTTGAGAAGTCTTCTTTTCCTAATGTCTACTACGCCATAACTCAATTGTCAGCAAATTCTTCAGTTTCGGAACAAATTAACAACTCCGGTTATGATTTCGTTACAGAAGATCATAAGAGTCTTTAAATTAATATTTGAGTATGTAAATAATTAATTTTTTTTTTTTTTAAAAAAAAAAATTTCACAGGACGAAATTACAAAACATAAAATAATTTGGTAAATTCACTGGAAAGCAAATGTTCTCACAGAAAACCCTAGTCGGGAGTTAAACTATGAAGCTGAGTTGATCGACTTTGTATTCACACTTGAAACTCCTTTCCTCAAGATGATTTACACTTGAGAAAATGGTGACTTGGCCTAGTAGGCGCTATTAGACAAGATTCCTCACGCAAAAAGCTGAGCCAGAGTCAAGCGGACTACCCTAAACTATAGTCTGGGCAAATAAATGAGAATCCTCACGCAAAAAGCTAAACCAGGGGTTAGATTTTACATAAGTATGCGTTATTGGATGAGAATCCTCACGCATAAAACATGGTGAATCCAAAAAATCTAAGTCTAAAAGGAATTACATGATTCTTGCAAGTAAGTTCGCCCAAAGTATGTTGAATCGACTCTATATCTTTGAGATCTTTGTCGGATCTAAGTCGCATTCAGGAAAGACATATATCCGTCTCTTGTGGGGTGGCAAGTAAGCGTTGTCACAAAAGCACGTCAAACTATGAAATTTAGCCGACTGACTTTAGATTCAGACTTCGAATTTCTTTCCACAAGATGGTTTACACTTGAAAAACTTGTGATTTGTTTGACTGAGTGTGTGTTATTAGACAAGATTACTCACGCAGAAAGATGAGGCAAAGTAGGCGGACGAGCCTAAACTATAATATGTGTTATTGGATGAAATCACGCAGAAAGCTAAGTACATGGGGTGGATTTTACCCCAAGTATGTGTAATTGGATGAGAATACTCACGCAAAAATCTTGTATGATTCAGCTAAGTCCAAGTGTAAACAGAATTATTCTTCTTGGATGAATATACGTTTCCCTTCTCTCAAGTTTTCTTCTTTATCATGTTATTCTTATTTTTGTGGTTGTTTCTTTGAACAATCCTCGTCGTCTTCGTGGTTTGGATGAAATTTTCTATCAACTGAATTCGACCAAATTGAAGAAATAGGGTTTTCTGATGAACCCAACCCAATTTCTCTGCTGAACTTAAACTCTTTGTAGGGAACTTGCCTTTCAGTGTCGACAGTGCTTCTCTCGCTGACTTGTTTGGACGCGCTGGAAATGTTGAGATGGTTGAGGTGTACTAACTTAGTTTTTCATTTCTTGCACATAATCTGTTGGATAAATTTACTCTGCGGGATGTCGTTTCTTGCACATAACCTGTTAGCTAAATTTACTCAGTGGGAGTTTGCTGAACTGTCATTTTTTGGAAAACAATTAGGCCTTTTTTGTGTTGTTTGTTTTAGTATCTTTGAGAAGGGGTATTTGGAATTATTATGTTGGGGTGAAACTATATTTCAAAAATCTTGTGTTTGGTGTGTGTAAAATTAGGGCTTCTACAATGGGATTATTGATTTGGAAGATAATGAATAGAAGGAAATAGTGAGAGAGGATGGAAGGGATTAATGATTTCGAGGGGAAATAGGAACAAAAATGAATTGGGGAAGTCATATGATGATTTGATGAAGGAGATGAAGAATTCGTCCCAATTATGCCTCTCAGAATTCGCATGTGTGACCCGTTTGTGTGCAGCGCGCCGTCTTCTACTGGAATTCGCCGAGTTTGGGCACTTTTAGCACGACGTAAATTGTTGTTGACATATATGACACACAAAGTAGTTAAATGTCATAACTTGATTTTGAAACATTCCTGAAGAGTATAAAATTAATAGTACAAAATTGAAGATCATCATAGACGAACAACATGGATAAAAAAAGAAGCTTTAAAAAGAATAATAAAATAAAAAACAAGCTTCCAATACAACCCAAAGAGAACTGAGCTTCAACGGTAATGGATGAAAGCTAAAATCATAAAGAAAAAAGAAACGAAAAGAAGCTCAAATACTCGCTCCGCCCGGAATTGGAAATGAATGTCCATCTCCTATTCATTTTCTATATAAAATGAGACATTTAATATCAGTCGAGGTAAAATAGTTTTTGTAGTCGGGATTTATTAGCCAATATTATGAGTTTGTAGTTGCTTGTAATTGAACTTGCAATGAAACTATTTAAAGACAAACTAGAATCTCGCCAAATGCGAAATTTATTTTACCTCGACTTCATCTAACTTCCAATACTCGCATATAGTTGCCCACTTTAAAAAGGGGTGAAAATTGTCTGTACCCCATCTGTGTATTTATTCATGTGCCCAACAATTAAGAATTTGTCATGTGATCATTTTTTTTAATTATATATACACATTCGAATTGTAATTAGTTGGGCACAAAAATATATACACAGAAGAGTACAGACGATTATTTGGCGTTTAAAGGGCTCACTCGACCATCTCCATAGTGGGGAATGCGTGCTATGTCTTTAAAAGGGGTGAAATACAATTTATTGACTCTGCACTTGTGATCCCTCCAAATATCAGAAGGGATTGATAGGAATAAACATATAATAAAATATATGAATCATCTTCTGAAGGATCCGTTCATATCGAAAAACTCGAATAAAAACGAAAAGAAATTTACAAGAAATTCACAATTTTCTGTTGTTCTTTTCGAGTCTATTTCAATAACCACTATGCGTATGTCTGCAAAATCGCAGCAACCACAAAAAAATATCCCTTTGAGGATTCTTCCTCTGTCGGTATCCACGTGACGAAACAAGCAGCGAGTGCTACCTTTGAATTTTCTGAGTTCTGAAAACTGAGGGAAAAGGGATGGTTGAATTATGTTTGGGTAGTGACTGATTTAGTGCGGCTGAAAAACCTTAACTAAGATTTCGCCCAAACGATGTATTTAAGTGAGAGTTTGTCTCAAATACAAACTCCCACAAATCCCACTTCTTTTATTGCATATTAACTCTCACATAATCCAAACCGAAATAAAAAATGACATATTATACCATCAACCTTTTCTCTAATTTGAATAATAACGTTTTATTATTCTCAAAAAATAAATGTCAGGTACAATAAATTTAGACACATTCTAGATTCATTGAATCTGGACACAAAGTTCGTTAACTCGTTTATGTGTGTGACTCTGTATTGAAACATGCCCCAGTAGTCCATTTTTTGGTCAATTTGACAAACCCGAAACTGTTAGATCCATCTTCTGAAATACTGAAAAATATTAGTTTTATACTGCACTGGTTTTATATTTTCAGTACAGAAAATGAAAATCTGAACACAAACATACACTGTTTTATGTAACTTCTGAACAGAAAAAAAAAATAACTGATCAGAAATACATATACTGAATAAATAAGAAAACTGATACTGAATAAAGACTGCAGATTAATACATATACTGAATAACCAGGAAACTGATACTGAATAAAGACTGCAGATTAATACAGAAACTGAATATAGAATGCAGATTAATACAGAAAACAGTATACTCGGAACCTTAACCGGTTATGCCTGGACGAGACAGCAGAATTCCGCTTCCCCTTAAGTTCAATATGCCCGCCTTTTACAGCTTCAGGCCTCTCAGACACTGAACTCCCAAGGTACAACGTCCCAACTCAATCATGTCTCAGGCGAAGAAAGCAAAGACCTTCGAATCGCAGTTGTGCGGCAGAACTCTCAGTATGTTATGAAAAAATGCAGGAAAGAATAAAAATTTATGCAGAGGGAGAGGGGAAATGTTTTTCGGATTCCATCGGGCAAAGTGCAAAGGCTCGGATTTTTATAGGCTATCACAAAGCCTTGTAACTGCTGAGGTTTAATCTCAGCAATAAACCCTTTGTCATTACTGAAATTAAGAGTCGTCACATATTGTTACTCTCTGCGAGCGATTCATGATCCCAATGCCAATAATGCTGCATTACTATCTTGCCAGTTACAGGCAAAAATTTAAATTCGAACCAGAAGCAAAACGTGGGCTGATCAGGCCCGTGAGTTTTGGTCCGGCATTCGTGTACGCAGGTCGCGCTCGAACACAAGTTCAAGTTAATTTGGTATCAACAGACCTTTCGTTTGCACCCCACCCTGCGCGGGTGCACGCGAGGTTCTAACATATGGCATAATAGTAGTAATACAATTTAAACCCATGTTAATCACTTTAACATATAAAGTGATTTTCTCTTTCATGGGTTTCCTATGTGGGATGTAGTTTAAAAAACTCATTTCCCACATTTCATTCACCCCACTTTATACCAATTTATCATTCACACCAAGAATTTGTTTTCTCACATGTTATATATATCATCGCGAAGCTTGCGCAACCCACTTCGTGATAAACTCAATAACATTCAAAACCGAGCGGTGTAACATATAAATATATTATCTCAAATATGTCCTCACGACACATTAATTACACATTAATTCTTAGAGAAAAACACATTCTCCAACAATCCCCCACATTAATGAAAATCTTTTATAAAATGCACATGAAATGCAATGCAAGAGTTCGGCGAGAATTCGTTGCATCAGGATAGGTAGTTGTTAGCTTTGAACCTTCCCTAGTGAAATACCATCGGATACACTTGCTAACCAGTGGACGCGATGCCTTGAACTGTTCAGCGTTTTGTGTGTATCAAGACAACGATACTCACACAACGATTTCTCTATACTGTTTAAACGATTCTTTCGTTGTTGTCCATTTCGGCCCTGGACTGCCTTGGAAATGTTCATCGAATGCTCTAGAGATTTAGCCCTAAAGTCATCTCATAGAAGTGGCCCCTTCACATTCGATATAGGTGATCTCTTATTTAGAAGTATCCTGTCATACTTCACGTGATACGTATAAGGATCATTGAAAACTTTCGTTTATCCTCCAATGGACAGGTCTATCACTCTTTCACCTTAGGAATGAGCTGGGAACTCATTTTCCCGAGTGCTTTGTTCGACTCCCCCCCACAATTCGGTTGTCCCTTTGAACCTGCAATTGGGCTTTACAATTCAGGTAGGGTTGCCATCATGAGTGGTAATCAATTTTACGGGCTTTAGCCCCATTCCCCTCGATGAAATCTCAACAAGATCTCTCGTTAGACCTTTTGTTAATGGGTCCGCTATATTTTCTTTGGATCTCACAAAATCCAAAACTATAACACCGGTTTTCAAAAGTTTCTTTACGGATTTATGTCTACGACGTATATGTCTAGACTTCCCATTATACACATTATTCGTTGCTCTACCAATAGCTGACATGCTATCACAATGTAAGCTAACTGGTGGCATTGGTTTTGAAAACATTGGAACATCTTCAAAAAATCCACGTAACCATTCGGCCTCTTCACCTGCTAGATCCATTGCTATGAATTCTGATTCCATAGTTGATCTCGCAATACAAGTTTGTTTGCATGATTTCCATGAAACCACTGCACCTCCAATTACAAAAATGTATCCGCTTGTGGATTTTATATTTTGCAATCTGCTATCCAATTTTTATTGGTGTACCCTTCAAGTACAGGTGGATATCTAGTATAAAATAATCCATAGTTAGCAGTGTACCTTATATATCTAAGTACTCTAACTAACGCTCTCCAGTGCTCATAACTGGGATTACTTGTATACCTCGCCAGCCTATTGGCTGAGTCTGCAATATCTGGTCTAGTACGATCCCATGAGATACATTAGACTCGCCTATGATCCTAGAATATTCAAGTTGTCGCACTCCTTCTCCACGATTCTTGTGAAGATTAGCACCTACTTCCATAGGTGTTCTCGCAATTAAATCACTTCCTTTATCAAACTTGTCTAATATTTTTTCAATATAATGACTTTGAGAAAGTGAATATCCATTTGATGTTTTGGTAATCTTCATTCCAAGTATTACATCAGCATGTCCCATATCCTTCATATCGAAGTTTTGAGACAACAATTTCTTGGTAACTTTAATATTTTCTTTGTTACCAATAATTATCATGTCATCTACGTAGAGACAGACTATTACATAATCGTCTTTGCTTCCTTTCACGTAGACACATTTATCACTTTGGTTTATTTGAAAACCAATTGATAGCATTACACTATCAAATTTCTCATGCCATTATTTAGGTGCTTGTTTTAATCCATACAGTGATTTAACAAGTCTACACACCTTGTTCTCTTGGCCTGGAACAACATACCCTTCAGGTTGTTCCATATAAATTTCTTCTTCCAGTTCTCCGTTAAGAAAAGCTGTTTTCACATCCATTTGATGGATCTCCAAATCAAACAAGGTCGCAAAAGCAATAATTAGCCTGATTGATGTTTTTCTAGATACAGGGGCATAAGTGTCAAAATAATCGACACCCTCAGTTTGTCTGCATCCTTTAATTACAAGTCTTGCCTTGTACTTGTCAATTGTACCATCAGGTCTTATCTTTCTCTTAAATATCCATTTGTGACCTAATGCTTTACAACCTGGTGGAAGTTCCACAAGTTCCCATGTATGGTTTTGAAGAATTGAATTTATTTCACTATCAATTGCTTCTTTCCATAAGTCAGATTCTGGAGAAGTAATTGCTTCTCTATAAGTCAAAGGATCATTTTCTAATAAATAAGTTAGGAAATCTGGACCAAATGACTTTTCCCTTCTAGCTCTTTTGCTACGTCTGGGTTCTTCAACTTCTTCTTGAAGTTCTTTTTCCCCCATAATCCTCTCAACTTGATTGTTTTTAGGGTCTAAGCTTGAACGCTTAATGTAAGGAAATATCCCTTCAAAGAAGGAAGTATCCTTTGCCTCAATTATTGTATTTACATGCATTTCAGAGTTATCCGATTTATGCACTAAAAATCTATAAGCACTACTATCATGAGCATATCCTATAAACACACAATCTACCGTTTTAGGTCCTATTCTCGTCCGCTTAGGGGGCGGAATTGGAACCTTTGCTAGACATCCCCAAACTTTTATGAACTTATAAGAAGGTGCATAACCTTTCCATAATTCATAAGGAGTTTTATCTAGTCTCTTATGTGGTAGTCTGTTTAGGATGTGATTTGCGGAAAGCAAAGCTTCCCCCACAAATTCTGGGGTGAGCCAGAACTTATTAGCATTGCATTCATCATCTCTTTAAGAGTTCTATTTTTGCGCTCTGCTATTCCATTTTGTTCTGGAGTATAGGGTGCAGTTGTTTGATGAATTATTCCACTTTCAAAGACACAATCTGTTCAAATGGAGATACATATTCTCCACTTCTATCACGTCTTAGCCTTTTTAATTTTCTTGCCAAGTTGATTTTCAACTTCAGCTTTATAATGGCTAAACATAGTTATTGCTTCGTCTTTACTTCTCATTAAGTAAACATAGCAAAATCTTGTGCAATCATCAATAAAAGTGATGAAATAACTTTTACCGCCTCTTGATTGCACATATTTTAAATCACATACATCAGTGTGAATTAAGTCTAACTGGTTCGAACTTCTTTCAATTGAATGAAAAGAGGATTTAGCTAGTTTTGCCTCAATACAAGTCTCGCACTTGTAATTTTTATCAATGTTAAATTTTGGAAGTAAGTTTAATGAAACTAACTTTTGTATACTTTTAATATTTACATGACCTAATCTATCATGCCATAAATTAAAAGACTCAACAGAATAAGCAAATTTAACATCTTTATTAGCCTCTTGGGCAATTTTCCCAGCTGAGCTAGTGGAAGCCTCAGTTACATTAGCGCTAATTGGCTCAGTACCTGGTAGTACAGTCATTACATTCATTTTAAATAAAGTACCAGCTAAATACCCTTTTCCCACAAAGGCACCACTCTTGGTAAGAATAAACTTGTTTGCTTCAAAGACAAGTCTAAAATCTTTGTTGTTCAGCACTATTCCCGAAATGAGGTTCTTCCGGACTCTGGCACATGGCACACATCAGTCAGAGTCACCTCCTTTCCAGATGTCATCTTTAGGACAACAGTGCCATTTCCCTCTATTTTGGAGGTCGCAGAGTTCCCCATATAGCAGACTCCATCTTCCACAGCTTGGTATGTCTTGAACATCCATTTATTAGTACAGATGTGACTAGTGGCCCCCGTATCAACAAACCACTCCTTTTGGTTGCCTCCAACCAAGTTTACCTCTGAAACGACAGCTACCAGATGCATGTCTTCCATTCCAGAGCCCAGTCTTCCATCTTCTGCCACATTAACTTGGGCAGCCTTCTGATTCTGGTTCTTGTTTCCAGCACCAGGATTTCTATTGTTCTTGTTAGTTACCGCAACTCGACTGCGGCAATCTTTAGCTTTGTGGTTAGGTTTACCACACACATAGCAGGTTCCAGTAAACTTGGAGTTTGAACCCTTTGACTCATTTGGACGCTTTCTCTTAGCGTTATTCCTTGAGTTTACAGTTTCAACTACATTAGCCTTAGCCACAGAGCTACTAGGCTTCTGACTCATCTTTCTTGAGTCTTGTTCAATCCTCAGTTTCAATATCAGATCTTCCAGAGTCATTTCCTTCTTCTTGTGTTTCAGGTAATGCTTGAAATCATTCCAAGAAGGAGGGAGCTTCTCAATCAACAACGCCACTTGTAAAGAGTCGTTGATTCCCATGCCTTCAACGGCAAGATCATGATAGATCTTTTGAAGCTCCTCACTCAGTTCAAGAACAGACTTTCCATCCACCATTCTGAAATCATGGAATCGAGCGGCTATAAACTTTTTGGACCCCGCATCGTCCACAGTATATTTTTTCAGTAGAGATTCTCATAAATCTTTTGCTGTACTTTTTTCATAGTACAACTGATAAAGGGAATCATCTAAATTCATTAATATACTGTGACGACAGAGGTAGTCTGCACTTAGCCACGCTCGTGCCGTGGTTTCAGATTGAGGATCATTACTGTCCTCCACCGGTTTATCCTCAGTGATAAACCGAATAAGATGTTGAGTGGTAAGGAAAAACATAACTTTTTCCTTCCACAACTTAAAGTTGCTGCCACCCTTAAACTTCTCGGGTTTGTCAAACTGACCAAACTGATTTGGTCGGTTTGGCATGGCAGCCACAAATGGTGGAAAGACGGTCTCAATACCGCCTGCCTGATTACCGAAATGAGGAACCGCTGTAGTTGGTACCCCAACCGGAACATTACCAGAACCAGAACCAATCTCTGTTGCAGCAGTTTGATTTTCAGTATTTGCCATTTTCTATAATCAAAACAGAACAGAAGTTAGTAATTAATTAATATAAATAGCACCAAAAATTAAACACAGAAAAAAAAAACAGTATGATATTGAACTTAAGACTGTTAGATCCATCTTCTGAAATACAGAAAAATATTAGTTTTATACTGCACTGGTTTTATATTTTCAGTACAGAAAATGAAAATATGAACACAAACATACACTGTTTTATGTAACTTCTGAACAGAAAAAAAAATAACTGATCAGAAATACATATACTGAATAAATAAGAAAACTGATACTGAATAAAGACTGCAGATTAATACATATACTGAATAACCAGGAAACTGATACTGAATAAAGAATGCAGATTAATACAGAAACTGAATATAGAATGCAGATTAATACAGAAAACAGTATACTCGGAACCTTAACCGGTTATGCCTGGACGAGACAGCAGAATTCCGCTTCCCCTTAAGTTCAATATGCCCGCCTTTTACAGCTTCAGGCCTCTCAGACACTGAACTCCCAAGGTACAACGTCCAACTCAACTGTTTCTCTGAAGCGGAAGAAACAGCACCTTCGAATCGCAGTTGTGCAGCAGAACTCTCAGTATGTTATGAAAAAATGCAGGAAAGAAAAAAAATTTATGCAGAGGGAGAGGGGAAATGTTTTTCGGATTCCATCTGGCAGTGCAAAGGCTCGGATTTTTATAGGCTATCACAAAGCCTTGTAACTGCTGAGGTTTAATCTCAGCAATAAACCCTTTGCTGTTACAGAATTAAGGGCTGTCACAGCTGTTACTCCTGCGAGTTTTGGTCCGGCATTCGTGTACGCAGGTCGCGCTCGCACACAAGTTCAAGCTAATTTGGTATCAACAGACCTTTCGTTTGCACCCCTCATGCGCGGGTGCACGCGAGGTTCTAACATATGGCATAATAGTAGTAATACAATTTAAACCCATGTTAATCACTTTAACATATAAAGTGATTTTCTCTTTCATGGGTTTCCTATGTGGGATGTAGTTTAAAAACTCATTTCCCACATTTCATTCACCCCACTTTATACCAATTTGTCATTCACACCAAGAATTTGTTTTCTCACATGTTATATATCATCGCGAAGCTTGCGCAACCCACTTCGTGATAAACTCAATAACATTCAAAACCGAGCGGTGTAACATATAAATATATTATCTCAAATATGTCCTCACGACACATTAATTACACATTAATTCTTAGAGAAAAACACATTCTCCAACATAATGAAAACTTACTTAGTAGAGTATGTATCCATAAATCACAAGTGGTCCCTAGCAATGCATTTTGACTTCCCAGAGTGAATGAATGATCGGCGGAACGATTATCTAATCTCAATCCACTATTTAATCCATTGGTCACATGAAGCATAAAGCATGGACGTTGTCACCCTTATAAAGTTTAATTGTATTTTTGCTCGATCTCCAGGTTGACTGTTCCAACACATGATATTTAATAACCACTTTATTAAATATATTTGAGCACGGTCAGGTCTTCCCTATCGAGGGCCCCATGGATATATCTCTCCAATAAGAGATGAACAAATACCTTACAATGTCTCTCACATTTGAGCCATGATAGAATACTACATTTGATCATCAGTCGTATTGGTGCGGGACCATCTAATTATATCAAACATCCTTTATCCAACATACAATCAAGACATCTCTGCATTGATCTGAGAGTTGAAAGCTAAAGAGGAAGCTAAACTATATCTCCAAGATGATATTCAAGATCAACTCTTAAGTCTACAAGATATGCAATTCGGCCCAAACAAGCAAGGTGGCTAATATGGGCATTTTAGTCTTTTTGTACATTAAAGTCTATTCTAGACTTTAATATATTTCGGTTATAGTCTTTACTATTATTTTCCATGTTGGCCGCCTAGAATAAGGGAGTTTGTTACTTAATAGGACATGTTGTCCATCATATTAGATAGAATTCCATTTAAGGTAGTTTACTTAAGTTTGTTAGGCAAGAGTCCTACTTCTTCAAGGACTCTTCATTTTTATTATTGTTGTATCCGAAATTCCTCTATTTAAGAGTGATTTCAGCCACCTTATTATTTACGTTAGATAGACTTGATATGATATTTTAAGGTTATTCCTTAGTTACTTTGTGTTTGATTCTCTATATAGAATTCATTCATCCCTTTGAGTTACTGTATCAATAAGTTTGGTTTATACTTATTGTGGTGTTTCAGCCCCCATTGATAATCAAGCTTACGGGAGGATCGTTGATTATATTCCCCATAAACTGTTCGAGATAGAGAAAGATCGAACCTTTTAAAGAGAGATTTTTTTTGGAATAAAGAGAGATTTTTTTTATCTTTCTATCTAACGGTTTGAGTGTTTTTCTTTTCGAAGATAATGTCTTTTGTTGAAGGTACTTCGGAACAAGGTGCCAATGGATGTGACAAATTCTTCCCAGAATCAATGCAACCAAGCATGAAGAGAATAATGCAAAGATTTGATGACATACAAGAAAGAGTGGAGAATCTTGAAATCAAGAATCAAGCGAGAAAGGGGAAAGGGGAAAGCCGCGGCCTTTGATGAGGGAGATGATGAAGAGTCTCTAGAATCTAATGAACTATCTTTGAGAGACAACTTGCGGCAAATATTGGATTAAATCCACAACAGCCGAGAGGAAATCAGAGAGAAAGAATGGAGGACAATTTGGTTTTTGAACCGAGGTTGGGAAATCAAACGTGTGATAATAATCTTGGTGCAATAAAGACAAAGATACCATATTTCCAAGGTATGAATGATCCTGAATTATTTTTAGATTGGATTCTTAAAGTTAACAATGTTGTTGCCGTTCACAATTTTTCGGAAGAGAAAAAGGTTAAATTGGAATCCATGGAGTTTAGAGAATATGCATCAATTTGGTGGGATAACGAGACTAATGAAAGGAGAAGGACGGGAGAACCGCCAATTGATACATGGAATACGACGAAAGCGGTCATGACTCGGAGATTTGTTCGTCAAAGTTACACGAGAGAACTATACAATAAATTGCAAAGATTGAGGCAAGGGACAAATACCGTTGATGAATATTACAAAGAGATGGAGATGGTGATGATTAGAGCGGATATTCGGGAAGATGATAAGGCTACTTTGGTTCGGTTCTTGGCAAGTCTAAATGACAAAATTAGACCCAAGGTAGAATGTACTAACCTTCATAATCTTATTTCTATGGTTTATTATGCTGAATAGATTGAAAGGAAACAAAAAGAGAAGAGTTTAAGGACTTATTCGGCAAATTTCCAATCTTGGAAAAGGCCAAATCAGTCCCTAAACAATTATAATTCATTGCCAAGACAAAATCAAGCAAATGTCAATTTGGGAGCTGCCAAAACAGCCGCGGTTACATGTGGGGCAACCAAGACATCTAATACATCAAATACAACCGATTGGAGGTCTAGTACATCTACAAACCTTGCTCAAGAATGTTTTGAGTGTAGAGGTAAGGGTCACTTTGCTCGGGATTGTCCAAATAAGAGCGTAATGATCATGATGGATGACGGGACGTGGGTTATGAAGGGATTCATGGGTAGAAACTCGTTCTAAACACCATGAGTCCTCCTTTGAAGGATCCGCCCATACAAAAAAAATGAATCGAAAAATACAAGTAAAGACTTACATTTCTTGGTTCAAGAATCTGTTTCTTGAGTAAAAAAGTTCTGTCTTTGGCTCTCGGTTGCAACCACCTTGAGTCCTCCCTTGCGAAATTACTCCCTACCGGTATCCACGCGACGAAACGATCAATGAGTGCTAACTCTTCTGATTTTATGAGTTTCGGGAATTAGAGAGAAAAGGAGAGACAGAAAGCAAGAAATCCGATTTCTTGGTTTTGGTAATTTTGCGGCTGGAAAAACTTACACCTAGGGTTTCGGCCGAGAGAGATTTATATAGGGTGTGAGAAGTTGTTTCAAAAACAACTCCCACGTCCTTACCACCTCTCCCGGCAGTGGGACTCTTTAACTCCAACGTCCCCTAGACTTCTGCTGGTAGTGGGAGTCTTTATCGGATAATAACTCCCACGTAATCAATGGAGACATAAGGTCTAAGGATTCTAAAATAGTATTGAGGAAGTAATACTTATGACTAAGGACCATGAAGTATTACTTCTCTAACGAATCACGTCCGATACAATATATCTCAATACATTGCATCTATGATATGATTTGTATTCATTACACATGATTAGTAAAACATAATCATCAATCAAACATCATACTAGTTTTATTTCATTGTAAAGAAGTTTACATAAAACTAGGGACAACTAGAATAGTAATTACATAAACTAATGAGTTTTACTATAAAATCACGCATTTGATGTTCATAAGCAAAATTAGTTATTCAATTACATGCTCAACGGATATAAAACGTACAACATATGCGAATGGTCCTAGGGCAGTACTAACAATCTCCCACTTGCCCTAGGTCCAATCATGCATGATCCCCAATCCCATTGACCTAGTATGACTCTCATGTTTAGGCTGCGGGAGTGGCTTGGTCAATGGATCAACAATGTTGTCGTATGTATGAACTTTGCAAATTTTAACGTCTCATCTATCAATGATCTCTCTAATAAGATGGAAACGCCTGAGAATGTGTTTGGATCGTTGGTGAGATCTATGTTCCTTAGCTTGTGAAATGGCACCAGTACTATCACAATAAAGGTCCACTGGGTTCACAATGCTAGGGACGACACCTAATTCATCAACAAACTTCCTGATCCAAACAGCTTCTTTAGCTACTTCAGAGGCAGCTAGATACTCAGCTTCTATTGTCGAGTCAGCCACGGTTTCCTGTTTTGAGCTCTTCCAGTTCACAACACCTCCATTCAAACAAAACATAAAACTAGATTGCGATCTAAAGTCATATACGTCGATTTGGAAGCTTGCGTCTGTGTAACCATTTACAACCAGACTTCCTTCCTAAGTACTTAAGAATGCTCTTGACTGCAGTCCAATGTGACTCTCCAGGATCAGATTGATATCTGCTAGTCATACTTAACGCAAAAGAGACATCCGGGCGAGTACATATCATGACATACATAATAGACCCAGTGCCTGAAGCATATGGGATCTTACTCATGCGCTATTGGTCCTCCTTTGTGGAAGGTCCTTGAGTTCTACTAAGTTTAATGCCATGTGACATGGGCAAGAATCCCTTTTTGGGGTCTTGCAAACTCAACCGTTTCAATACCTTGTCAATGTATCCACTCTAGCTTAGGCCAATCATTTTGTTAGATCTATCTCTATAGATTCTTATACCCAAAATGTATGTAGCCTCGCCTAAGTCTTTCATGGAAAAACACTTCCCTAACCAAGATTTTACGCTTTGCAATGTGGGAATGTCATTTCCAATCAGTAAGATATCGTCCATATAAAGCACTAGGAACACTACTGCATTATTAGTTACTTTCTTATAAACACAAGGCTCGTCTTCGTTTTTTATGAAACCGAATTCTTTAATACGTTCATCAAAGCGACGATTCCAGCTTCGAGATGCTTGCTTCAATCCATAAATGGACCTTTGAAGCTTACACACTTTGCTTGGATTTGATGGATCAACAAACCCTCAGGTTGTGTCATATACACATCCTTAAGAAGGTTTTCATTAAGAAACGCAGTCTTAACGTCCATTTTCCATATCTCATAGTCATAATATGCGGCTATGGCAAGTAAAATCCTAATAGACTTTATCATAACGACAGGAGAAAAGGTTTCGTCATAGTCAATACCATGAACTTGCCCATAACCTTTAACTACTAGTCGAAATTTAAAAGTGTGTACATTACCATCCATGTCGGTTTTCTTTTTGAAACACCATTTGTTATCAATGACCTTACACCCTTCAGTGGGTCAACCAAAGTCCACACTTGGTTATCGTACACGGATTGCATCTCAGACTTCATAGCTTCTAGCCACTTATCTGACTCAGAACTATGAGTTGGCTCTTTGCAGGTAGTGGGTTCATCTTGTTCAATCAGTTCAATATGATGATCATCAGTCACGAGAAATCCATATCTCTCAGGTTGTTGATGTACCTGACTTGACCTCTTTGGGCCTTGTGTCAAAGATTGAAGCTCGGTATCAGCACGTGAGCTTGCTTGAAGTTCCAAAGTTGGTTAAGATGTTGTTTGAAGATCTTGAAATTCCTCAAGATGGATCTTACTCCTATTATCCTCTTTGGAAATAAATTCCCTTTCAAGGAATAAACCATTTCGAGCAACAAACACTTTGTTCTCTAGTGGAAGATAGAAGTAATATCCTTTAGTTTCTTTAGGATATCCCACAAACAAACACTTGTCAGATTTAGGGGCGAGTTTATTAGATAACAAGCATTTTACATACGCCTCGCATTCCTAAATTTTGAGAAATAACAAACTAGGTCGTTTCCCAGTCCATATCTCATATGGAGTTTTCTGAACCGCTTTCGATGGAACTTTATTCAATATGAATGCAGCAGTTTCTAGGGCGTAGCCCCAAAAGGAAATTGGAAGACTTGTTTGACTCATCATAGATCGAACCATATCTAGTAAGGTGTGATTCCTCCGTTCTGATACACCATTCCATTGTGGTGTGCCAGGAGGTGTTAATTGTGAAACAATTCCACAACCCCTAAGATGTTCGTCAAACTCTTGGTTAAGGTATTCGTCACCTCGATCTGATCGAAGTATCTTAATACTTTTACCAAGTTGATTTTGTACTTCATTTTGAAATTCTCTGAATCTTCCAAAAGTTTCTGTTTTATGTTTCATTAGATATACGCAGCCATATCTACTGAAATCATCTGTGAATGTGATGAAGTACTGAAAACCTCCTCTAGCACTTGTGTTTATTGGTCCACATACATCTGTATGTATGAGGCCCAACAAATCAGAAGCTCTCTCACTTTGTCCAGTAAAGGGAGCTTTAGTCATTTTGCCTAACAAGCAAGAGTCACACGTCTCATACGACTCTAAGTCAAATGATGTCAAAATTCCATCTTTATGGAGTTTTGATATGCGTTTCTCGTTGATGTGGCCCAAACGACAATGCCAAAAGTAGGTTTAGTTTAAGTCATTTGATTTAAACCTCTTGGAATTAATATTATAGATGGGCCTTTTAATGGATTCATCGAGGTTAAGAATATAAAGTCCATTCATCAAAGAGGCATCTCCATAGAAGATATGATCTTTATGAACGGTGCAAATTTTATTCATAATATTAATTTCAAAACCATCAATATCCAAACAAGAAACTGAAATAATGTTCCTACTCAAAGTTGGAACATAAAGACAATTATTCAGTTCTATAATAAGGCCACTTGGCAAAACTAAATTAAATGTCCCGGTAGCTACAGCAACAACTCTTGCTCCGTTCGCTACTCTCAGGTCCACTTCTCATTTTGCCAGTGATCTACTCCTTTTGAACCCCTCCACATTTGCACAAATGTGAGATCCACAACCGGTATCTAATACCCATGAAGTAGGAGCAGACATGTTAATTTCAATAACATAAATACCTGGAGAGACAGTCAAACTGGCTTTTCCCTTTTTCTTCTCTTCCAAATAGAGCTTGCAGTTCCGTTTGCAATGACCTGGTTCATTGTAATGGAAACAAACTCCTTCCTTTGGTGCCTTGGCCTTGGGTTTGGGCTTGTTATTGCCTTTGCCCTTCTTGGCCATGGGCTTTCTCTTTCCTTTCTTCTTGAAATTCCCTTTTTGAACCATTAAGACTTCAGGGGTCTTCTTAATGTTCAATTCAGCCTGTTTGAGCATCCCGTGTATCTCATGTATGGACTTCTCCATGCCATGCATGTTGAAGTTCATGAAAAACTGGTCATACTCCGGTGGGAGTGAGCCCAAGATCATATATGTGGCCATGTCATGATCTACGAGATCCCCAAGTTTCTCAAGTTGGTCAAAATAGCCCTTCATTTTAAGAACATGTGCACTTACAGAGGTGCCAGGAGCCATCTTGCAACTATTCAACCCCTTAGTGGTGAGGAATCTTTCTTGACGAGCTTGCTCTTGGAACATTTCCTTGAGCTGGCCCATCATCTAGAAAGCCTCAACCCCTTCAAACTGGTTTTGAAGGTCAGTGCTCATTGTGACTAACATGAGACAAGTCACATCGTTAGATTCATTATAGTCCTTCTTCCAAGCATCTCTCTCAGCTCTGGGGGCATTGTTTGCAGGCTGTTTAGGAATATCCATATCAAGAACGTATAACTTTCTTTCCTGCTTAAGGACAATCCTTAAGTTGCGGGCCCAATCAAGGAAATTGGTCCCACTTAGTTTTTCCTTCTCAAGGACGGATCACAATGAATTGTGTGATGTATTGGTTGCCATTATCTACATTAAATTATTTGCAAAGTTATTAGTTTTGAGCAAAAACCTTTCCACAATTTCAACTGATACGGTACCAACCTTGGGGCTACCCAACTCCAAGGAACGTGTGTTACGATACAAAGAGAACTCTAAATTACATCTAGGAATGATGCCCAAGTCAACCTCTTAGTATCCCAAGTGTACAAGGAATGGACAGCTTTGGAAGAATGATCATATCTTTCGATATACTTATCCAATGGAGCTGATTCCAATTGCATATTAAAGATAAGAGGCAGATCTACAACTTTCATGAAGATTAGAAGATCAGATTCTGCTTTCTTGATATCCCATATTGTCGTGCAAGTTGGCCCAACAAGCTGTCCAGAATGGGGACGAATTATAAAGGGCATTTTAGTCTTTTTGTGTACAATTAAAGTCTACTCTAGACTTTAATTATTTTCAGCATATTTCTTTACTATAATTTCGTGTATAGCAAGTAGTTGCTATAATAAAGGACATGTTGTCCATGTGTTAGTTAGTTTGTTATTAAGAGTCCTAATGCAACTAGGACTCTTCATTATTTGGTAGTTATTTTAATTAATGCCGCCAAGATAATAGGCACATGTCCCTATTATCTTGTTTAGGTAGTTACTTGATAGCAAGTTGTTATTCAAGATTCCTACTTCTTCAAGGACTCTTATTTCCCTTTTCCTAGTTTGAGTTAGATTGGGTATTTTGTAACCGAAATACTCTATTTAATAGAGATTTCGGCAGCCATGTAACTTAGACTTGATATATTGATATTTTGATTAAGGTTAATCCTTTGATACTTGTTTATGACTTCCGGTTGAAGTTCATATTTCTTTAAGTTACTGTATCATCTAGTTGGTTTATCTAGTTGTGGTGTTTCAACCTCCATTGATACTTAGCCTTTCCGGGACTGTGTTAAGTGTATTCCCCCATAAACTATTCGAGATAGAGAAAGATCTGCTAATTAAGCCGAGTCTTGATATAACCCATCAAGATTTCGCATCAAGTGGTATCAGAGCAAAAGGTTGATCTCTATCTTGGTGTACCTTTATTGCTTTCTTGAAAAAAAAATTCTTGTTTGCTTGAGAATAGCCGAAAGATAACACAAAAATTATACCCCAACGAAAAAGCCACCCGTAAGTAAAGAAATTGGCAGCCGGGTTAGTACAAAGAAAAAGCCACTCGGATATAAAGAAATTGGCAACTGAGTTATCCCACAAAAGACAAGGATACAATCCAAAAGCAAACTTCCTTCAACAAGGAATTGGCTCTTGTTCCCTCTTCATCTTGAATTAGTCACCATCAAGGTAAAAATATCAAGGTAACATCTTCATACCATAGAAGTTCTTGATCTGTGTGGCCAAGATAAGGGTAAGTCTTGGGTAAGAAGGGAAGAAAGGCTTCAAGAAAAAGCAATTTCAAGAAGAAAGAAAATCAAGAAACATAAAGGTTACATCTTTTTCTTGCTCTTGTTACAATTACACTTATACTTTTTCCCTAGCCTTTTTGTTAAGTCAAGAAAGTACTTCTTGATATATTTTTTCCAGCCTTCCATCCTTATAACCATTCAATCATTCAAAGTTGGAAGTTCTTGACAAGTATTTTGAGGGATATTGAGAGAATACAAAATCTGATTACTATTCACAGATTACTATTCACGGATTACTATTCACAGATTACTATTCTCAGATCACTATTCACAGATTACTATTCACAGATTACTATTCCCAGATTTTGTGAAAAGATCCAATCTTTAATATCTTTTATTTCTAACGATTTTTTGTGTTTGTTTTCTTGCAAGATAGGATTTCAAGAAACCACTTTTTCAAGATTTTACAATTTTCGGTTACTGTTCACAGCACTATTCATCCGAAAATTTAAAGTCTATTTTCAAGAAATTCAAGATTCAATATCTTTCTTTTTCTACTAACTATTTTTTTTTTGTGTGTTTCTTTTCTTGCAAAGATAATGTCTTTTAGTAAAGGTACTTCGCAGCAAGGTGCCATGAATGAAGACAAGCTTTTCCGAGAATCAATGCATCAAACAATGAAAAAAATGATGCAATCCATTGGTGAGATGAATGATCGGTTAGAGGTTCTTGGGGCAGCGAAAGATGATCAAGATTCCCAAGAATCCTTTGAACCACCTTGGAGAGACAATTTTCGGCACAAAGTTGATAATAATCAATACCAGCCGAGAGCAACTCCAAGAATGATGGACAATTTTGCCTATGAACCGAGGCAAAATCAACAAGATACAAGGTATGATCCAAGACCTTTTGGTCATGATGATAGATTTGAGCCGAGAGCAAATCATCAAGCTCAAAGGTATGATCCTAGACCTTTCATTAATGATGATAGATTTGAGCCAAGAGCAAATCATCAAGCTCAAAGGTATGATAATAATCTTGGTTCTATCAAGACCAAGATCCCTCCTTTTTAAGGTACGAATGATCCTCATTTATTTTTTGATTGGACACGAAAAGTTAACCATGTTTTTGATGTTCAATATTATTCGGAGGAGAAAAAGGTTAAATTGGCAGCCATGGAGTTTGGAGACTATGCATCAAAGTGGTGGGATAATGAGACCAATGAACGGAGAAGAGCGGGACAACGACCAATTGATTCATGGGAAGATATGAAAGCGGTCATGTCACGACGATTTGTACCTCAAAATTTTAATCATGAGTTGTACAATCAACTCCAAAGAATGAGGCAAGGAACAAAGACCGTTGATGAATACTACAAAGAAATGGAGATGGTGATGTTTAGATTGAATATTCAAGAAGATAAAGAAACAACTTTAGATCGGTTCTTGGCTGGTCTAAATGACAACATCAGACCTAAGGTACAACGTGCTAATCTTCATAATCTTATTGATATGGTTTATTTTCTGAACATATTGAAAGGCAACATAAAGAAAATAGTTTAAGGGCAAAACCGGCAACTTTCCAAACTTGGGAGAAGCCGAATCCACCCCAGATTTTTTCTACTGTTTTTCCAAGCCAAAGCAAGGGTAAAGAGGTCATAAATGGTGCAAAGACAGCCACTGGTCAGTTTGGGGCAGCAAGGTCTCAAAATCCATCAAATGCGGCCAATACGAGGGTAAAATCTACTCCAAAACTTGTTCGGGAATGTTCTAAATGTGGGGGCAAAGGACACTTTGCTATGGACTGCCCTAACAAGAGTACAATGATAAAATTGGATGATGGATCGTGGATAAGTGAGGAAGAAGCTGAAAGGGCTGTTTTAGAGGTGAAAAAAGAGCGAGATAGAAAAGAAACGAGTGATCCTATCCATGAGGTACAATTCGAGGGAAAAAAGGATACAAAAGCCTTGAGCTTAGTGAAAGAAAAGGCAAGCTCGCAAAAAGAGAGAAAAGAGTGTTTATTCATTACTCCCGAAAAGGTAGATAGGGCAATTCCTTTGTAAGGAACCACAAGGAACCTTTGCACTAACACTTTTTCTTTTTATCTAACATCTTTTTCTACATCTAGTCTTGCCATTTTTCAGAAATTTCATGAAGACTTCCCTAAGGAGTTGCCGAGAAAATTAATTGTTAGTCTTCAAAATCATGAAAGATATAAACCATCTTTGGGTACAAATCAGCAAATTCAAGCCCAAGGTGATTTAATTCTTGAACAGAAGAAGGTAAGTATGTCTTTAAGTCTTTTTGTTAATCCGGGAAAAATCATACCAAAGCAAGAAAGGACTTTTAGATTATATACGGATAGTCTCAATGTTAATAACTTCATGTTTAAGTATAGACATCCAATTCCTTACTTTGATAAAGTACTTGTTACGAGTAAAAACCGAGAGAATCTTATTGAACATCTTATGGCTGTTTTTACTATTTTAAAAGCACAAACTTTGTATGCTAAGATTGGAAATTATGTTTCGTACACTAATTCTATTAACCTTCTTAGTTACATTGTGAGTATTCAAGGTATTCAAGTTGTTCTAGCAAAAGATAATGCAATAAGGGAATGGTCACGAACAACTATTATCCTTCAAGATCGTTCAACATATGAGTTGGCACGCTTTTATACACATTTGTTTCGTGATTTTAGCAAGCTTGCTGACCCATTATTTGCAATTAAGGAGGAAAAGACACCATTCATTTGGGACAGCCGCAAGAGAATCTCATTGATAGGTAAGTACAATGTACTTTCTACTTTACATATTTCTAACTTGCTCCCTTTTATTCATTTTGCAGATTACAAAGCTGATTTTTGGGAAGATTCGAGGACGAATCCTTTTCAAGAGGGAGGGGATGATACGGTACCAACCTTGGGGCTACCCAACTCCAAGGAACGTGTGTTACGATACAAAGAGGACTCTAAATTACATCTAGGAACGATGCCCAAGTCAACCTCTTAGTATCCCAAGTGTACAAGGAATGGACAGCTTTGGAAGAATGATCATCCAATGGAGCTGATTCCAATTGAATATTAAAGATAAGAGGCAGATCTACAACTTTCATGAAGATCACAAGATCAGATTCTGCCTTCTTGATATCCCATATTGTCGTGCAAGTTGGCCCAACAAGCTGTCCAGAATGGGGACGAATTATAAAGGGCATTTTAGTCTTTTTGTGTACAATTAAAGTCTATTCTAGACTTTAATTATTTTTAGCATATTTCTTTACTATAATTTCGTGTATAGCAAGTAGTTGCTATAATAAAGGACATGTTGTCCATGTGTTAGTTAGTTTGTTATTAAGAGTCCTAATGCAACTAGGACTCTTCATTATTTGGTAGTTATTTTAATTAATGCCGCCAAGATAATAGGCACATGTCCCTATTATCTTGTTTAGGTAGTTACTTGATAGCAAGTTGTTATTCAAGATTCCTACTTCTTCAAGGACTCTTATTTCCCTTTTCCTAGTTTGAGTTAGATTGGGTATTTTGTAACCGAAATACTCTATTTAATAGAGATTTCGGCAGCCATGTAACTTAGACTTGATATATTGATATTTTGATTAAGGTTAATCCTTTGATACTTGTTTATGACTTCCGGTTGAAGTTCATATTTCTTTAAGTTACTGTTTCAACTAGTTGGTTTATCTAGTTGTGGTGTTTCAACCTCCATTGATACTTAGCCTTTCCGGGACTGTGTTAAGTGTATTCCCCCATAAACTATTCGAGATAGAGAAAGATCTGCTAATTAAGCCGAGTCTTGATATAACCCATCAAGATTTCGCATCATCAACACTAGATATCATTTTACGATATGATGCGAAACCATGATGTTTTATATCAAGGTTCGGCTTTTTAGCAGATCTTTCTCTATCTCGAAATAGTTTCCGTGGGAATATACTCAACACAACCCTGGGCAGGCTAAGTATCAATGAAGGCTGAAACACCACAACTAGAGAAAGAAAGCTAGTTGATACAGTAACTCAAAGAATATGCAGTTCTACCGTAAATTCATAAACAAGTATCAAAGGAATAACCTTAATCAAAATATCAATATATCAAGTCTAATTAAAAGGTGGCCGAAATTTCTCTTTAAGTAGAGGAATTTCGGTTTGAACAATAAAAACAAGATAAGAGTCCTTGAGGGATTAGGAAATAAGAGTCATTGAAGAAGTAGGACTCTTGAATAACAACTTTCTATCAATTAAAACACTTTAACAAGATAATAGGCACATGTTCCTATTATCTTGCGGCTAATCTGTAACAAACTAACAAATCTATGAAGAGTCCTAGTTGCATTAGGACTCTTATTAACCAACTAACTAACACATGGACAACATGTCCTTTATTATAGAAAATACTTGCTATTACACGGCTAGAATGGGGAAATAACAATGCTGAAAGTAATTAAAGTCTAGAATAGACTTTAATGTGTAAAAAGACTAAAATGCCCTTTTTAGCCACTTTGCTTGTTTGGGCCGAATTGAATGTCTTTGAGAGTTAGAAGTTGAACTTGTACTTCATCTTCTAGATGTAGCTTGGCTTCTTCTTTATACTTTAACTCTCGGATCAATGTAGATAGTTCTTGTTCAACTTGAATGGTTCTTGATCTAGTCGTTGGTCCAACGATGCTTGATAAGGGATGCTTGTAATGAGGTAGCCTTCTAGATGGTCCCACATCATCCCCTCCCTCTTGAAAATGATTCGACCTCGAATCATCATCATCATCAATGTAATCTGTAACATCAAAGAGAGATAAATCAGCAACATTAAAAGTGGAATGAACACCATACTTACCTTGCAAGTTGATTTTGTATGCATTGTCATTAATCTTTTTAACAACTTGAAAAGGTCCATCTCCTCGTGGATGTAGCTTTGACTTTCTTTCCTTAGGAAATCTGTCTTTTCTAAAGTGTATCCAAACCTAATCCCCAACTTCAAAGGTAATTGCCTTGCGGGCTTTGTTGGCTTTAGTTGCAATTCGGTCATTGTTCTTTTTGATGTTTTCGGCTACTTCATAATGTATTCTTTGAATAAATTCAGCCCTTGAATCACCTTCTATATTATAATACTTATCAATAGGAAGAGGGATTAGATCTAAAGGGGTAAGGGGGTTAAAACCGTAAACAACTTCAAAAGGTGAATTATTAGTAGTTGAATGTAACGTACGATTATAAGCAAATTCAGCAATAGGTAAACATTCTTCCCACTTTTTCAAATTCTTTTGAATGAGTGCCCTAAGTAGATCCCCTAAAGTTCTATTTGTTACCTCAGTTTGGCCATCGGTTTGGACATGGCTTGGAGTAGAAAACAAAAGCTTTGTCCCCAACTTACTCCATAAGGTCTTCCAAAAATAACATAGGAACTTTACATCCTTATCACTTACGATTGTTTTTGGAACACCATGTAACCGAATGATGTCTTTGAAGAATAGATCTGCAACATGGCTTGCATCATTTGTTTTCCTACAAGGAATAAAGTGAGCCATTTTAGAAAATCTTTCAACAACCACCATTATACTATCATTACCTCTTCTGGATTGCGGTAATCCTAGAATAAAATCCATTGAAAGATCAATCCATGGGGAAGAAGGTATTGGTAGAGGCATGAGCAATCCGTGAGCTTTTGAAGTACTTTTTGCTTGTTTTCACTTAAAACATAGTTCACAAATTTTCTGCACATCTCTTCTCATCTTAGGCCAAAAAAGTGTTCTTGCAATATATCCAACGTTTTAAAAACACCAAAATGTCCCAATAATCCGCCACTGTGTGCTTCCCGAACAATTAATTCTCTAATAGAACAAGAGGGAACACATAATTTGTTACCTTTAAACAAGAAACCTTCAAATTTGTGAAAATCTTTTTGAGCCGAAACCTCACAAGATTTTAACAAATCAGAAAAATAATTATCATCTTCATACAATGCTTTTAAATGTTCAAAACCAAGTAATTTAGCATGTAGAACGGAAAGTAGAGAGTACCTTCTAGATAAAGCATCAGCAACAATGTTTTCCTTACCTTTCTTGTATTTGATCACAAATGGAAAACTATCAATAAAGGAAACCCACTTTGCATCTCTCTTGTTTAACTTACTTTGTCCTTTGAGATACTTGATTGATTCATGATCCGTGTGAATCACAAACTCTCGGCCAACCAAGTAGCGCTGCCATGTTTCCAAAGCTCGAACAATAGCGTATAACTCTTTATCATATGTAGGATAATTAAGGGCAGCGCCACTCAATTTCTCACTAAAATATGCTAGAGGTTTACCTTGTTGTTGCAAAACAGCCCCAATACCTATACCTGAAGCATCACATTCAACTTCAAAAGTTAGTGTAAAATTAGGTAAAGATAAAATAGGGGAAGAAGTTAGTAATTGCTTAAGCTTGTTAAAACTATCTTCTTGCGGCTTATCCCAAAAGAATGAGATATCTTTCTTCACAACTTCATTCAATGGTGCGGCAATTGAGCTAAAATCACGAACAAATCTTCTATAAAAGCTTGCTAAACCATAGAATGATCGGACTTGTGTTGCTGATGTGGGTCTCGGTCAGCTTATAATTGACTCAATTTTGGCCGGATCAACCTAAATACCACTTGAACTAACAATGTATCCATGAAAGTTAATAGAATTAGTGCAAAAAAAGCATTTTTCAAGCTTGGCATACAATGTTTGCTCTCTTAATATAGTAAAAACAGCCTTAACACTACAAGAGTGAAGACATTCAGTGACGATTTTTTTGTGACCATATACAATTTCGTCACAAATAAGAGGTTTATTGTGACAAAATATTTTGTTGTCACTAATTGTAGATACTAATTGTGATAACTTACATGTTTGTCACAGTTGTATTGTAATGGTGATGATTTACGTCTTTCACAATTAAGTTGTCACAAATACTATATTTATAGTGTCGTAATTTTTTTTATCACTAATGTTTTGTCACTAATAGTATACGCGCCCCGACGCCAATTTTTTTTTGTGGGGATGAAACTTATCTGTGACAAAATATTTGATGATCACTAGTATTCTAATTTATTGTGACAAAAAGTGCTTTGTCACTCTAATTACGCCTTTTTGTGATGAAAATTTCAGCCACTAAAGTTCAATTGGTCAGTGCCAACTAAACGTGGTCACAATTAGAGATTTATTGTGACAAAACATAGATGGTCAATATTGTTTGTACTAGCAATGACGAATTATTTGTTTGTTACTAGAGCAAATTGTGACGATTAATGTTTTCCAATGTTAAGTTGTCATTATTAATGTATTACTAGTGTCCTATTTTTTTTACTAGATGTTGTCACTAATAGCATATGTACTATGACGTCATTGATCTTTTGGTGGACGAAAACTTATTTATGACAACTTGTCTTTGTCACTAGTATTTTCATTTACTTTAAAGAAAATTATTTTGCCATTGAAACATTTACTATTGTTACTAAAAAATTCCAGTAATACAAATTAAGCATTAAATGTACATCCACAAAATATAAGAGAAATCCAAATGCTCCCTGCATAGTTTATCCAAAACTCCAAAAAAAACCAAGGCTGAAAATTTCTTGAAGTGCCCTGGAAATAGCAAAAATCCGCTTGGAAAAAGTCAAAATCCGCCTGAAATTAGTCAAAATTCGTCTGGAAAAGGCCCAAACCTGCATGAAATAGAAATAAACTGCCTAGAAATAGAAAACATGCCTGAAAATAGCAAACAGACACCCAAATGCACCCCAAAAATTTCCAATAGCTTTAAAAAACTCACATAACCTCCACAAAAAATTCCAGAACCTCCAATAATGAATTTAAGTCTAAAAATACATGTCTTCCAAAATGTCAATTAGTTAGTTAAATTGAATAGAGTCATCAAAAGAAAGAAAAAGAAAAAACAACAACTATTATGGTAACAATTTTGATCATCTTTAAGACGATAAATTTTAACACATATTTTATATTACAATGGATTTTCACCGTGTATCGGATTGACATTGAGCAAAAGAAAATAAATAAAAAGAAAATAATTAAAAAACAAAACCAAACAATTGTTTCGATATTTAAAAATTAAAAACCGTAGATGTTCAATCATCATCATTGTCATCGACTTCATCATCTTCACTTCTAGAAACTATCTCATCATCACTAATAATAATGTCTTCATCATAATCACATTCATTGTCTTCTTCAACACCCATTGTATGAGTAGTAACCGGATTTCCTTCAACAATTATTGCATCTAAATCAGATCTATGTACATGCACCAAATCATTATCATCCTCTATAGCAGATTCATTTAGTGTAAACCCAAAATTTTCATTTTCTTGGCATGGTTCATCTCCTATATCATCATCTTGAAAATCAAACAAATCACGAGGTTTTGTCTTTACAACAACCTGCCAATTAGCCTCTTTAATATCATTTACATAATAAACTTGTTCAGCTTGAGAAGCTAAAACATATGGTTCATCAGTTTTCAACTTTCTTGTGACATTAACCATAGGAAATCCATACTTATCCACCTTCAATCCACCCTTATGAAGCACATCATACCAATCAGCCTTAAATAAAATAATACTATTTCCCCCTTGATAATTTAGCTGTATAATATCCGTCAATACACCAAAATAATCCAAATTGCCTGTATTAACATCACCTTTCACAAGAATTCCACTGTTTTGTGATTTTAAATGCAAATCTCTATCGTTTGTGTTAAATCTCCAACCATTGATAATGAAACTTTTATATCGACAAACTCGTTTGTCTGGCCCAAAAGCTAAGTGTAATAATTTATCACTTACCATTTCACTTCCTTCATTATGCAATTGGATAACCTAGAGTTTGAATATATATTAAAATTTTAAATTATATATATTAGAATTTGTAAACATTATGAGTGAAAACATAACTATATACTTACATATTTCTTGAACCACTGATGAAATTCTTTTTTGTGCCTTCTTTCTACATTTTTTGGATCCTCCGTCTTGAGTTTTTCTTTATGCATGCTGCACATTGAAACAAATAAATTATCATTAGTCACTTGTAAAGTGCATATATATAGCATAAACAAATTATCAGTAATGCGACTAATTTGGAGGTTAGAGAACTTACTCCACAAACTCTCTGATTTCTTCACAATTTTCTAGCACATACATTCTAGCTTGGACCCATTCAGTTAAACTCAATTCTTCATAATTATTTCCAAGTAAAGGCCTACCAGCTTGTGAAAAGACTTGTAACCCGTAATGAGAACTAGTATCACCATCCACGCCGTTTCTTCCACCCCCGATTCAATCTAGTTTCGGCTCCACGCAAATACCTTGAACAAAAAATGCATACATTCTTGAACAATATATGCCTCAAAGAATTGAACCTTCCGGACGCGCCTTATTTCCCACATAGGATTTAAGCCTACGCAAATATCTCTCTATAGGATACATCCATCGAAACTGCATCGTCCACCAAGTTTAGCCTCGCTCGCAAGATGAATAGTTAGGTGAACCATTACGTCAAAGAATGCAGGAGGAAATATTTTCTCTAACTTGCAAAGTGTAAGTGGAATTGATTTTTCAAGCCTTTCCAAGTCATCTAAATGCAGAACTTTAGCACATAACTCCCTCAAATAAGAACATAACTCAAGCAATCCTACACACACTTCTTTACTTAGCAATCCACGTATAGCAAAGGGGGAGATATCGATGTAAAAACACATGACAATCATGACATTTCATGCCAAAAACCTTAGATTCAAAGCAATATTCACACATCGAGAAATATTGGAACAATAGCCATCTGGAACTTTTAATTCATTTAAAAACTTACAAAATACTCGTTTCTCATCTTTAGACAACGTATAACATGCAGGGGGAAACACATACCTCCCATCACATTTAGAAGTTGCATGAAGTTCAGGACGTATGCCCATAGCTTGTAGATCAAAACGAGTATTTATTGTATCTTTTGTTTTCCCCTCAATGTTTAGTAAAGTTCCAATTATGTTATCACACACATTTTTCTCAATATGCATGACATCCAAATTATGTCGCAGCTTAAGACTTTTCCAATATGGGAGCTGGAAAAAAATACTCTTCTTTCTCCAATTTCCAATCAACGGAACATCTCCTCGCTTCCTTTTTCTGATTTTCTTACCGAACTTAACCTGTTTAATAAAAATAATAAAGTAAAAAATCAACAAAAAAAGACATAAATTACGAAAACATTATTCAAAGTTTACCTGAGAAAATTGATTATATTGTTCAACAATGTCATCTCCCCGATAGTGGTTTTGGTGCATTTCCATTTTCTTTGGTACCATCGAATGCTTTAGCATTTTTTTCTCCAAGAATGATTCATTGGTAAAAAACGGCGATGACCAAGATAACATGTTTTATGTCCATTCCCAAGCCTCGCGAGAAGATGTCTCAAAATTGCAATTAGGGCATGCTAACTTACCTTTGGTACTCCATCCCGATAAATTACCATAGGGTCGGGAAATCATTTATGGTCCATAAAAGAGCCGCACGTAATCGAAAAGTTACTCTCTAAAAATGCATCATATGTCTCAACACCGGTCTCCCGGAGACAATTCAACTCATCGATCAACGGCTCTAAATATACATCGATATCATTTCCGGAGCTTTTGGACCAGGGAATAAGGAGTGACATCATAAAATAAGGGTCCTTCATACAAAGCCATGGTGGAAGGTTATACGTAACTAACACAACTGGTCATACACTATAAGAAGTGCTCATATTTCCGAAAGGGTTAAAACCATCACTTGCTAATCCAAGCCTAACATTACGTGGGTCTGCTGCAAAAGAAGTGTGCATTGCATCAAAATGTTTCCAAGTTGGTGAATCTACCTGGTGTCTCATAGACTCATTATTAATTGAGTTTCCCTTATGCCACCTCATATCCTTAGCAATATCATATGCCATGTACAATCTTTGCAAGCGAGGAGCTAATGGAAAATATCGCAAGACTTTTTGTGGAATGTTTTTCTTACGGTTATTCTCACTAGTCACATTTCTCATTTTCCCATCGTTCTTCCATCTAGATTCACCACAAGTTGGACAAGATTCAATATTCTCATATTTCTTTCTATAAAGTATGCAATCATTCACACAAGCATCTATCTTTTCATATGAAAGCCCTAAATCTCGAGTAACTTTCTTACAATCATTATACGAGTTAGGGACTTTGTTATCTTTAGGAATCCATTTTTTCATTATCCGAAGCACTCCATCAACTGCATTTGCACTAATCCCGTAAAGACATTTCCAATTCAATACCTCAACAATGAATGCTAATATGGAGGATTCCTCACAACCATGATATAACTTTTGATCCATTTCTTGCAACAATCTATAAAACTTAGCAGACTTTCTTTATTTGGGGCTGGTAGGTATATCTCTTTTAGGATCATGGTTGCCCTCATCATTTATAGTTTCAAAATTATCAACATGTTCTACATTACCACGTTCAAGATCACGTATCATATCACGCATCCCGTCATCATTTTCACTTTTATCGCTCTGATTAGCATCATCACTATCATCATCACTATCACTATCACTATCAGAATAGCACTGTAAAACCTCCCCATGATGGCACCACTGCTTGTAGTTTTTGTTTATCCCATTTAACATTAGATGTTGATGAATTGATTGTCGTGACCAAAACAAATTGTTATGACACTTTTTACATGGACAACGAGCAGCTCTTCCTTCATCGAGTTGACTAAATGCAAAATCAAGAAATTCATGTACTCCATTCTCATACTTTGGGTCTGTCCTATCCGAAATTTCTATCCAAGCTTTATTAATCTCCATTTTCCTACAACAACAATTCATGTGTTCACAAATAATACTTTATATAATTATAACTACAATGCCAACTTATAATTTGAAAACAAGAAAAAAAAGGCAAAAAAAGTTCAACACAGAAAAAGTTAAGTACATCTCCATTCCTAAATATAAGACTTCCATTATATATTACGGAAATTAAGGAAACAAAAATTATGATTTTTTTGAAAAAAAATAATATCAATATTACTCATTAAATAGAATTAGTGGCATACCCATTCTATTTAAGATAATAATATTAATATTTTGATTAAAAAAAATCTTACTTTTTTTCTTTTTTAATTTTCGCAACACGTAATAAAAGTCTTATATTTAGGAATGGAGGTAGAACTAATTATGAACCTAAATCATAATGTATAACAGTTATATGAGAAACAAAAAGGACACAGTGTTAATAGCAAAAACAACAACATAACAACAAATCCATTTAACAAAAAATATCCAAAAAATGAAGGAATGTTTTTAGGGAAAAATATTAAGTGTCTAATATAGAGGGAAAATGAAAAGAAGCTCTCTGTATTCCCGCTATCTCTCTAGTCATTTCTTCCCCTCATATCAAATGGGTAATTGTGAGACCCCTTTTCTTTTCAAACCTCCTGCAATTTCAGCCCCATTCTAAGCTGCAAATCTTCCCAAAATACTCTATTATAGCTCAGTTGAATTGTTAAATTGTGTCGGAGTCCTTTAGATCTCAGGTGAGTTTGATTGTAAACTTCTATCCGTTTAAATTCTAAATTTTCATTATTGTAGTGTTTAATTTCAGTAAATTTATTGTGTGTCTCCTTCTTGTTTGGGAGTACGAAGAACAGGGGAGTTGGGCGGTGGATTTAAAATAGTTCTTGAGAGAGATTGGTTGAGTAGTTTCTTTGGTGATATTTTTTTGTGAAATGGATCAGTGCTTTGGCCATGATTTTTTTCCCCAGAAAGTAGTAGTACTAGGGATAGATTCCAGAAAGTTTGGAATAGCAAACGACATAACAAATTATCATGCGGTGCAATTTTATTATATATAGACAGCAAGTTATCAAAAAAACTACAATGCTTTGTTATTCTGTGTGGCTGAGATGAATAGACATCCGTAGATTAACATTTAGACTGAAATAATAGGTATCTCAGTTCCTAAAGATTAGTATTTAGCAAAAACAAAGTTCCTAAATATTAGTCATTATACTTAAAGGTGAATCCATGATTAACATTCATTATCAGTCTAAATCCATACTTAATGAATGTTATCAGTTTACTTTCACAAGTATATATAAGAATTATTGTCGTAGTAGTACCTTGATTATCAGCAAAAGTGATATATTTCCAATGTCCTGCGAAATAGGTTGGATAAGCTTCTCAATGAGTTCTTTCTGAGACCTTGGCCCTGAACTTAAAATGAACATAAATTTAATCAAGTATTGTTCTCAAATAATCAAAGAAAGCATGCCATACATAAAATAAGGGCATGTCATCATTGTGGTAGATTATACATGGAAATGTGGAACTAGTAACATGAATAAAAGCATGCTTCAGGGAGTGAAGCCAATAATCACATATTCAAATGGAAAATGGAACTATCAGGTCATTATCATTTCATTAATAGTATGCACAGGGTAAAGATAATTATTGTTAAATTGAATTTTTGCAAACAGAAAATAAAAAGGCTTGGAGTTTACTCATTTTTTTGTCCCATTTCGTTATCTATCATAAATTACAGATGAAATCACTATGTAATTTCTAGCTGAGTAGTTGCCTTGATGGTCTTTTTTGTGAAATGTTTATATTGGGTTCTGTTTTTAACTAAATTGTACAAGATGAACATGGATTGAGCACTTTTCCCTGGATCTATAAGCATATTATTGAGTTAAATTATAGTGCTGCATCTTATAATATGTCCTATAATCTTTTGAAGTTTATTCATGTGACTTTGTTTCTAATGGTAACACAAAAAATGACCGAATAATATGTTGAACTTGAGTTTATTTCTTACTAGTTACTGCTGCTGTTTTCTTATGCAGGAATATGCACGAGTTTACCCGCGTTTCAAGCAGTGGCGGAGCATAGACCTAAACTTAATTTCTGGCTCCGCCACTGGTTACAAGATCCATATGGTACTCCTAGGTGCCAAAATATTTACCTAAATCTGCCCTGCTCTTACACGAGAAGGCGGTTTTTGTGATCATGGGTGGTTGTGTCTCAATGCCTAATAAGACATTCAAGTCAAAGAAGAAGTATTTCTACAAGTCTAGAAAGTTTCGTAGCCTTCCACTTCAGTTGCTGCTGAGAATGGAAGATATCTTTCCGAGTTATCTAATCTGCCGATGTATTGCAGCCAGCTGCAAATGGACCAAAATCGACTTGATATGAACGGTAAAATTCACTCATCGTAGCTCACAAATGATGGCGTTTATTGTTTCTAACCAATGACAAGTTAGGCCAAATTATGGTGTTGGAATAATACCTTGTTAGCATTAGACGGTTTAGTTTTTTTATATGGTTAAGCATTGTGCTGAAGTTGTTAAATAGCAGGAATGTGCCAAGATGAAGCATGGTTTGACTCGTTAGCACCCTCGGGTCTGATTCCGACGAAGAGTTCGTTAGTGTTTATATAGGTTCTAGATCCGCCCCTGATTGTCCCCTGACCTGTTTCACTTTTTAATCCCAGAAATGTTTCCATCATAGCCAATTCAGCTGAAGAAATATGCAGGAATCAAATGATTCTGCCTGAAAATAATGGTTGCTTTGTGGAGAATGGGCACTTAAGCTCGAGTTCAATGAAACGCCGACTGTCCGAGCACAAAGAAATGTGACAAAAACATTTCTGAGAAGGAGAAAGTTCAAGATGATTCTTGTGGAATGTCGATCCAGCAATGGGAGAAAAAGAAAGGCTGAGCAACATACCAAATGGTCAGGGAATAACCACGAGTAGACAAGGTGCAGTCAGCTTTTATTTAATTTATGCTTGGAGAATGACTGCTTTTTTGGTTAAACTGGTCTAAACTGATAACTTACTCTTTGTACATAACTTATCTGTAGTTCTTGAAACTAGTTTCTTTTAGAATTATAACTATTTGGCTAGACATGTTTTTTTTTAGTAGGGAGCTTGTTCTGGTTCATTAAATTGTTCACATGAAAGACTGTATACATGAGTAGATTAATTGATATAACATAGTTTCCGAACAAGATATTGTTATGCTTAGACACAAGTTATCGCTATCCGCTTGACTTGTTCACTAACCGATTAGAAACATAACCAAAGTGAGCGAAGATAACTTAGTACATGGTGTTACGAGAGTTATTGGCACTAGAGAACTCTCTCTTCTCCGTAAGCAGTGATAGTAGTAGTGTTTGAAAAGAATGAAAACATCATGAAATTAAAGGATAAAATGGTCACGACTGCATTTGAGTTCTAAGCCATCAACTAGTTTACTTTCATAAGTATAGATAAGAATTATTGTCGTATTACCTTGACTATCAACAAAATTTGATATATTTCCAATGTCCCTGCGAAATAGGTCGGATAAGCTTCTCAATGAGTTCTTTCGAGACCTTGGCCCTCGAACATAAAAAAGAACATAAATATAATCAAGTATTGTTCTCAAATAAACAAAGAAAGCATGCCATAGATAAAATAAGGGCATGTCATCATTGTGGAAGATTATACATGGAAATGTGGAACCAAGTAACATGAATAAAAATAGCATGCTTCAGGGAGTGAAGCCAATAATCACATATTCAAATGGAAAATGGAACTATCAGGTCATTATCATTTCATAAATAGTATGCCTAGGGTAAAGGTAATGATTGTTAAATTGACCTCCTTGGACTTATGTTGTCTCCATTTTTTTAGTATGTTCTCTCTGCTCCTTTTACTTGTTTATTAACTCTTACTTTGTTTTTTCCCTACACCCCAACCCCAGCTCCTTACAATGTTCGGTCAAAGTTTTTTGCATAATTTCACGAGCTAGAGTTACTTTTAGAGTTTACTAAGTTGTTTTCAAAGAACAAGTATGACAAAACCCATAGGTGCATACACCTCTAAAGAAGAATGTCCTGATGATGATCATAATATCAAAGAGAACAGAGGTTCATACCTGAACTCTGTTAGCTTCTTTAGTCGCTCAATATTTTGTGGATTGAATAAAGTGGACTGAGTATAGAGGTTCTACTCCCTAAACAATATAAACAGAAACAAAAGTCAGCTGCAACAAGATCAACTTTTCTTTTAGCCAAATTCAGGGAGAAGCCATAATAACTCAACAAGAAGTCTTTTAACTATTTCTAAAACTCCTTGGCTTTTATAGTGCTTTATTCGGATTATGGATTAATTTACCAAAACAGTGTTTTTGTTTTACAATTATGTAGATCAGTACGAATGAGCCTTATACCAAAAAAGGAAACAAACTGTTTGTATTAACTGAAGACATGCTACGAAGCTTGAAAAACAAGAATAGAAGGAAAATTCAGATGTTTCTTAATGGTTTAAATTACTGAAGATTTCGATAAAGACACTAGTAGATTTGAGAAAATATGTGACTTACCTTCAATCTTGTTATGTTTCAGAATTGCCACTTGAAACAGGAAAGGGGCGGCAGAGACAAAGGAATTTCACCAGGCTGGAAACCAAAATTCAACAATAAGGAGGGAGAGACAAAGTAAAACCGAGGGAATTTTACCAAACTTAGAAGGCCTAAGATGACAAGAATGCTGCTCTTTGATATTAGGTTAGTTACTGATGTCGATTTTTTTGTCAAAAAATAAGATTGAAAAGAAAACTTTTGGTGATCTGTTTTTTTTTTTTTGCTTTATTTGTTTTTCAGTTTTTTTCCGAAAGAACCTTTTCCTATTTAGTAAATGATTTTTTAAAGAAAAACCTAATAAAAAAATGAAAATCACAATTCTTTTGTCTATTGAGTACTAGTAAAATATACTAGAATTTTACTTAAAAATAATAAAGATTAATTAAATAATAATAAATAACGGTTGTAAGATCTGAAGGTTTACTAACTTAGAGATCTAGCTTTTACATGGTAAGACCTTAACTAAGGTTTAGGTTTACATAATTCACTAAAGGTTAACTAACTAATAGATTTAGCTTTTTTACATTGTACAACCTTAACTAAGGTTTAGGTTTACATAATTCACTAAAGGTTAACTAACTAATAGATTTAGTTTTTACATTGTACAACCTTAACTAAGCTTTAGGTTTACGTAATTCTCTATAAGTTAACTAAGATATTCATCTTTTACATGATACGACCTTCACTAAGGTTTAGGTTTACTTAATTCACTATAGGTTAACTAACTAATAAATTTTTATTCATAAGTACTCAATAAAAAGGTGTTTGTTAAAAGATTTAAGTAGAATAGTTAATCGCATTAATGAAAACGGAAATTAGGCATTACTATACTTGTAAGCATGATTTACTATCACATTATTGAAAACTTGAGCTTCTATTGAAAAAAAGCATAGAGATTAATGCTAATGTGGCATTTCATTGACTTTTGGTATTAGAATTCTCTCCATTATACATTCTCTTCAATACTACTAGTATAACTTTTGTAAAAGCTTAAGACGCCTAAACGCCCACCTCCTCTTATCTTTCACTAAACAAGTGTTATTTTTTCTATAGTTGAGGCCTAGCTAGATTGATTTTCATGAATTATCATTGGTTAACTAAGAGTTAAATGCAGATATTATCAGTTAGATGGTAATCCTTAAAGGTTTACTATGTTCTAGGCCTAGATAGTTCACTAAAGCAGAATGATCATCATTTTTTGGGTAAAGAGAATTTAAGAAAATTAAATTTCAGATGAAAAAAATATAAGAATTTCACATTTTTCACTTAGTTTTAACATAATTTAGTTGTAAATTTAAGAATGAAGTCGGATTCGATTTTAAAAATGATTTACTCTTGTTCTATGGTGAAATCTTAGGAGTTTCTTGTAAATTTAATTAATATATTATTTTTTGACGCCATGTTATTTAAGGCTTTACTAAATTTTATTTTAATATATTTCTATACAAAATTTTGTATTAAAGAACTCATATTTTGAGAGGATTATTTGTATAGAAATAAGCAAAATAAAAAGAAGGCAAGAGGCTCATCGACCTATACTGGAAAAGGAAGACAAAAAGAAGAAAAAGGAAAACAAATCAAGCCTTATTCACGCAAGGATAATCAAGATTTTCAAGAGGAAGTAAGTCCATATTTAATTGGAATTTTCCTTTTCTAAAGAAGTTCAATTAGGAAATAAATATGAAAGAACTAAGGGATGCCAAATTAGATCATTATTGTGATCACATCAAG
The DNA here is from genome assembly GCA_026122235.1 of Vinca minor. NCBI lineage: Eukaryota > Viridiplantae > Streptophyta > Magnoliopsida > Gentianales > Apocynaceae > Vinca > Vinca minor. Next base: position 1,513,860 of record JAOCZM010000191.1, read on the forward strand.
GAGATTTGATCGTGGTTGAATATCTCTTTACCAACAACACTAAGACTCTAGTTTTAAACCCTAAATCTACTACTTCCCTCCAACATATTCACCAGCCGTAGTAAATTAAGTTGAAATTTCTACTCATAGTTTCCCTCCAATTTAGTTTATCTTAATTCCCCCTAACCTGATTTCATTATTTTTTGAGTTCCCTCCAACATGATTTCATTGTTTTTTGAGTTCCCTCCTAATTCTAAACCATAAATATGTTATTGCTTTTATTAGGAAATGTATCCTCCTCCTTCTCTCTCACGCATCAGAGTTCTTTTGAGTTGTGCCGCCATCTCCAACCAAGAACCACAACTTTCTGTGCTTGTGTCAGTCACTCTACTGGGGTATTATCTCTATCCGAGTTTCAATTTATTATTCTTTTATGAATTCTGAAGGTTTTAATTCTAGAATCCCTCTTAGCTTCTTTGATTGTTTGTTATTTTGATTAAAAGGTTGGTTATTTTGATTGAATAGTTGGTTATTTTGATAAGTTTTAACAGTTTTCATTGTAACAATGATCTCATTCACTTATCTGGTGTCCGGTTTTTCTAAAAATACTATTATATATACCTCTTAACGCGATTTTCTATAATCGAAAAATGCAACTGAAAGAAATATAAAAAAACTAGCAATTTATTTATCAGAACATCCTAATTCACTCAACAATTAGAAAGAGCCTCAATTTATCTACTTTATACTTGGCATACTATTTCTGATATCCTTCTTGATGGTGTTTGTTGTTAAATCGATTACTCTGGTGTATATTTCAGAAACGAAAGATGGTTATGAAAAGGAGATCCTTGTCAAGCCGAGATGTTGAACAAAACTCCGTTGCTATGGCTGAGGAGTCTCAAGATACGGAGGTTCCTAATCAACAATCCAATACTATAGTTGGGCCAGGAGGAGAATTTGCTGCTGCCATAGGTAAGGGATCTTCAAAATGATATAATTATACTTTTCCATTTTCAAAATTTATATTATATATTAAATTTCGTTTTTACAGGAAGTGAAAATCCTAGAAGGCGTGGACGGGGACCAACTATTAATGCGAAACTTACAAAGAAGAAAGCTAAGGGGAAAAAACTAGATATTCAATTCCCTCATCCATACTATAAGGTGTGTGGTAAGCATGCTAAGTTGTTCAAGTCGAAGTCACTATATGCATTCGACACCATGCTCCATTTAATGTTGTTAGCTGGAAGGATATATCCGATGACGATATCAAGACAATGTGGTCATTTTTAAAGGTATGAATTGCTTTTCAAACCATTCAACTCTTGCATTTTTTTAATAGAATTCTCGAACAATGAAGCTTTTACCATTTCTCTTCAAGACATTAATAAATCACAAATTTAGAGACAAGAAAAGGATGGTGATGCTTTCTGGTACTGCTTTTGATAGTATTTTCTTTCCTTTTTGTTTCTTCCTGCTAAGCATTAAACTCACTCTGAATTCCCAGTAGATAGTGAGAATCTGCTTTGTGGGTTTTTTTAGTCTTCATGAACCTTTTATGTTTTGCTTATAATGGTCATGCTCTTGGTGTTTCTCTTTTTTATGACCCTCAAAATAGCAGTGGAAGCTTCCCTGGTAGAAACTTGATTGTTGAAGTTGTTGGCAAAGGGTTGCTATCGATTTCTATGTAGAGACCTTTGCTTGATGAAAGAATGGCCAAAATATATTGAAATAATTGTTGTGTTTCTTTGTTTCTTCTCTTGCTAAAGCATGGGAACAACTCACGGATCTGTTATAAAGTACTCCCTAGTATCGTCCCTAAATGTATTTTGACTTTAAGCCTTGTGTCCTTTTCGAATTTTTTTTACTTTTTTTATTGTCTTGAACGCTTTTATTGTCCCCGTATATTTTTGCCAATTGTTTCATTCTACGTGTGGATTTTAGGACAAATTCAATTTTTTCGATTGATGTGCAAGCATATGTGATGAATCAAGTGCAATCACGAGTACACAAATCGTCATTACCGCTTTGCACGAGAGGTATCTCAAGGGAAAAGATTGCCCAAAGGACATGGATGAAAGTGCGTGGCGGTGGTTGATTGTGAATAAATGGGAGACTCGACAGTTCATGGTATGCTTTTTTAAATTGATTGTGAATAAATGACAAGTGGTTGTTTGTTGCCGTTGGATTCTTTTTTATAGAAATAAATTTGTTTATCATCGTATAGGAGCAAAGTCAAAGAAACACAAATAACAGGGGAAATCAAGAGATGAAATCAATTATTGGAACAAAGTCAATTGTGCAAGCTGCGTATGAGATGGTACAATGTCTTTACTTAAACTTTATTTTGACTTTTTTCTGAAAATTAGAGTTTCAACTGATTATTTCGTTTATTTGTTCTTCCCTTTTAGAAAGACGAAGATTCTAATGAATGGCCTGACGCTGTTAAAGTTTGGAAGGCAACAAGGCAAAAGCCAAATGGTACTTGGTCTACTCCAAATGGAGAAGAAATAATGGTACAAACAATATTAGTCAAATTGTACTTTGTACTTTATTATTGATATTTATAAAATTTAATTCAATTATTTTCTGTATGTATTTTGATTATGTATGCAGACTAAGCTTCAAGAAGAGGGAGAGAAAAATAAAGAAAAAATTTCGTCTGCAGCTCAACCACTTGTGGAGCATTTTAGCCTAGTCATGGAACGGAAGACAAGTTATGCACGTGGTTTAGGTGTTAAAGGAGTAACATCTAAGTCTACAGAAAAAAATCAATATCTAGCAGAAGTTGTAGCTGCAAAGAAACGTGCGAGTGATTTAGAAGACGAGGTTGCAAGACTTACTGAAATGACTAAAAAACAAGAGGAGCAGATTCAAGCTCAAAATGCTTCTATTAATAAACAAGGCGTGGAAATGAAACATGTTACTGCAATTTTTGCACATTTGGCAAGTGCTGGAGTGATTCCTGGTGTGTTACTCAATCCGTCTTCCCCAAGTGAAACTTCAAATAATGCTACAACATCAAGTTCTCCAAGTAGCAATGTGAGTATCAAAGTACTTGGTACTACTTATCATTATTATCATAGGTTGTAGAATAATTAGTTGATATTATTATTGGTGGATTTTGCAGGAAATAAATGCATAAAGCACTTATATGCTCCAAGGAATTTTTCGAGTAGTTACCATATGGATACAATCCCATTGTTTTGTTGTTTAGTGAGAAGTTTTCCGGCAGGTAGTTTGGTAGGAGGTGAAAGATGATATCATTCTTCTTGAAGCATTCTTCTACTTCTTTTGGTAAAGAAAGTACACACTTTTCCAAGCTCCGAGACGAGAAACATAATGTGGCCATAATTTTGAAGAGTAGTTTATTAGAATTATCAATTATATCATTGTTTTGTTTGAATATTAGAATTTTCTATAATTTGTATTGGAAATTAGGATGTTGAATAATTAGTTGGATCTTTCATCTATTTTTATATGCTATTAATAATTTTATTTAATTATGCGACATTTTTTACAAAAATATTTGTGTTTCTTGCAATATATATATATATATATTTTGAATATTAAATTAATATTATTATTAATGGAAACATTGGACACATTAATCACAAAATTAATATAGAATACGATTTAATTTAATGGCAATATTTCGTGACAAATAACATTCATAGTAGTCACCAAATTAGTTAAATAAAATGGTAACTAATAAATTTTTTTTTGGTAACTAATAATAGTTGTGGCGTTTAGTTGATAATATATTTATGATGAAAATGAATATAATAGTGAGAATTTTTTCGGTCTCAAATAAATTTTATTTTATAGATACGTTTTATTCAAAGGACCAAATTATAATAACAAATACCTTTTATATTGTGACCAAGTATTTTAGATATTGTTCACTATTAAAATTTCCTTTGTCACGATTTAAAGTGCATTGTTGTTTTGAAAAGAATATTTGTGACCATAATGAATATACAAGTGACCAAAATTTTGTAACAATAATTACAATTTTTTGTGACTAAACTCGGTCGAAACTATTTTAAAAATTAATTAGTTACGATGTAGTTGCCACTGATATGAGTAGTATGTGTGACAACAATTTGGCCACTATTAACAAGTATTTTAGTGTCCACAATGTCGTCACTATAAATATAAATATTGTGATGACTTAATTCGTCACAATTTAATTTTTTTTTGTGGCAAAACTATCGTAACACATATTTATATTTGTTGTGGCCATTATTTTTGTCACTTATTGAGCAATTTTTTGTGTCGACAATTTAGTCACGGAAGCATTGTGTAATTGTAACCAAATTGAAAATGTCGTCACAATTTCATCAGTGACGGAGGTATTTGTGACGGCAAGTGACGACCTCAAAAAATGGTCACAAACGATAATAGTGACATAAAATCGACCTTACAGTGAGGACTTTCGTCGTCACTAAATATGCTTTTTCTTGTAGTGTAAGATGTTGAACATGCTCTTCTAAGGTTTTACTATAAACAAGAATATCATCAAAATAAACTACCACAAATTTGCCAAGACAATGCCGAAATATGTTGTTCATTAATCTCATGAAAGTACTAGGTGCATTACTTAGACCAAAAGGAATAACAATCCATTCATATAAACCATATTTAGTCTTAAACGCAGTTTTCCATTCATCACCTTCTTTCATTCTAATTTGGTGATAGCCTTGAGTTAAATCAATTTTAGAAAAGAATAAAGAACCACTTAACTCATCTAGCATATCATCTAAGTGAGGTATAGGATGTCTATATTTAATAGTGATTTTATTAATATCGCGACAATCCGTACATAATCTAAATGTGCCTTCTTTCTTAGGTACCAAAATAACCGGACTAGCACAAGGACTTAAAGATTCACGTACCTGCTATTTTTCTAAGAGTAAATCGACTTTCCTTTGTATTTCTCGGGTTTCATCCGGATTTGCTCTATAGGCTGCCCTATTTGGAAGATTTGATCCTGGAATGAAGTCGATTTGATGTTCTATGCCTCGGATTGGAGGTAAACCTCTCGGCAACTCCTTAGGAAAAATGTCCTTGAATTCCTTCAAAACATCAACACATAGACTAGGTAGAGAAGAAGTTAAATCATCAAAATTAAAATTGTTAGTTAGAGAAAACCTCTCGGCTTCTCTGAAAACCAGTAAAACAAGGGGTTTATTTGCACGTAAAGCCCTATCTACCTTTCCAAAATTGATAAACAAACACTCTTTCTTCTCTCTTTGTAAGTATGCCTTTTTCTCGCAATACTCACGGCTTTTTCAGGACTTTTTACCTCGGTTGTTACCTTTTGGGTAGGGTCGCTCATTTTTTTCAACTCACGCTCTTGTCTTCTTTTCTCTCTACCCTCGGCTAATCTTTTTTGCATCTCACAAACTTGAATGGGTGACATAGGATGTAAAGTATAGCGAATTTTATCCATTGTTACCATGTAAACATTCCTTCGACCAATATGATCTACATATCTATCATATTGCCAAGGTCTTCCCAAAATGATGTGACTTACGGTCATCGGGACCACATCACAAATAATCGAATCTTGATAGTTTCCAATGCTGAATTTAAGCTCCACTTGCTTATCCACTTTAATCTCACCTCTATCATTTAACCAAGAAAGCTTATAGGGCATTGGATGTGCTTTCAAGGGTAAATCTAAAGCGGTAACCATATCAAAGGAACAAACGTTAGTACAACTACCGCTATCAATAATAAGTAAACATATCTTTCCTTGAACTGTGCACTTAGTTTGAAATAGGTTGTTCCTTTGTTGATGCAAATTATCTAAAGGTTGAGAATGTAAAAGTTGCATATTTACCAAAAGATAATTGTTACCATCATCCAGAAAAGTCTCCATATTCTTGGCTTCATCCTCCAAATTAGCCTCTTCGGTTATTTCATCCTCATCACTAACCCACGTTCCATCGTCCATCATGATCATGGCACTTTTATTAGGACAATCCTGAGCAAAGTGACCTTTACCTTTACACTTAAAACATTCCCGATCATTTGATGTAGTTGATTTAGCCCTCAAATCGGTCGGTTTTGAAGTAGTTGGTACCCTTGCTGCCCCAAAAGAAACCGTGGCTGTTTTTGCACCTCCCAAACTGCCCTTTGCATGATTTGGGCTCAGCAAAACAGTAGAATTGTTTAGGGACTGATTTGGCCGTTTCCAAGATTGGAAATTTGCCGAATTAGTCCTTGAACTCTTCTCTTTTTGCTGCCTCTCAATCTGTTCAGCAAAATAAACCATGTCAATAAGATTACGAAGGTTAGCACGTTCTACCTTGGGTCTAATTTTGTCATTTAGACCAGCCAAGAAACGCGCCAAAGTAGCCTCATTATCTTCCCGGATGTTTGATCTAATCAATTTTTTTTTTTAAATAAAGCCACCAGCGTGGTGGGGCGGACCCCGTTTTATTAATTATTGCCAATCCGGCAGAAGTGATGAGAGGGGGACATAAAACCTAACCTCCCAAATACAATAGAATATGCAAAAGTGCAACCTTGGGCATTTATATATATGCACAAGGGTGAAACAATAAGTGGCTAGACTAATATGTAAAGCAGTAAAACTTCTAAAGTAACCAGCTATACAATACTAGTAAGCATCAAACTAAGAAGCTAAAGAGTTTAACCTTTGGTTTTCCGTAGATATGGAGTCCCTGCATGATCTAGAAGACACTTACCTCTAGTGATATGAGGGAGTGACGAAAACTGTGAATAAACAACCGTATTTCGAGAATCACATGCTTCATTTGCCAAACTGTCCGCGACCTGGTTCGCTTCCCTGTATATATGATGAACTCTTGCTGATCCAGAAATGCAGAGTAAACATTGAAAAAGAGAATCAAGCTTCCAAGAAGAAATTCGTCCTTTGTTAAAAGAATCACACGGAAACTTTGAATCCGATTGAACACAGACATCATTAAAACCCAATGAATTAACATACCGTATACCAATGATCATTGCTTCCATTTCAGCCGCAGAGTTTGAGAGATTTAAGCCAAGGAAATTAGAGAAAGCACCAATAAAAGAACCCAAGGAATTGCGAACAATACCACCCGCACCTGCAGATCCCGGATTACCCCTAGAAGCCCCATCTATATTTAGAATAACCGAGGGTGCCAAACTAACCCTCCAAGTAATTGCCTTAACTCGGTTCAAACCTATTGAGTATGTGCCTCCCGTAAAAGCCTCAAACAAATAAGCACATTTCAACAAAGAAAGATAGTGACTGTCAAATTCACGTAAAAGGCTCTTAAATATCGATGTTTTACCATAAAAAATGAAACGACAACGAGCCCTCCAAAGGACCCAGCAGACACTAGTAAAAATAATGAAGTGAATATCTCGCCACTTGTCTCTTCCTTTCCACCACAACAATTTCAAAAGAGATAAATAAGAGTCAAACCTGAGAGTATTCCATGCAATTCCAACCAGAGCACATCCATACGTCCCACAATCTTGTATTCAGCTGACATTCTCAGAAAAATGTGCGCGAGCGTATCCTCTCCATGTCCACACCGACACCTTGAGACCAAAGATACACCCCCAACGTCTCCCCGACTTCATCCAGTGCTAAAAAACCATTGAGCAGCCGCCAGAGAAATGCAGTCATGCGCCAATGGTAGCAAGGACTGCCAAACTTGTGTGCGAGAGAGTCGTGAAACTCCAGCTTGGTTGTAAAGTCTCGCAAAATAGAAGAAATTGTAAATTTCCCACTGGGACAAGGCTCCATATGTGAATATCGGGACCTGGGGACAGCCGAACCAAAGGAAGGTCCCGTTGTTGAGACATCGTCAAAGTCTCTACCGCCGACTCACCGTCATCACCCAAATGATCTCTAATAGCCGAAGAATCCACCTCTCGCATCTACCGTCCGCAATAAAGATCCCCGCAACGTGAAATTTTCATACCAAAACAAAGACCCACCATCTCGAATCAGGAGGCCCAAGTGAGCCTCTGCCGAAGAACGGACTGTAAGAAGCCTGCGCCAAACAGGAGAATCCATAGGTCGAGAAGGAACTATAGTAGGATGAGGATACAACCGACAATATTTCTCCATCAGAAATCTCTCCACGAGACATCGAAGTCCTCAAACGCCACCACAATTTGTGAGAATAAGCAATTTGATAAGACTCTAAAGTAGAAATTCCCAAACCATTTTGCGAAGTGCTACGACAAAGTTTCTTCCAAGACATCCAATGACGCCGCTCCCCAAACTCCGTTTTCCCCCACAAAAAACTAGCAAATAACCTTTCCAAAGCAAGTACTGCTTTTGGCGGATTAGACACAAAGCAAGAATGTGCATAGGCATGGATAATAATACATACCGAATTAAAGTGAGGCGTCCTCCTAGATCAAGAAATTTCCTTTGCCATCCCGATACAGTAAGAGTGATTTTACCAATAATAGATGAGTAATAAATTACCTTTTGTCGCCCAAAAAAGACTGGGACATCCGAGATATATCATGGGAAGAGATCCTCGGACAAAACCCGTCACCCGAGTGATCATTTCCAATTGTCTTGATGTCGCTTTCTCTCCGCCATATAAAAGGAGCACTTATGGTCATTGATGCGTCGTCCCGAGATGTCCTCGTATTCCCGAATGAATTCTATCAAAGCTTTCGAACTCGTTTAGCTCCATTCAAGAATACAACTACATCATCTGCATAAACTAAATGAGATATCAATACAGATGAGTGTGGGACCACATACTTTCATATACTCCCCTAATGTATCAGTCTATCCAAACCCCTTGAAAAAACGTCTGCTGCTATAATAAATAATAATGGCGACAAAGGGTCACCTTGTTTTACCCCACGCCCAGAACAGAAAAAACCATGAGGAGTACCATTAATAAGGACTGAAAACCAATTATTAGTCAATAAGTTTCGGATTAAGTGAATGAAATATGGACTGAAACGAAACTTTTGGAGCACAGACAAAAGAAAAGCATGAGAAACTCTCTCAAACGCCTTCATCACATCCAATTTTATGATCATGTTACCTCCTCTCACCTTTTTATTTAATGCATTTGCCAATTCCATTGCTAACAGAATGTTATCTGATATTACCCTCCCCTTGATAAAACCAGATTGATTTCTGCTCAAAATCCTAGGAAGTAATTTTGCCAGTCGAATGGCCATGACTTTAGAGATTATTTTACTAGTGAAATTGCACAAAGAGATTGGACGAAACTCACCAAAAGTGTCTGGACAATCAGTCTTCGGAATAAGGACTAGAAATGAACTCGCAATTGCTCGTGACAAAGGTGTACCTGCCCAGAAATCCCTAACCGCCTGAATCACATCATCCGCCACAATCGACCAACATGTCTGGAAAAATCTCCCCGTGTATCCGTCAGGACCCGAAGCACTAGATGGGCTCAAAGCAAAAACAGCCTCTTTAACCTCCAAACCTGTAGGCAAAGAATCTAAACAATGATTATCAGTGTTATCAATCTGTTTAGGAAGTAAATCGAGTAGTTGAGTATCAGCACATGTGCTAGCATCCAAAGCAAATAAGTTCTCATAATAACGGACTCCAGCCGAGCCAATATTCTCTTGGCTTGTATAAATAGTTCCATCAGCCCCTTGTATCTTATTAAGAAATAATCTCCTTTGTTTATTCCTGCAATAAGAATGAAAATAGCTTGTATTAGCATTTCCCTCTTTTAGCCATTTCTGACGAGCCTTCTGGCGCCAGAATATTTCCTCCAATTCAAGATTGTTCTCATGTTTTAACTTTGCCTCCAATAAATGCTCTTGCAATTGAGAAGTAGGTCCCAAATCATGTAGTTCTTCCAACCTTAGTACCTCCCTTTCGCTTGTCTTAATCCTGGGTATGTATATTACCAAAAGTTTCCCCTGCTCCGAGTCCCCCAAAACCCGCTTTTAGACGTTTAAGCTTACCCCCGCAAAATCATTATTCCCGAACCGCATGGATCATCACCCCAAGAATTACGAACAACATCCATAAGCGTGTGATGTTTTACCCACATATCTTGAAAACGGAAAGAAGAACTACCTCGATCAGTTGTTAGGCAAAAATTAATAAGAAGAGCACAATGATTAGAAATAGTTCGTGGCAGATGTGTAATAGTGGTATTTTGAAAAGTAGCATTCCAATCATTAGAGACAAGAAATCGATCTAACTTTCTCGAGCAAAGGATGTACTCCCCGACACCAAGTATAAGGACTCCCCAAGTAGGAACTTCTAGTAACCCACAATCATGTATAGTATCACCAAATTCATTCATAGGTAGTAAAGCTCTAATGCACCCTCGACTTTCGCTCAAACGTAAAACAACATTAAAATCTCCCCTACCGACCAAGGATCGTTATTTGGTTGAAAGGTGCGTAATTCCGTCCCACAATTCTCTCCTCTGGACATACGAGCATTTAACATATACAAATGAGCAATAAATAGGGGAGGCCGAAAATATGTTAATCTGACAATGAATGACTTGCTCCAAGTCTTTAACAACCACAATATCCACCCTGTCATCCCATAAAACCCAGATTTTGCTAGTACAATTCCCAAACTAATAATCAAATCCTAATCGACGAGCATACATAGCAATTTCAGACAAAGCCACCATCGGCTCCAACAACACAACAAAGTTAAGTTTATGATCCCTTCTTACTTGGCGAATGTTCGAAATAGTACCTTCATTAGCAATCCCTCAAATATTCCATATGATGTAATTCATTAAAATATTGAGATGATGTAAAATATAAGTGTAGCACTAAATAGTATGAGGAGTCGATCCCGCAAGTCTAGGAGATCGTCTCAAAGGGAGTTGATGATGCTTATCTTTCTTACCCTTCTTTTTAACTATCGGGATATCCACAAGAATACCGAAAGTGCAATAATCGGAGTAATACCTGCCACGGCGGTAAGTACCTGTGTCGGAGGAGGGAGAATGGCCTGGCCATCCACTGCACTCTGATCAACATCTTGGTCCTCCATTGATCCGGGTAGAACCGAAAAACTACCATCTTCACCTTCAGGCAAGTTTTCCAGTTCATCCGGGGTACTCCGGGGCTTCATCATCCTTTTCGGTTCCCACTTCAACTTCAGGTATCCGATCCGGGTCTTCTATACCTGGGACCAAAATTCCCAAACCGGCTCCCAGGCTTCCCGATACATTCCTTCCATGCAACCCTTGTATATCCGGGGTTTGATCTAATCATGGCCATCTCCAGCTCTTTGTGGTATTCATCAACGGTCTTTGTCCCTTGCCTCAATCTTTGAAGTTGATTGTACAAATCACGATTAAAACTTTGAGGCACAAATCGTCGTGTCATGACCGCTTTCATATCCTCCCATGAATCAATTGGTCTTTGCCCCGATCTTCTCCGTTCATTCATCTCATTATCCCACCAAATTGATGCATAATCTCCAAACTCCATGGCTGCCAATTTGACATTTTTCTCTTCCGAATAATTATGAACATAAAAAACATGGTTAACTTTTCGTGTCCAATCTAAAAATAACCGAGGGTCATTTGTACCTTGGAAAGAAGGGATCTTGGTCTTGGTAGCACCAAGATTATTATCATACCTTTGATCTTGAACATTTTGCCTCGGATCATACCTTTGTTCTTGCTGAATTGCTCTTGGCTCAAATCGGTTGTCATGAACATGTGGTCTCGGATCATACCTTTGATCATGCTGAATTGCTCTCGGCTCATCATGAACAAATGGTGTCGGATCATACCTTGGATTTTGCTGATTTGGCCTCGGTTCATAGGCAAAATTGTCCATCATCCTTAGAATAACTCTCGGCTGAAAATCTTGATTGTGCCGAAAGTTGTCCCTTGCAATTTGCTCAAATGATTCTTGAGAATCTTGATCTTCTTGATCATCTTTTGCTGCCTCTTTGCCTTTATCCGAATGGATCTTGATTTCAACATTCTCCAACCGATCTTTAATTTCATTGATGGATTGCATCAAAGTTTTCATTGTTTGTTGTATTGATTCTTTGAAAAGTTTGTCATCATTCATGGCACCTTGCTGCGAAGTACCTTCATCAAAAGACATTATCTTTGCAAAGAAAAAAGAATCACACAAATCGTTAGTAGAAAAAAAAAATCACACGGAAATTTTGCTCTCCAAATACCACAAATACTTGTCAAGAACTTCCAACTCTAGATGATTTAGGGAAATTGAATTGTTGTGTTGATGGAAGGCTGAAAAAATATGGAAAGAAATCTTATCTTGACCTACAAAAAGTCCAAGGAAGAAATATTAGAGTATTTGTAACAAAAACAAGAAAAATATGTGATCTTTACGTTTCTTGATTTTTCTTGAAATTGCTTTTGACGAATTGTTTTTCTTACCTTCTTATCCGAGACTTACTCTTTTCTTGGCCACACAATATCAAGAACTCCGGATTAGGAAGGATTTACCTTGATTGAAGATGTTGATGGCGGATAATTCAAGAACAAGAGAGAACAAGAGCCAATTCCTTTATACAAAGGAAGTTTGCTTTTGGATTGTTTCCTTGTCTAATTTAGGATAACCCGGCTGCCAATTTCTTTACTTCCGGGTGGCTTTTGCATTGGGTAATGAACTCGTATTGTAGTTAACCCGGTTGCCAATTTCTTTACTTCCGGTGGCTTTTTCGTTGGGGTCGTAATATTTTTTTGTTATCTTTCGGTCTATCTCAAGCAAACAAGAAAAATTATGAAGAAAAACGTAAAGGGTACACCAAGATAGAGATCAACCTTTTGCTCTAATATCACTTGATGCGAAACCGTGACGTTTTATATCAAGGTTTGGCTTTTTTAGCAGATCTTTCTCTATCTCGAAATAGTTTCTATGGGAATATACTCAACACAACCCCGGGCAGGCTGAGTATCAATGAAGGCTGAAACACCACAACTAGAGAAACAAGCTAGTTGATACAGTAACTCAAAGAATATGAAGTCCTACCAAAAATTCATAAACAAGTATCAAAGGAATAACCTTAATCAAAATATCAATATATCAAGTCTAATTAAAAGGTGGCCGAAATTACTCTTTAAGTAGAGGAATTTCGGTTTCAACAATAAAAACAAGATAAGAGTCCTTGAAGGATTTGGACTCTTGAAAACAAATAAGAGTCCTTGAAGAAGTAGGACTCTTGAATAACAACTTGCTATCAAGTAAAACACTTAAACAAGATAATAGGCACATGTTCCTATTGTCTTGCGGCTAATCCGTAACAAACTAACAAATCTATGAAGAGTCCTAGTTGCATTAGGACTCTTATTAACCAACTAACTAACACATGGACAACATGTCCTTTATTATAGAAAATACTTGCTATTACACGGCTAGAATGGGGAAATAACAATGCTGAAAGTAATTAAAGTCTAGAATAGACTTTAATGTGTAAAAAGACTAAAATGCCCTTTTTAGCCACTTTGCTTGTTTGGGCCGAATTGAATGTCTTTGAGAGTTAGAAGTTGAAATTGTACTTCATCTTCTAGATGTAGCTTGGCTTCTTCTTTAGACTTTAACTCTCGGATCAATGTAGATAGTTCTTGTTCAACTTGAATGGTTCTTGATCAAGTCGTTGGTCCAACGATGCTTGATAAGGGATGCTTGTAATGAGGTAGCCTTCTAGATGGTCCCGCATCACGATAGTTATAAGTAAGCTTTGGCTTATCCCCATAATTAAAGTAAAATCAACCTATGGGAATGACATCTATATGTCCCGGTATTTCCCATTTTATGCCCTAGGCCCAAAACTATTTTGATAGCCTATTTAAGTCGAACCATGTCTAAGCATATGAAATCACTATTTTCCCATCTCCTATTGCCTAGATAAGCACTTATCTATTGCTTTGGCAATCAGACAAAATGATGATCCAAACTGAAGGAGTGCTTAGGATATGGTAGGCATTTTAAGACTTAATTAAAACGATTTAATATGACGTATAAAAAATCAATCCCCATAAGACATAAAATAAGAATCACATGCAAGATATAAAGCGTAAATGTAAATGTGAGATAGCATGGCCTAATCCTATGATGACTCCCACGAGCCTTGTGGGAGCCAAGGGTCAATCTAAGTCTATATCCATCTCATTAAAAGTCTTCGATCCAGTGTCCTCCAGTTTTGTTACATAATTGCATGGGCATACCCAGCCTTCAATGTAAAGCAATAAAACTAATCTAAGAAAGCAAGTACAATTTTACAACATTAAAAAAAATGACTCGCATGCCGTATTGTAAAATTACAACCCAATAAATGTAAAACAAGATGGGTATAGTAGGCCATGCTAATAGTGGTGATATTAAAGTGGATAAACAAGAGGAGATAGATTTCAGCATTGGGAAGTTTAAAGACACGGTATTATGTGATGTGGTGCCCATGACCGCAAGTCACATTATTCTGGGAAGACCGTGACAATATGATAGGTGTGCGGATCATATTGGAAGAAATAATGTTTACATGGTTACAATGGATAATATTCGTTTTACTTTACATCCTTTGTCACCGATTCAAGTTGGTGAGTTTCAAAAGAAATTAGTCGATGGTAGAGAGAAAAGAATCAAAGAGCCTGAGTTGCAAAAAATGAGTGATCCTACCAATAAGGTAAAAAAGGAGGGAAAAAGGACAAAAAAGCTGTGAGCATTGTGAGAAAAAAGGCATGCTCACAAAAACAGAGGAAAGAGTGTTTATTTATCAATTCGGGAAACGTAGATAGGGCTTTAAGAGCAAACAAACCCATTGTTTTGCTGATTTTTTAAGAAGCCGAAAGGTTTCCTAAATCTAACTCATTTCTTTTTATCTTCTAACTTTTTCTCTAAGTAATGCACCTAGTACTTTCATGAGATTAATGAACTACATATTTCGGCATTGTTTTGGGAAATTTGTTGTAGTTTATTTTGATGATATTCTTGTTTATAGTCAAACCTTAGAAGAGCATGTTGAACATCTTAAGGCTATTTTTACTATATTAAGAGAACAAACCTTGTATGCCAAGCTTGAAAATGCGTTTTTTGCACTAATTCTATTAACTTTCTTGGATACATTGTTAGTCCAAGTGGAATTCAGGTTGTTCCGGCTAAAATAGAGTCAATAATGAGCTGGCCGAGGCCAACAAATGTGACTCAAGTCCGTTCATTCTATGGTTTAGCAAGATTTTATAGGAGATTTGTTCGTGATTTTAGCACAATAGCTGCCCCATTGAATGAAGTTGTCAAGAAAGATATCTCATTTTTTTGGGATAAGCCGCAAGAAGAGAGTTTTACCAAGCTTAAGCAATTACTTACTTCTTCCCCTATTTTATCTTTACATAATTTTAATATAACTTTTGAAGTTGTATGTGATGCTTCAGGTATAGGTATTGGGGCTGTTTTGCAACAACAAGGTAAACCTTTAGCATATTTTAGTGAGAAATTAAGTGGCGCTCCACTTAATTATCCTACATATGATAAAGAGTTATACGGTATTGTTAGAGCTTTGGAAACATGGAAACATTACTTGATTGGAAGAGAATTTGTTATCCACACGGATCATGAATCAATCAAGTATCTTAACGGGAAAAGTAAGTTAAACAAGAGAAATGCAAAGTGGGTTTCCTTTATTGATAGCTTTCCTTATGTGATCAAATAAAAGAAAGGTAAGGAAAACATTGTTGCGGATGCTCTATCTAGAAGCTATACTTTACTTTCCGTTATGCATGCTAAATTATTTGGTTTTGAACATCTTAAAGAATTGTATAAGGATGATAATGATTTTTCATATTTGTATTTGGCTTGTGATGTGTTGGCTCTAAAAGATTTTTACAAATTTGAAGGTTTCTTGTTTAAAGGCAATAAGTTATGTGTTCCCTCTTGTTCTATTAAAGATTTAATTGTTAGAGAAGCACATAGTGCCGGCTTAATGGGCCATTTTGGTGTTTTTAAAACTTTAGATATTTTACAAGAACACTTTTATTGCCCTAAGATGTAAAGAGATGTGGGGAAAAATTGTGAACTTTGTTTTATGTGCAAACAGGCTAAAAGTACAAGCAAGGCTCACGGATTGCTCATGCCTTTTTACCAATACCATCTTCACCTTGGATTGATCTTTCAATGGATTTTATTCTTGGATTGCCGACATCCATAAGAGGTAATGATAGCATAATGGTTGTTGTTGATAGATTTTCTAAAATGGCTCACTTTATTCCTTGTAGGAAAACTAATGATGCAAGCCATGTTGCAGATTTATTCTTTAAAGAAGTCATTCGGTTGCATGGTGTTCCAAAAACAATCGTAAGTGATAGGGATGTAAAGTTCCTAAGTTATTTTTGGAAGACCTTATGGAGTAAGTTGGGGACTAAGTTACTTTTTTCTACATTAAGTCACCCCCAAACCGATGGCAAAACAGAGGCAACCAATAGAACTTTAGGGGTTCTACTTAGAGTACTCATTCAAAATAATTTAAAAAGGTGGGAAGAATGTTTACCTATTTCTGAATTTTCATATAATCGTACTTTACATTCAACTACTAATAATTCACCTTTTGAAGTTGTTTACGGTTTTAACCCCTTTAGATCTAATCCCTCTTCCGATTGATGAGTACTATAATATGGAAGGTGATTCAAGGGCTGATTTTATACAAAGAATTCATCAAGAAGTTGCCTTCAACATCAAGAAGAAGAATGATCAAGTTGCACTTAAAACCAACAAAGGCCGAAAGAAAATTACCTTTGAAGTTGGTGATTGGGTTTGGTTACACTTTAGGAAAGATAGATTTCCTAACGAGAGAAAGTCTAAGTTACACCCTCACGAAGATGAACCTTTTCAAGAAGTTGTAAGAATTAATGATAATGCATACAAAATCAACTAGGAAGGTAAGTATGGTGTACACTCTACTTTTAATATTGTTGATTTATCTCCTTTTATCTTGATTCCGATTATGTTGTTGATGATGATGATGATTCGAGGTCGAATCCTTTTCAAGGGGGAGGGGATGATGCGAGACCGTCTACTTATATCAAACATCATTTATCCAACATACAAGGTCCAATGACTAGAGAAAGAGCTAGGAAAGTAGATCAAGACATCTCTGGATTGATCTTAGAGTTGAAAGCTAAAGAGAAAGCTAAACTACATCTCCAAGATGATATTCAAGTTCAACTCTTAAGTCTACAAGATATTCAATTCGACCCAAACAAGCAAAGTGGCTAATAGGGGCATTTTAGTCTTTTTGTATATTAAAGCCTATTCTAGACTTTAATATATTTCGGTTATAGTCTTTACTAGTATTTTCCATGTTGGCCGCCTAAAATAAGGGAGTTTGTTACTTAATAGGACATGTTGTCCATCATATTAGGTAGAATTCCATTTAAGATAGTTTACTTAAGTTTGTTAGGCAAGAGTCCAACTTCTTCAACGACTCTTCATTTTTATTATTGTTGTAGCCGAAATTCCTCTATTTAAGACTGATTTCAGCCACCTTATTATTTACGTTAGATAGACTTGATATGATATTTTAAGGTTATTCCTTAGTTACTTTATGTTTGATTCTCTATGTAGAATTCATTCATCCCTTTGAGTTATTGTATCAATAAGTTTGGTTTATACTTATTGTGGTGTTTCATCCCCCATTGATAATCAACCTTGCGGGAGGATCGTTGATTATATTCCCCCATAAATTGTTCGAGATAGAGAAAGATCGAACCTTTTAAACCGAACCTTGGTCCTTGTACCTCGGTTTCGCATCACGTATTAATCACTCGATTAAAAGTAACATTTGACTGAGTCAAAACATAGCTCTATTCATGCATGAAACAATGAAGACATAAGGTCTACGGATTTAAAATAGTATTGAGGAAGAAATACTTATGACTTATATAACCATGGAGTATTACTTCTTTTTCGGATCACGTCCGATACAATATATTCCAATATGTATCTATGATATGATTTGTATCCATTACACATGATCAATAAAACATGACCATCATGTTAGCCCGAAGGGCAAAGTGATCAGTCTTGTTTTGATGATAACAAATCATTGGTAGTTCTATTGTTTGTGTGAGTCTGTTCTTAATGACAGGATCATTAGCATTCACACTAAACCAAGGTATGAATATTACACACAAGAAAGCTACATTTTGCAAGACTCCATAGCTCAAGCATGTACTCAATCCACATACTATGGAAGTCCTTGCAAAGTCAAGAAGAAGGAAGATCAACATGTCAAGAGCTACTCAATCCAAGTGAAGAATCAAGTGGTATGCTCCTTGACAAGAAGAAGTGTGAAGTCCAATACACTACAACTCAAGATTGCTATAGGACTTCATCACCTCAAGAAGATGTTGATCAAAGGCTTCAAGTCCAAGCTCCAAGAAGAAACAACTTGAAGAATTGAAGACCTCCAAGAAGATTAGTCTAGTATACATATGTATTATCTTTGTGACTAATATTCCTTTGACAATACTAGGATAGAAGAATGTTTAAATCTCAACATTGCATGTTTTCGAAACCTTGTGTTTTACTTTGTTCATCTATTTGAAAAGGTTTTTGAAAACAAGTTGGTCAATGCCTAAGTACTTTAAAATGTGTTTTATATATTTACAAAACACTTAGACATGTGCATAAGAACATTCGAAGCTTAACTAAGTGTAAAAAACCCTTTTGGACTGTCATCCTGTCGACCTCTAGCCTCGGAAGACCCGTGATGTCCGGTCGACTGGTTTTGAACCAGTCGACCAGTGTTTTTTTTTCCTTATTCGAATTTTGAATGTTCCAATGCTCCAACGGTTATACTCTATCCGGACGACCAAGATATTAGGTAGGTCGACTGACCTTTGCTTCGGTAGACCTGACCATGGAATTGCAATCGACTGAGATAGAGACGGAGGGGCTTTAATCTTTGATTTAAGGCACTCCGGTCGACCTACTGTCTAGTAGCGGTCGACCGAAGCTGTCAATTCAATTATAGTCGTTGTGACTAACACGGCTAGTGTATTCTTACCCTATAAAAAGATTTCAAAACTGAAATTTTCATAACTAATTAAGCCATAAGAGGGCATAGGCATATATACACTTAAGTCATCTAAGCTGCCTTGATAATAATTGAATTACCTTATGTGCTTAAGCAACATACTTGCTGTTAAGGTGAACACTTAGGCAAAAGAAGTTTTATAAAAGCTTAAAAAAATTTAAGAACCTAATTCACCCCCCACTTAGGTTTTATACACTCAAAGGGTATTTCAATTGGTATCAGATCCTAGTATCACTTTTTATTGGACTTACATCTTAGGATGATCCATGGCTAATAATTTTTCTAACTTAAGATGACCAATCCCCTCTAAACCACCTCTATTTGATGGCTCCAACTTTGATAGTTAGCAATGTGCGTTTAAATTGTTTTTGTCTTCTAATGACATTTCCTTGTTGAGCATTATAGAAGAAGGTCCTTTTATTCCTTCAATCTACACACAAGGTGTCATTGTGCCAAAGTCTAGGAAAGACTATGATGAAGAAGCTTACAAGAAGATGATACTCAACTTCAAAGCCTTAAATTCTCTTTGTTGTGCATTAAATGAAGAAGCTCTAAACAAAGTGCATAAATGTGAAGATGCTCATACCTGATGAATATGCTTGGAGCATCCTACAAAGGAGAAGTTGAAGTGCAAAAGCCTAACGTAAAAAGTCTAGGACCGGGAGACTCAATCTTGTGAAGGTATATAGGACATCTCAATCATACTTCAAAATCTTGATACAACCAAGAAGTGTGATAAAGGAGAAATCAAATGATCAATCCTCAAGGAACTCAAAAATTATGCAAATTGAGCATTCACAAGGTGAGAAAAAAGAAGAGATGGAAGCACAAGAGGATGATCTTCAAATGGAATTCAATTATGATGGAGATAATGATGATCAATCATCTAGAAAAAGGAAAAGAAAAATCTTGTCACTAAGCTTCAAAGAAAGACATCCCAAAATAAGTGGCTTTGGACTCAATTATTCCAAGAAGAATGATGAAGACTTTAAATGGAGATGTTCTAAGAAGAAGAAATCACAAACTACATAGCACTTGGATTCCCCAAACTTCAAATACTTTCAAGGAACCAAGATGCTCAACTACAAGTGATGATGATCAAAGCCTCAATGAAAATATACAATCATCATCACTTGGTAAAGTTACAAAGGTATCAACTTCACTTTCTCATAAATATATAATTGATGTTATTAATAGTATGAGAAGTAAGATTGATGATATTACCTGTACGCTTGTTGATGTTCCATCATGTTTATATTAGTGATCCTTCACACGAAGATAACCTATTGCAAGAGCATCATTCGGGTTGATGTTTCTCTTGCTAGGGTATCTAAAATATGCAACATCACAAGAATGGATGATTCTTACTCTTACTTCTCATCCAATGAGAATCATCCTAGTACTTGTAATAATGTTAATGTTGATCAAATTGCACACACTTGCCACTTGAGAAAATGCTCTAACAATGTAGGACCTTTGCAAGAGGTACCATATGTTTCTCAACTTTCCCTTGTAGGTTCCAAGAGAGATATCTCTCAATTCAAAGAAATGAACCCTAAGGAATGGCAAAGCAAAGCTAAGACTCCAAGCAAATAGTCATGTGCCAAGGACAACAAGTTTGTGAAGAGTTCATCAAAGGACAACAAGGAAAACATCTATGATGACTTCACAAAGCAAAAGAAGATTGCTTCCAATACTTCAAATGGAAAAAAATGGAAAGAAGAAGCAATCAAAGGACAACCTCCCTCCAAGAAGGAAAATATCAAGATCAAGGTCAAACACTATGCCTCATTGGTCTTTTTGATAAAGATCAAAGTGAAAATCAAAGTCCTAAATCTATAGACAATGAGGCACTATCTAATCCTTCCCTTGATCTTGACTATGATAATGAGGAGGATCCTTATGTGCTATTAACTAATTTATATGATGAAATGAATAGAAATGGCTAAGAAGAACAAGATCACCAAATATGAACTTGCTTGCTCACTAAATGAAAGATCTAAAATGCAAGTAGAATATGATAGTCTTCTTACTTCTTTTCACATCATATCAAATGAAAAGGAGAATGCGTTTTTATCTCTAAATGCTTTGTGTCTTGAAAACCAAGAGTTGCTCAACAATGTGCATATTGTAGAATCTAAACTTGTAGAGAATAATGTCTTAAAGCACAAATTTGATGTGTAAACCACTTATGTTGATAAGTGTACATGTGCTAAAGACATCTCTGGTATTGTGTTTGTTGCTCCCCATGCTCCTACAGCTAGTAATTTCCTAGAGCACAAACATACTCATAATATTGTACACTCTACTTCTTTTAATGCTAGAACATCACATGCCACTATGCTAAATGCTAAATGCTCTTATTGTGGTAAATGTGCTCATCATGCTACTTGTTGCATTAATAAGAAAATGATTGAAAGAGGTGCTAAATCTATTTGGGTTGAAAAGAACTCCAAAATGAACCCCCAAGAACCTATAAGAAACTGGGTACCAAAATTAAATTGTTTTGTAGGAAATAGGGAAATTCCGACCGACCGGACAAGGCAACGGTCAACTGCAGAGATGGTCAAATTGCCTCAGTTTAAGGAAATTTTTCCCGATCGATTGCAGCAAACTCTCGGTCGACCTAAGCATAATGGCTTTCAGTAACAGGGTACCTCGATCGACCAACATCCCTCCTCGGTCGTCCGAAATTTGGACAGAAAGAAATTCAGATTTTTATTGGACGAGGGAGGGCGACCGGATAAGACCTCCGGTCGACCGAAATGTCACTATTCAGCATAAATCAAGGGTTTCTCCTTCAGAATTTCAAAAGCCAATTTTTCCCTCTCTCAAATTCTTTAAAACCCTTTCACCTATCTTTCCAAAATTCGAATCCAATATTATCCCAAACACAAATTCCTTCCTCAAAACACATACTCATACAATCATGGTTCAAAATCCTAAGCCAAATCCTTCCAAAAAGCCTACAAAAGAAATACCCAAAAATGATTCCTCCAAAAGAAAACCTCATTCCAAAAGGATTCTTGAGAAATCTCTAACTATTAGAGAATCGATAGAACTCCCTCTAAAGAATCCTAGAGTGAATCGGAAAGTCGACAAGCCAAGAGGAAAGGCAAGAAGGTAGATCCCTCCGATGAAGAAACGGAGTCGGCAATGATCACCCTATTCCACCTCCAAGATATCAAGGAGAATCTTCATCTTACACCACAACAAAGGTATCTTCTCGATTTTACTCCGAAGATGCTGAGAAATATTATGTAAATCTAGTAAATGAGAAGAGAAGAATTCTTCTGGGCTACGGAAATGAGGATGAAGAAGGATTAGATGAAATTGTTGGTTATTTTGTTGATATGGGGTGGTTAAATCTTTTATTAATTGATCATGATTACTATCCCCTCACCATTTATGAATTTCGGGGCTAATCTTAGAGAAGAAGGAAAAAAAGATGATTGGGAATTATTGGTGAACAACATGTGTAGGAAATTTGGAGTTTAGATTTTCCGAAGCAATGCTTTGCAATATCTTAAGAATTGAGCTAGAAGATGATGCAATAAGATATTTTGATAATTCCGGGAAAGTGCCAAAAGGAAGAGGCATTTGGCAAATAATGGGGCATTTGGCAAATTCAAGGAGAGAGAGACAAATAAGCTTGATGAGTATGGTCGCATACTTCACCATTTTGTCTCCAATGTAATTGTTCCGGTAGGGGGAAATAAGAATTCAATTTCTTACTTGCAAATGACCATTATGATGTGGTTAGTGGAGGAGAAGAAAGCAAACTTTGCTTATTTAGCCCTCAAGTATCTTCAAGAAGGGGTAATGGGACCAAAGAAGAAATCCCTTCCCTATGGTAGTATGTGAACTATCCTCTTCAAGAAGTTTAAAATCAAGCTCTCCACTCCAACTCAAAGAAGTGAATGGCATCTCAAGTACAATCAAGGCCAATTCCATCAAATGCATATGATCTTTGTAAATGGACATTGGAAATGCCATACAAGATGCACAATTGATTATTGAGATCATCATAAATTTGATTCATTATCTTAATTTCTTCTTTAATTTCTTCTTCTCCAGCTTTCTTTCTATATGCTTCTAACTCCTGTAGATATTCTTCTTCATACATTTTATCCACTTTTTTCTTTATTATTTCATATAAATCTTCTCCTATCCTATCTATAATTATTTTTATCATTCTTTTTTCTATTATACATATCCTACAAAATTCTTTGATTACTTCTTCCTGATTTTTTACTCCTATCCATATCTTGTTTGAATAGGTTTCTTTACTTTCTTGAATATTCATCTTTGATATTTTTTTATAATATTCTTATGAGCAAATAGCTTTTACACTACAAAACTAGTTACGAGTGTTATATCGCACACAAATCATGTTTTAGTACTATATCGCCACACAACTAGTTACAAGTGCTATATCTCACACAAATCATTTTTTACGTGCCTTTTTTGCCATGAAACATTTTTATGAGTGCTAAAAATGCCACAAAAAGGCACAAAAACCCTCCCTCTTTTTGTGGTTTTTTTAGCACTCATAAAATGTTTCATGGCAAAAAAGGCACGGAAAAATGATTTGTGGCAGATATAGCACTTGTAACTAGTTTTGTGGCAGATATAGCACGAAAATATGATTTGTGGCAGATATAGCACTCTTAACTAGTTTTGTGGCATTTTTAGCTATTTGCTCTATTCTTATATATCCTATTGATATTATAATAATCTAAATAAGTATTATCCTCTTTTATGAGTTTTATTAACTGTTTTTCTTTATTATATTCATATATCTGTTTTAGTATTTCTTTCACTATTTCTTCGGTAAAGTTTTCGTTTAAAATTTCTAATAATCTTTTCCTTTGTTATATAACTTTCTATTTTTTCATTATAATATTTTGCTTTAAACTCTTTTCTATATTTATAAACTAAGTCTATATCCAAGAATTGATAAGAATTCATAGTAAAATGTAAATTTATCACAAATAGAATTATCAAATAATATTATAATTTTTACGAACTTTTATAATCATACTACTACCATCATCCAAGAATTATATACCAAATTATAGTATAACCTTACTCCCATATTTCTGAATATAACAATTCTTTATACCTAATACCTTCTTCATAACATATGGTCATTCATTCAAGTTGGTTTGCCAAAAATTCCCTTCACATCCCACCTGGCATAATACGAGAAAAATGGTGGCTACCATGCTGACCTTTCATAACCTTATGTTATTTAGTTGGTACTTTGATTATAAGAATCATTATATAGAAATAAATTAGCAAAGCAATACTATAGTTTATATATAATACTGGATCATAACAGTAGTATGACCATTAATTTAGTTCATAATAAACAAACATACCTTATCTGAGTTCTTGCTGCTATCCATAACTTGAAAGTAAGAAATATCTTTAAACTAGAAATTTTATAAAAATTCTGAAATTTTTACAATGCTGGTGTGCTGGGTTTTTTCAAGAAGATTTCTTAAGAAGGATTCGTATCCTCCATTATATCTTACACCTTCCTTTATATCCACTCTAGGGATAAAGGAAAATCTAACTAACCAATTACATTTCGATAACTGGGGTCTATGCCCTTACATTATTGAACTTTACTATTTACTTTTTCTAAAGCTTACATTATTGAGAATCTTTACTATTTGCTTTATTTAACTTTTGCATTATTGCAGTACTCACTCTAGCTTTATCTCAGGTACTTCATTGTCCTGTCCTCCGCAATGTTGACACTTATGCTCAGGTACATTATTAAAGTTTCTGCATAGCTGTTTTTTAGCTTCTTCTGTTAACCATTCCTTTTTCATTGCTCTAGTCTTCGGTACTTCATCTGGTAGTACAATAGTCTCTAACCATCTTCGTACCTCTTATTATGTATATGGTTTTGTTACCTTACTCATGGAATAGATTAACTTCTGATCTCTGCTATAATACATCCAGATGGGATTTCTGGATTCATAAGTATTCCTTAACTCTTGGAAAATTACCTTTAAATTTAATATCCTTTTTTGTTGTAAAATTTTCGGAATATCTTGAGCTTCAATAATATCTTGTTGTACTGGTATTTCTTCTGGTATAACCATATCTCTTGTGATTCCTAACTTTATCACATGAATCGGGGGTTTTATATGATCATAATATATCTCCGCTGGGACTGAGTAAAATCTTACATAAATCATGTCAGCTTTTGTAATTCCCAAATATGTTTTTGTTGCTGCTTTAACTTCTGGAATTCCTTCTAACTCTTGTCCATTAATAGTATATACAACATTTAATAGGCTATAGGCATATGCTGAAGCAATTAAATTTGAATTGGTTCCTGGCATGGCTATTAATTTATTCAATCCTACTAATTTTTGGGTAGTATATCCTAATCCTTTGGAATAAAACTGTTATGTTGGTAACTGGGTTAGCTTTGAGTTTAGGAAATCAATAACTGTTTTGGCATTTTGGATATATCTCATGACTATATGGTTGTAATTTTGTTTTTCAGCTAATAAACTCTGAGAATAAGTATTTATCTGGGGTGGTATAAACATAGATGGTTTCACAAGTATGGGTTTATTTTCTGGATATATACTATTTATATTATATGTTCTGCTTGTTCTTATCATACCTTTGCTTGTACCAGCAACATTTAAATTTTAGTTAATAATACCACTCTTCTGAGTATAACTTTTTTTTTTCTCTCAGGGTCATCATGGTTTATCTTTGGATTAGCATCCCTGCTTATCTCTGGATCATCATCCTTGGATAACTCTAGATTAACATCCCTGTTTAGCTCTGCAACTGGCTTTTTTCTTTTAGCCATTAGCTCAGATACTTTTTCATCTTGTATAGCTATTTTTTTATCTTGTAATGAAACTTGTATTTCTATTTTTTCTAGTTTTTCCAATATTTTTCCCAATAGCTCTGGAATATCTGTATCTTTCTTCTCGGGGATTTCTAGAGAGATAATCTGCAAAGACATTTTTGTTAGTTATGATTACTTCACAATCATAATCAAATTCATTTATCTTTATAACTAGCCTCCTTAGTTCTTTTTGAGTTATTGAATCATTTAATTTACTTTGTAACCAATATTTTACTTGTGTATTATCAGTTCTTAATATAAATCTAGTATGAATAACATATATTTCAAAATGTAAAATAGCTTTTAATACTGCTAATAATTCTTTTCTGTTTATTTCCCATTTTTGTTCATTATCCTTAAATGTTCCTGAATAATATCTACATATATGTTCTAATTTTTCATCTTCATATTTATATTTTAATATTCCACCATAACTTTTTTCACTAGCATCAGATTCTATTATATATCTAAATTTTTTATTTTCATCTAGAAATTCTAATTTAGGTAAATTTTTACACAACTCTTTTATTTTCTTAAGTTTTTCTTTATCTAATGTCGTCCATGTAAACTCAACATCTTTTTTCAATTTTTTCTGAAATGATACTAAGTATGTAGACAAATGAAGTATATATTCTCTAACTTGATTAATAAGTCCTAAAAACGATTGTAATTTCTTTTTAGTATCTATCTCTTCTGTTAGATCTAATGTTTTGCTTACTATATGATTATGCATTTTAATTCCACTTTTATCTATTTCTATTGCTAAAAATTCTATTTGATTTTTCATAATTTCTGCTTTCTTTTTACTTAAACTTATGCCTGAATTTTCTACATATATTATAAATCTTTCCAATAAAGCAATATGTTCATCATAAGTATGAGAATACAATAAAATATCATCAAATATATATCACACAATTATCAAAGTCTTTAAACATTTTATCCATAAATGCTTGAAATCTTCATGGAGCATTTTTATATCCAAAAGGTAAAACATTCCATTCATAAAATCCATTAGGTATACTAAATGCTATTAAGGCTTTAGATTCTTCTGTTAATTTTAAATGATAAAATCCTGATTTACAATCAAATTTACTAAACCAATTATATCCAGATATTTGTTTTAATTTAATTACTTTATTTGGTAATGGATAATTATAAGTTTGTGTTTTAGCATTAAGATTTCTATAATCTATAACCATTCTACTTTTTCCTCTTTTTTGTTCTGAATGTTTATTTACAATAAATGTCGGACTACTATGTTTAGAATTAGATTCTCTAATATAATCATTTTCTAACAACTCAGGAATATGTTTTTTAAATTCTTCAACATCACTAGGTATGTGTTTTAAAGGTTTTTGATATACTATAGTATTTTCTTCCTTAAGTTTTATTTCTACATAAGTATTATGTTTCTCCCAATTTTTTAAAGGATATTCTGAGTATAATTCTTCTAATTTCTCTTTTATAGGTGTTAATTTATCAATACTATAAATATTATATAAAATAATATTATCTACAGTATTTTTAGTATCCATATGTTGTGTTATTTTACTATCTCCTTTTTGCCATTCTTTTTATATTCTTTCTTTATTTTTTACTCTTAATGCTGGTATATTATGTTTACAAGGTGTTTTTATTACTAAATTTTTTCGTTCTAGCCTTATTGGTAAATAATCATGTAACCAATTTATTCCTAATATTATATCTTTTCCTTCTAATTCAAAAGCATATATCTCATTTATCTTAAGTATTTTTCCCCAAAGCTGTATGTCTATATTTTTAGCTTTATATTGTATTTCATTTCCTTCACCATTAAATTCCTGTTACTAATATTCTGGTTTTTTCCCATTTCTCTTCTGGTAAACAATTCATTTTTACAAATATTTATTTTAGCTCCTGAATCTACAAATGCTGTATAATATCTACTATTATACCCATTTACTATAATTTTTATTAGTATATAGACAAAATTATCTATGTTATCTATATCTTTCTCTTAGATTCCAAATATTTTCTCTTTCTCTAGGTATTCTTAATACCTTTCCTAAATATGTTAATTCTATATGGGTTTCACATATACTCCATGGTCTATATTTATCTAGTCCATTAGTTCCTAGGATAATATCATTTGTTTGTCCTTCTCTTTCTATTTGTATTTCAAACTCTATTTCTAATATTTTTCCTACTAATTCTACCTTCTTTATTATTTTACCATTACTACTTTACATTTTTCCTTGTAAGTCTAGATATTTGTGATTACTTTCTATCACTAACGCTCTTCCTATAAGATCTTGTGATATATAATCTGGGCCTGCTGCTGTATCTATAATTATTGGTCTTATTTTTTCATCTATTTTGCCTAATATACATACTTGAGATACTTGTTCTAAATCTTGTATTTCTATCCTATTAGATGTTGATAGTCTTAAATTTTCCATTTTCTTACTTGTTTCACTTATTCTGTCTTGTACTATAGTTAATTCATCATCTGGTATTTCAGTATAAGTATTTTCTATATTACTTACTATACTTAATATATTTTTAAAAGGATTATCTATATGTACTGTTTCTATTTTCCTTTTTCCTAATATCTTATGTTTATTACTTACTACATATAAATTCTTACATTTAACTGTCATTACTTTACTATTTTTTAACATTTCTATTCCTGATAGTTTCCAATATAATACAAATGCTTTATCTATATTTTGATCAACTAAACTTATAGCATAATTTCCACTAATTATGAATTTTAATTTATGATATATTAAATTTCCTTTCATTTTAACTATTATACTTTTTTCTATAGGATAAGTAATTCTATCATCTGCTATATAAATTTCTAATGGTGTATCTATTCCTTCCTGAAAACAGGCTTTTATAATTATTTCTATACCTCCAAAATAAGCATATCTCATTGTATCTTTAGTTTTAATCTTATTTACTTCATTCATAATACCTTGTTTAGATATAAGTGGTATTCTTGTATTTCCTTGAGTCATTCTAATATCTATAGCATGTTCTCTCTTACTAATTATATAATATTCTTTAGTTTCCTTAGATAATAATTTCCTTAATATTGGTATACTAAATACTTTATCTTTAGTTATACTAAAATCTTGTTTTTCTATTTGTTGAAAAATATTTTTATCAAATATTATTCTTAAATTACTACTTTCATTATTTGTTTCTTCTTCTATGTTAATTTCTTTATTACTAAATTCCTTAGGTCTTTCTATTTCACTCATCTTCTGAACTTATTTCATATTCTTCATTGTCACTTTCATTATTACTATCACTTTCATATATAGTATCATTATCACTTAATTGTATATTTTCTAGATTTAAATATTTCTATATCTATAAATTCTTCTTCTAATATATTTACTTCTTTCTTTTTAGGTAATTTACAATCATTTTGCTATATGTCCCATTTTTCCACAATTATAACATCTACATTTAGATGGGGTTTTTCTTATATTTATCTAATCTTTTCTTTCTAGTTACATAAGATTTCTTTTTATAATTTCTAGATTTATATGGTTTTCTTTTATATCTCTTTTGATACTGTTATTTCTTCTTTTTATACTTTGGTTTTAAATTTCTTCTTTTAGGATATTGTTTACTACATCCTAATTTAGGTACATCATATTGAGTACAACATCTAACATTATCTGCTAATGATTTCTTTAATCTCTTAAATTTTTTATAATCATCACATTGTTTTCCAAACCAATCTCTTAAATATTCTATTCTAACTCCTAAGGTATCTATTCTAGGTTTCTTCTCAAATTCTAATAGTACTTCTTCATTAAATGGATAAGGTAATTTATTATAAAATAAATTGTTAAACTGTTTCTTTTCTATATCTGTTAATTTTGCTGTATAATAATAATCCTTATATGCACATATATATTCTTCTAAATAACACATATCACATATAACTATTTCTACTAGACTCATTTTTGCTTTTTCTTTTTGTTTATTTATTAAACTTGTTTCACTATTTAAATTACTAAATTCTCCTCTTATTCCCATTTCATATTTTTCTAATATTTCTGTATTTCTTCCAGTAGGGTGTCCTAGTCTATCGGTAGCTTTTCTAAATGTACTCTTTGTATCTTCTTCTAAATTTTCAAACCATAATTTTACAACTCCCATAAAACTCCTTTCTATGTAACTTGCTGTTTCTGTTAAACTTATTTTATTATCTATTAATTGTTTCGCAATTGTTCCTACCCATTTCTCTACTTCTTTTGTTACATCTAATGTACAATCTAAATTTAATATTCCTCTATAATCTATTTTACTTTCAGTTGGTATATATTTTTCTGGTATTCTATGCTCCCATAACTTTTTATTTCTTCTAGGTTTTTCATAAGTATATCTAGTATATTCTGGTCTTCTATTAGATTCATATTCTATTTTCGTTCCTGAAGTTGATGGTTTATTTCCTGAGGTTTCATTTTTTACTTCTGTTGTAGATGGTTCATTCATATTTATATTTGTAATTTCTTCCATTAATTCTATATATGTTACACTTTGTGTATCACTAAAGTTCTTCTTCTTCATTATTATCTATCATATTTATTTCTGCAGTTTCGAGTTTCTTTATTATAATATTTTCCCCTATATTTCTTAATTCTTTATTTATATTTTTTATTTCGTCTAATAATTCATTTAATAAGGGTTTTCTTATCTTTATTTTATGTTTTTATTGGTTTAAAATATTTTTGATTTTCTTGTTCTAACCTTACTATTTGTTCTGTTTCATTTTCTAAAGTAAATGATTCATTATCCTTTATTAGTCTTAACTGATTTTTTCCTATCTTACAAAATTCCCTATCTTGATTTGTTTTATAAACTTTTAATTTAGTATTATAATATCCATCTATTTTATAACTACTTACACTTTTTTTCGTCCTTATTCATAAAATTCTTTTCTCATTTTACCTATTTTCATTTATGGTAATATATGACTGTATAAATCATATTCCTCTGATCTTTTTATTCTTTTTCCTTCTTCATGTACTAATTTTGGTTCTTCTATTGTTATTTCTTTTTCTTTACCTTTATCTATTTTGCTTAATATTTCTTTTATTTGTTTTATTTCAGTATATACTTCTTCTAAATTTTCTATAATTATTTGTATGTTTATTTTCATATCTTCTACTGGTTCTTTCATGGTTTTATTTCTGTTTTATAATTATGTATTCCTAAATAATTTATTATTGAATCTAACTTAGCTTCTAATCTATCCTGTTTTTCTTTAATTATTCCTAATTGTATTTCTATAGGTATATCTACTTCCTTTATTAAATTTAAATATCTCTTATTATTTCTCCTATGACTGGGGGTAATCTTTCTATAGCTAATAATATATTCTCTTCTTGGTTACTTTCTATAGCTTCCTTTATTTCTTCATATAAGCTTTCATTTTTTCCTAATTTATCATATAAAAATAAATTTGTCCAGTTTAACTGCTTATGTTCTTGTAATCGTCCATATCCTGCTAATATAAAAGGTATAGCTTCTCCAAAATCTATAGTCTCTATAGGAAATCCTCTAGTACTATCTAATTCTAGATTTTCTTTTCTTAGAGTATATCTTTTTTGTAACACCGGGTGTATTTTTCTATTCATTTATCTAATAACCTTATTGCTCTGATACCAATATGGGGCGCATGGGCGCAAAGCCATAATAATTAATCATCATAAGTATTTGATTCATACATATGATCATAGAGATTATTGAGATCATCATAAATTTGATTCATTATCTTAATTTCTTCTTCTTCATCTTTCTTTCTATATGCTTCTAACTCCTGTAGATCAAGGTTGTCAAGATCGTATTTTTGACTCGAAACGAAAGGGGTCTCAAGAATCGTAAACTCGAGGATCGTAACACGGATCGGAAGATCCGAAAAAATTATTAAAAAATTAATATTTTATTTTAAAATTAATATCTCAAATATATTTTATTTTAAATCATTCCCTTAAACATCTCATTTTGTTTTAATATCCAATTAAATACTGAAAATACAAAGTAAATAGTTTAGGACTTGTTTCAGTATAGTTATTTTATAAGGTTTTATATGCTAATATTTTAATTGCACTTTTAGCCCTAACTATATATATACTCTTTAAAAGCTAACCCTAACCCTAAAATTTTCCTCCCTTCTCTCTCTCCCATCCCAGCCGCACCCCTCCCTTCCTCCCTTCTCTCTCTCTCTCTCTCTCTCTCCTATCCCGCCTTTCTTCCTTCTCTCCCATGATGGAAGAGCCAGTGCCCACCCCTCCCTTATCTCTTTCTTCTGCCGCGACAGGCGGTTCACCACCACCAGGCCCGACCACCGCCATTTTCCTCCCCTCCCTCCAGCCTTCCTTCCTTCTCCCCATTTTCTCCTCTTCTCTCTGCTTCTTTCTCCACCGAGCCGTGCCCTGACCTGAACATTTTCGACGGTGCCGGAGAATGGAAAACCTTCAAATGGGTCGAAAATGTCTAAAGTGAAGGGATCGAAGACGTCACTTCCATTTTCTTCTTTCATTTTCTTCATAGTCCAGAAAATCTTGGATCGTTTTGGATCATTCGATCCTACGATCTTACGATCTGGATCGACGATCCATTACGATCCAAGTGAGATGCGATTTTTAACCCGATCCAACTCGATGTGCGGCCTTAGGGACGATTTTACGATCCAACTCGCGATTTTGACAACCATGCTGTAGATATTCTTCTTCATACATTTTATACACTCAACCTCTTTAACAGATCTCAATACCTGAATGGTTGTTTTTATTTCACCCCTTTTAGCTCGCCTTAGAAGCAAAAAGAAGGAAAAGTGAGTATGAACTAAAGTACCTCAGATTGCCATTCAAGATGGTCAGCCAGGTATTAACGTGTAATAAAAAAATGGATACAGATCAACCAACTAGGAGCAAAGCTTGTTCACCAACTAACTGGCAGGAAAGTTGATAGAACAAACTCTTCGTAATAAGGAGGCTAGTAACACGTGTTTTTAAGAGGATATTTTTACCTGGTTTTAGATCCTATCAACAGCCTACCCACCAGGATCAAATATTGTGGAGATACAGCCGAGAGTAAATTTAGCAAAGATAACAATCGGGTCCTAGAATATGTGGGAGCTTGCAATCACTAGCCGACCAGAGCCCGTGAAGTTTGCCATGTTCCCCATGACAACCACATATTGAGGAATACGGAAAAACAACAAGATCATTGCAGTCATGTGTGGAACTTGTGGCGGAAAGCCATTTAGGAGCATCTATAAATTGAAAACAATGAAGGAGATCAATGATACTCATTTACCTTAATTTTATATCTTTGTTTACAACATTTCTCACATAAATTCATGTAAATTCATTATATAGACTTAGCTTCTCGGATCAATCAAGCTTTCTGCCTGAGGATATCTCATCCAGTAATGCATACTACCCTCTAGGCTTAGCTTTCTGCGTGAGGGTTTCTCTCCAATAATGCAAACTTTAGTTTATGGTTTGTCCTATAGGCTTATGTTCATCTTTCTGCGTGAGGAATCATCTCTAATAACACATACTAATGTCAAGTGTTCAATAAAGGTTTACTGGTTGACCTTCCTTGTTCGTCGTACGATTGAGTTTTTATCTGTAGCACTTATCAAGTAACTTTGTTTTAGAAGAAATAAAATATTTGGTTTATCCTGTAATGCGTGTCTGCATACCCGGTTGAAGGAACTAGAATCCGAAGTAGTACCATAACCACACTGGAAATCGATAGTATAAGCGTTTAATCGGCCTAAAAAAATTACTTACGCTGCTTTTTCAAAGATGAGATTATTATGTGTGCCTTGAAATTAATACTCATATCTTTGAGTGTATTCTTTAAGTTACACTAATTCAAAACGGTGAGGATACCTATATTTTTCTTTCTTTTATTTAGAAAGAGAGAATAGTCTTGGGAAAGAAAGAGAGCGTGAGAGGGGCAACCTAAGGGCTGGTCGAAATTCCCCTATCGGTGCTACTTAGGGATTAGGCCAACCCTTCTGAGACTGCATAGTGCCTACATCAGATCTTAGCGAAGAGGGATTCGATTTAGGCCACTTTCTTAAGTCATTTGGACAATTTCTTAATCAATCCAAAGTAATTAAGGTTCAAGCTTAATTAACGTATCTAGTTCTAACTTAATTAATCCACGGTTGAATTAATTAAAATTCAAGTTAACAACGAAGCACAACTCAAGAAGTATGACACTTCACTTTCAACTGGTAAGTCGAGAGTTCGAGTCATTCTGGAGGAGAAGTGAGGAGCCACTATTAATCCTCCTGAGTGGAGGGATTTAAAAAAAATTTAAAATCCAAGTCATTTCTCAAAACTCTTATTTAATTAAGTATTAGTTTGGTTATTTATTTTATTTCATTCTAGCTCTTTTAATAAAAATGCTTAAAAAAAGTACTCATACTTAAATAATCATAGAATGATGTTATGATTATAAATCACTTAGCTTGTATGTAAGCTACACTGGGATCAGGAGACCTATTGGTCAAGGCATCTGAAATTACAAAAGTGCCTCTACTAACAAATAGTGTTATTTAATTCATTTAAGTATCTCTAATTTTTACCATATAGAGAAACTGGATTTTTTTTTAATCATAATGCCATTGTCTATGGAGTAAGGTCTGCACATGCCAATGTTTTTTGGGAGATGATTTTTTTGGCGTGAAGGACGAATTTCGTGAATCCGTCTTCATCTGGCGTGGAAATGTTTTAACACATCAGATGAAGACGGATTCACGGGATTCATTTTTCATTAAACATGGATTATGTGAATATGTCATTTGAGCCCTAATATTATCCCCGAATAACAGAATGCACAACATGAAAACCAAATAAACACTCAACAACCTCCAGCCTCCTCTCATCACCGCCGGTCGTTGCCGCCCCACAAAAGACGGAGTGCACCCGTCTTCTATGAATCCGCCCTCCATCTTCATCACAAGTAATTTCCTTCGTCCCCATCTCAATATATATCTTAATTTTTAGATAAATTTGATTATGCAATTATTATTCTTAATTTTGTAATTCATGTTTAATTTATGTAATTTATGTTTTTAAATTTATTCTTTATTCTATTTTTTATATATGATTTCAATTTTTTAATTTTCTATTTTTATTCATCTGTTATTTAATTTATTATTTTCCTATTTTAATTTTGTAGTTTTTATGTTTTTTAAATTATGCTTCATTTAATTGTTTGTTTTCTGAATTTAATATTGTTATTTTATGATTTTTTACAACAAGTTTTATTTCATTGCTATGTAGTATGACTGATCATGAATCTGAGTCTTTCTGTTTAAATGTACTACTGTTAATTGTTAGTTATATATATGGTTAATTTGTTATTTGTTAGCGATATGGTTGCTCTGGTGGAAAAAAAACAAGACTCATATGCAAACACAAAAACCCTAAAGACACATAGCCGCCTATGGCTGCCCCACTAGAGGCGAAGCCTACTGGTGCGGGAGTTTGGCCCAATAAATCCTTTGCGGATCACGTCTCGGCTTTGTAGATGTCACTTCCTGATACGGTACCAACCTTGGGGCTGCCCAACTCAAGGGAACGTGCATTCAGATACAAAGAGGACTCTAAATTGCATCTAGGAATGTTGTACAAGTCAAACTCTTAAGTATCACGAAGTGTACTGAGGAATGGACAGACTTTGCTACTTGTTTGGTATAATAATCATATCTTTCGATATAGGCATCCAATGAAGCTGATTCCAGTTGCATATTAAAGCTAAGAGGCAGATCAACAACTTCTATGAATATCACAAGATCAGATTCTGCCTTCTTGATATCCGAAATAGTCGTGCAAGTTGGCCGAACAAGCTGTCCAGAATTGGGACGAATTTAAAGGGCATTTTAGTCTTTTTGCGTACAATTAAAGTCTATACTAGACTTTAATTATTTTCAGCATATTTAATTACTATAATTTCGTGTATAGCAAGTAGTTGCTATAATAAAGGACATGTTGTCCATGTGTTAGTTAGTTGGTTAATAAGAGTCCTAATGCAACTAGGACTCTTCATAGATTTGGTAGTTACTTTTATTTTAGCCACCAAGATAATAGGAACATGTGCCTATTATCTTGTTTAGGTAGTTACTTGATAGCAAGTTGTTATTCAAGAGTCCTAATTCTTCAAGGACTCTTATTTCCTTTTCCTAGTTGATGTTGGAACCGAAATCCCTCTATATATAGAGTAATTTCGGCCACCATTATACTTAGACTTGATATTGATATTTTGATTAAGGTTAATCCTTTGATACTTGTTTATGAACTTTCGGTTGAATTTCATATTCCTTTAAGTTACTGTATCAACTAGTTGGTTTCTCTAGTTGTGGTGTTTCAACCTCCATTGATACTTAGCCTTTCCGGGATTGTGTTAAGTGTATTCCCATAGAAACTTTTCGAGATAGAGAAAGATCTGTTTTCAGCCGAATCTTGATATAACCCATCAAGGTTTCGCATCAAGTGGTATCAGAGCAAAAGGTTGATCTCTATCTTGAAAAAAAATTCTTGTTTGCTTGAGATAGCCGAAAGATAGCAAAAAGCCACCCGGAAGTAAAGAAATTGGCAGCCGGGTTATTCATACAATTTGGGTATTACCATCATAAAAGCCACCCGGAAGTAAAGAAATTGGCAGCCGGGTTAGCCCAAAATAGATAAGGATTCAAGGCCAAAAGCAAACTTCCTTTGTATAAGGAATTGGCTCTTGTTCCCTCTTCATCTTGAATTAGTCACCATCAAAGTAAAAATATCAAGGTAAAGGTAACATCTTCCTACCACAGAAGTTCTTGATCTGTGTGGCCAAGATAAGGGTAAGTCTCGAGTAAGAAGGTAAGAAAAGATTTCAAGAACGAGCTATTTCAAGAAAATAGAAAATCAAGAAAGGTAAAGATCACATATTTTTCTTGTTTGGCAACACATAACTCTTATACTTTTTCCTTATACTTTTTGTTAAGTCAAGATTCGGATTCTTTGATATATTTTCCAACCTTCCAACCTTCCATCACCATAACCATACAATCATTCAAAGTTGGAAGTTCTTGACAAGTATTTTGTGGGATATTGAGAGAATAAAAATCTGATTACTATTCACTGTTTACTATTCACAGATTACTATTCCCAGATTACTATTCACAGATTTTGTGAAAAGATTCAATCTTTAATATCTTTTTCTACTAACGATTCTTTTTGTGAAGTTTTTCTTGCAAAGATAATGTCTTTTAGTGAAAGTACTTCGCAGCAAGGTGCCATGGAAGAAGACAAGCTTTTTCGAGAGTCAATACATCAAACAAAGCAAAAATTGTTGCGATCCATAGATGAGATAAAAGATCGGTTGGAGTATCTTGAAATCAAAGCCAACTCGGATAAAGGCAAAGAGGCAACAAAAGTTGATCAAGATAATCAAGATTTCCAAGAATCCATTGAACATACTTCAAGAAACAACATTCAGCACAATCTTGATTTTCAGCCGAAAGTTGTTCCAAGAATGATGGATAATTCTACCTACCGAGGGTAAGTGATGAGGAAACAACGGAAGATCCTATTTTTGAGGATGAATCCGAGGGTAACAATACCCTCCCGGAGAATGAAGGTACATTTCTTTTAGTCACTATGAATTTACTACATACTAAACCATTGGATGAAGTACATCAACATAGAAGTAATCTCTTTCATAGAATGTGCAAAATAAAAGATAGACTTTGTTTAGTAATCATTGATAATGGAAGTTGTACTAATGTTTGTTCATTTGATATGGTAACTGTTTTAGATTTACCTATGAAATCACATCCTATGCCATATAAACTTTCATGGTTGAACAATTGTGGTGATATTAGGGTGGACAAACGAGGTTGAGATAAATTTTTAGTGTGGGAAGCTTCCAGGGACACGGTTTTATGTGATGTGGTTCCCATGACCGCATGTCACATAATCTTGGGAAGACCTTGGCAATATGATAGGTATGCAACCCATTGTGGAAGGAAAAAATCTATACAGTGTCAAAAGATCAAAGTAAGCATCATTTACATCCTATGACACTAGGTAAGGTATGTGAAATACAAGAAAAAATGGCCGAGAGTAGAGAAAACAAACGAAAAGAAAGTGAGCTTAAAAAGAAGAGTGATCATACTCTTGAGGTAAAATCCGAGGTAAAGAAAGCTGAAAAAGCCGTGAGTATTGTGAGCAAAAAGACTTATTCACAAAGAGAGAAGAAAGAATGTTTATTTGTCATTAAATCCGGAAAGGTAGATAGGACAATTCAAGCAAAACAACTTGTTGTTTTGTTAGATTTGAAAGGAACCGCAAGGAACCTATTTAATAACACTTTTTTCTTTTGATCTAACATCTTTTTCTACATCTAGTCTTACCATTTTTCAGAAATTTCATGAAGTCTTCCCTAAGGAGTTGCCGAGAAGGTTACTTGTTAGCCTTCAAAATCGTGAAAGGTATAAACCATCTTTGGGTACAAATCAGCAAATTCAAACCCAAGGTGATTTAATTCTTGAAAAGAAGAAGGTAAGTATGTCTTTAAGTCCTTATGTTAATCCGGGAAAAATTGTACCAAAGCAAGAAAGGACTTTTAGATTATATACGGATAGTCTCAATATTAATAACTTAATGTTTAAGTATAGACATCCGATTCCTTACTTTGATAAAGTACTTGTTGCTAGTAAAAACCGAGAGAATCATATTGAGCATCTTAGAGCAGTTTTTACTATTTCAAAAGCACATACTTTGTATACTAAGATGGATAATTATGTTTATTACACTCATTCTATTAATCTTCTTAGTTACATGATGAGTTTCCAAGGTATTAAAGTTGAACCGGCAAGAGTTAATACAATTGAGGAATGGCCGAATTCAACTAGTACAAATCAACATCGATCATCATCATTTAAGTTCGCAAGTTTTTGTCAACGTTTGGTTCGTAATCTTAGCAAGCTTGCTGCCTTGAATGCAATGAATAGAGAAAATTTCTTTTGGGACAGCCGCCATAAGATCAAGTTAAAAGGTAAGTACAATATAATTTCTACTTTCTATATTTCTAACTTGCTCCCTTTTATTCATTTTTTAGATTATAAAGCTGATCTTTGGGATGATTCGAGGACGAATCCATACGGTACCAACCTTAGGGCTGCCCAACTCAAGGGAACGTGCATTCAGATACAAAGAGGACTCTAAATTGCATCTAGGAATGTTGTACAAGTCAAACTCTTAAGTATCACAAGTGTACAAGGAATGGACAGCTTTGCTACTGTTTGGTATAATAATCATATCTTTCGATATAGGCATCCAATGAAGCTGATTCCAGTTGCATATTAAAGCTAAGAGGCAGATCTACAACTTCTATGAAGATCACAAGATCAGATTCTGCCTTCTTGGTATCCGAAATAGTCGTGCAAGTTGGCCAAACAAGCTGTCCAGAATTGGGACAAATTTAAAGGGCATTTTAGTCTTTTTGTGTACAATTAAAGTCTATACTAGACTTTAATTATTTTCAGCATATTTAATTACTATAATTTCGTGTATAGCAAGTAGTTGCTATAATAAAGGACATGTTGTCCATGTGTTAGTTAGTTGGATAATAAGAGTCCTAATGCAACTAGGACTCTTCATAGATTTGGTAGTTACTTTTATTTTAGCCACCAAGATAATAGGAACATGTGCCTATTATCTTGTTTAGGTAGTTACTTGATAGCAAGTTGTTATTCAAGAGTCCTAATTCTTCAAGGACTCTTATTTCCTTTTCCTAGTTGATGTTGGAACCGAAATCCCTCTATATATAGAGTAATTTCGGCCACCATTATACTTCGACTTGATATTGATATTTTGATTAAGGTTAATCCTTTGATACTTGTTTATGAACTTCCGGTTGAATTTCATATTCCTTTAAGTTACTGTATCAACTAGTTGGTTTCTCTAGTTGTGGTGTTTCAACCTCCATTGATACTTAGCCTTTTTGGGATTGTGTTAAGTGTATTCCCATAGAAACTATTCGAGATAGAGAAAGATCTGTTTTCAGCCGAATCTTGATATAACCCATCAAGGTTTCGCATCAAGTTCCGGTCAAAGATCTCTCCACTTATAAGGAAGAGACGTCACTGCTGGTTGAGGAAGATGACTTATCATCTCTGTAAAAGTCATGGAAATTGGCACTAGTTGGCAATGTCACACGCCGAGCTCGAGGACCATTAATTGAAATTCTATGAAGAGATTAATTGGAATCAAATGGCGTGGCTTCTTGTAAAACACAAGGAGGGGGGTGAATTGGGTTTTAACTAATCTTGCTAACTTTTGAAAAATCTATTCAATGCAAGTGATAGTTTAAGCAAGATGAACAAACCAAAAGCAAAACCCAATAACAAGACAAAGGATTTAGAGTGGTTCGATTAACTTAGAATCTACATCCACTACCTTGAGCCGCACCCAAGGATTTGTAACAACTTCACTAAGAAGATTTTACACTTGTGGCTAACTCACTAAGAGTTTTACAAACACAACCACAATACAAATAAACTCACTAAGAGCTTGCCCACACTAAGTAGGACTTTTACAAGAATTACCCAATCACTAAGAAAGGGAATAAAGAAGGGTAATTAAACAAAGTTGTTCACTCTTCTAAGTGAAAGATGGATACCTTTGAAGTACATCAATTATAGCTCTTGAACATATGAAGTCCACTCTTTGTCTTGCTTTTTGAAAGAACACCTTTGAATGATTTAGATCATGGAGATCAAGTGTTTTTGCTTTGAAGGTGTTTAGACTTGATAAGAAATCAATGTAAAAGGTATGTACAAGTCTTAGAATGATTCTCTAGCTTTGGAGTATATATACATTTCAAAATAGGCTGAAAATCGAGTCTCCAACGGTCAAATAACGGCTAGTAAAAGCAGAGTTCGGTTGACCGTTCAAGAGACCTCGGATGACCGAACCAAACTTCGGTTCAACCTTACACAGGGTCGGTCGACCGACCCCATGCTTAGGTCGACCGAACTTGCCTCTTGGTCGACCGAAGCTGATCAGTTTAGCTCTCAGTTTCTGCTTGGTTGATCTGAGCTTGAGCTCGGTTGACCGAACTTCCAAAGCTGATTTTTCACACGTTTTGAAATCTTTTGAAGTCTATAAAAGTCTAAAAGGTTTTCCTAAAAGGTAACAAGTAAGAACACTTGGAAAACCATTTTAAAGGACTTAGACTTAGAAAACAAAGGCTTTTAAGATACGAACACATTTAAGAATCATTTCGAAAACTAAGCCTTTTGAAAACGTGCTTATGAAAACATGCAAGACTAGAGTGTAGAGCTTATGTTCATAAGAGCTTTGGTTAGAGCTAAATAAGATAAAGACTTATAACGACAAAGCTAATCTAACCAAACCTAAGTCTTCAATCTTCAATCTTGAAAGATGAGCCTTGAATAATACGACTTTGAATCTTGATCATGGCTTGATTGAAGTACTTAGAGCT
Source organism: Vinca minor (assembly GCA_026122235.1). Taxonomy (NCBI): domain Eukaryota; kingdom Viridiplantae; phylum Streptophyta; class Magnoliopsida; order Gentianales; family Apocynaceae; genus Vinca; species Vinca minor. The sequence goes on from JAOCZM010000191.1 coordinate 1,555,283, forward strand.
TCCATTATATGTTCCGATATTCTATCACAAAGATATAAACATTAGACACAACATCAAGTGTTTGTCCATTATCAAAAACCGAGTTCGATCGCCCTTAGGGCTAACAATCTCCCCCTTTTTGATTATGACAAACTTTGATGTAATTAGATAGGATATGGACAATTTTAAGTACAAGGAAGCATGGCAAAAGAGTATAAGAACAAATAAGTGTAAAGCTAAGTGCTTATAAGATAAACCAAGATAGAACGAGAAACATAAGCACTAGCATGTTAAGTTCTTATGCCATATACATTAGGGACTCTTTGAAGAGCCCTATTTCCCAACCAACCTCCTTGCCTCCTTCCTTCCATAAAATAGCATTCTTGTATGTAATATACATACCTTAGTTTACACAAGAAGCTAACTTACCCTTTTCATCAATGTCGATGTGAGTGCTAAGGATCCTATTATAAAGAACAAGCTCACTCAAACATTAGAACTATCAATGGTTTGTTATCATCAAAACAACATAGGATATTTTGCCCTTCAGGCTAACAATATCCCCCTTTTTGATGATGACAAAACATTGATGCAAATGGGAATAATATGCAAAAATAAGATACCAAATGTATGCATGAGATAAGGATATTAAGGATCCAGAACAAGTAGAAGTTTTCTCAAAAAAATTCTACTCCCCTATATTAAAGAATCCCTTATCTCTCCCATTTTGCAAGTTCTAAGCTTTCTCCTTTTGTAAATTACTTCTCTTGGCACATTTGCAACACTAAGAACTCTCCCTCTTTTTGTCAAAATCAAAAAGGGATATCAGAGCGCCAATAAGAAAAGCATTTTAACGAAAAGTAAAGATTAATTTTGGAGAAGCTTGATGAAATTTAATAATCCTCCCCATATAAAGACAAACTTAAAAACCATAAAGACACCTTGATGGTCTTGTAGATTGATAAAATAAGAATCAAAAGATCAATCCTAAAGGCCAAAATAATTATGAAGAAGGATTACTTAAGAATAAGCTTGATTGATTTCTAAAAAAAAACCAGGAGTCCATAATAACACATAAATCCAAAAGATGGTCATGTATGGCTCAAAAAGAAATCAACCTAAGCTAAAAACAAAGGAGATAGGGAATAAACCTTAAAGAACAATCTCCCCGTTTATCAAACATACGATGTTAGCTATTTGAGATAAAACCAAATTTGATAACAATTGACCAATTGTAAAACATGATACCAATTGTAAATATAGCCAATTGTAAAACATGTTTGAAAATATAGCTAACAAAGTACTAGTGGAAGTGATACCATGAATTCATAAGATAAGCACATGTATCACAACCAAAAGAAGTAGAGGAAGTGTAAGATAACACTTTGAGAACATTCCTCTAACAAGTTAATGGTTAGTTAAATGAGTGTAACCAAAGTTGTTAATAGCGTTTCATGGTCCGTCATGATGAAGCTTCAAAAGTTATAGCGGTGTCGCGACGCGGTACTTTTTCGCGGTTTCTGATATGACATATTTATATAGATATATGACACAAAATTAGTAATACTTGTAAACATTTAGTTAAATTCTTCCATGTTTATTGCAAAATATCAATTACATATTCTATTAAATTATATTCAATTACAAAAATTAAGAAACTCATCAATACATCACAAAATTATATCACAAACGTATAACAATTATAAACACATTAATCATTATATCACAAAGTATAAATTAATCAATATAAATTAATACATATCTATATTATTATATCACCATTATATATCAAATTAACAAATTAATAAAAAATAGATTATCAAATTACTGTAAAAAAAACGAAAAAAAATAAAAAAAAACAGGAAAAAAAATTAAACCACCGGGATTCCCGATTTTCCGCGATAGCGCCGCGACCGCGAAACCGTGATAGCGCCGCTATAGCGGGATTTCTCGTTGTCGACCGCGACGCGCCACGACACCGCGGTAAAGCTCCGCGACGCGCCGCGATAGCGCCGCTATTCACAACTATGTGTGTAACAACTCTTAAAGTGATACTAACCAAAAACTATAATGAGATCACAAAGGATAAGAAAATGAAGAGTATGATCTCAAAGTTATTAAGGTAGAGTATATGTGATACCAATTGAAAAGATAAACATTTAACACATATAACTTCCAAAATAACTTACACAAGTTGGCTATAAGATATAAAAGATGAAAAAACAAGCTAACAAGTGATGTGATGATGTAAAATAAGACAATTGAGCATACATCACATATAAAGAGTGAGGTATGAGTTGAAAACATTTGAAAAACTCCCTCTTAGGTTATGCCACTTCCAAACACACAAATAGACACAACCCATGGCATAATCAATGCCACAATCACGCTTACATCCTAAGTCAAGCATCTAGACGATCAACCACATAAGATAAATGCTAAAGACTTGAATATAAAAACATACCCCCTATTGTAAAACACAAGAGGGGGGAGTGAATTGGGTTTTAACTAATCTTGGCAACTTTTTTCGATTCTTTGCAATACTATTGTAAGCTTGAGCAAGATGATTGAAAGCAAAGTAAAATCCAATAACAAGACAAAGGATTTAGAGTGGCTCGATTCACTTAGAATCTACATCCACTACCTTGAGCCGCACCCAAGGATTTCAACAAACTTCACTAAGAAGATGCCCACACAAAGTAGGACTTTACAATTGTGGCTAACTCACTAAGAGTTTTACAAACACAACCACAAACAAAAGCTCACTAAGAACTTGCCCACACTAAGTAGGTCTATTACAATTGCCCACACTAAGTAGGACTTATCAAATAACCCTATCACTAAGAAGGGGAATGAGATAGGTTAAGTACAAAGCTTGATCACTCTTAGAAGTGAGAATGTATACCTTTGAAGCTCAATCAATTTAGCTCTTTGAACATATGAAGTTCACTCTTTGTCTTGCTTTTGAAATAACACCTTTGAATGATTCAAATCATGGAAATGAAGTGTTTTTGCTTTGAAGGTGTTTTGGCTTGATGAGAGATCAATGAATATTTGATATGCAAGCCTTCCAAAGTGTTAGAGTCATTCTAAAGCTTTGGAGTATATATACATTTCAAAATCTCACTGAAAACCAACTCGCAAAGCGGTCATATAACGGCTAGAACTCGCAGAGTTCGGTTGACCCAAGTTAAATCTCTGATGACCGAAGCTGTGGGTCGGTTGACCAAGCACCGTGTCGGTCGACCGAACCACTACCTCGGTCGACCGAGTCCCTCTTAGGTCGACCAAGCCAATCACACAAACTCTCAGAAATCCTTCTGTTGATACGAGAAAATCTCTGTTGACCGACTTTTCAGAGTATGAGAGATGATGTTTTGACCTTTGTTTTGAAATCTCTTGAAGTCTAAAAGGTTTTCCCAAATTGTAATAAATAAGAATACTTGGAAAACTTTTCTAAAGGACTTATCTATGAAATCAAAGGCTTTTTGGGTAAGAACACATGTAAAGATCATTTTGAAACTTAAGCCTTTTGAAAACGTGTTTGTGTGCAAGCAAGACTAGAGTGTAGAGCTTATGTTCATAAGATCTTTGGTTAGAGCTTTAAGATAACGACTAATGAATAACAAAGCTAATCTAACCAAACCTAAGTCTTCAATCTTCAATCTTGATAGATGAGCCTTGAATGATATGACTTTGAATCTCGATCATGGCTTGATTGAAGTACTTAGAGCTTCCAATCTATGTTCCAATATTCTATCACAAAGATATAAACATTAGACACAAACATCAAGTGTTTGTCCAATATCAAAAACCGAGTTCGATCGCCCTTAGGGCTAACAATCTCCCCCTTTTTTATTATGTCAAACTTTGATGTAATTAGATAGGATATGGACAATTATAAGTACAAGGAAGCATGGCAAAACGATATAAGAACAAATAAGTGTAAAGCTAAGTGCTTGTAAGATAAACCAATATAGAACGAGAAACATAAGCACTAGCATGTTAAGTTCTTATGCCATAAACATTAGGGACTCTTTGAAGAGCCATATTTCCCAACCAACCTCCTTGCCTCCTTCCTTCCATAATATAGCATTCTTGTGTGTAATATTCATACCTTAGTTAACACAAGAAGCTAGCTTACCATTTTCATCAATGTAGATGTGAGTGCTAAGAATCCTATTAAGAACATGCTCACATAAACATTAGAACTATCAACGGCTTGTTATCATCAAAACAACATAGATATTTTGCCCTTCAGCTAACAATCTCCCCCTTTTTGATGATGACAAAACATTGATGCAAATGGGAATAATATGCAAAAATAAGATACCAAATGTATGCATGAGATAAGGATATTAAGGATCTAGGCAAGTAGATGTTTTTCACAAAAAAAATATTCTACTCCCCCTATATTAAAGAATCCCTTATCTCTCCCATTTTGCAAGTTCTAAGCTTTCTCCTTTTGTAAATAACTTCTCTTGGCACATTTGCAACACTAAAAATTCTCCCTCTTTTTGTCAAAATCAAAAAGGGATATCAGAGCGCCAATAAGAAAAGCATTTAAACGAAAAGTAAAGATTAATTTTGGAGAAGCTTGATGAAATTTAATAATCCTCCCCATATAAAGAAAAAACTTAAAAACCATGGAAAACAACTTGATGGTCTTGTAGATTAATAAAATAAGAACCAAAAGATCAATCCTAAAGACCAAAAATAATTTATGAAGAAGGATTACTTATGAAAAAGCTTGGTTGATTTCTAAAAAACAAGGAGTCCATAATACCACATAAATCTAAAAGATGGTCATGTATGGCTCAAGAAGAATATCAACCTAAGCTAAAAAACAAAGGAGATAAGGAATATAGCCTTAAGGAACAATCTCCCCGTTTATCAAACATACGATGTTAGCTATTTGATATTTAAAACCAAGTATGATACAAATTGACCAATAGTAAAACATGAGACCAATTGAAAATATAGCCAATTGTAAAAAAAAACACGTTTGAAAATATAGCTAACAAAGTACTAGTGGAAGTGATACCATGAATTCATAAGATAAGCACAAGTATCACAACCAAAAGATGTAGAGGAAGTGTAAGAAAACATTTGGAGTACATTCCTCTAACAAGTTAATGGTTAGCTAAATGAGTGTAACAACTCTTAAAGTAATACTAACCAAAAACCAAAATGAGATCACAAAGGATAAGAAAATGAAGAATATGATCTCAAAGTTATTAAGGGAGAGTATATGTGATACCAATCGAAGACTAAAACATTTATAACACATATATCTTCCAAAATAACTTACACAAGTTGGCTAATAGATAAAAAAATGAAAGGCAAGCCAACATGTGATGTGATGATGTAAAATATGACAATTGAGCATACATCACAATTATGAGGGAGGTATGAGTTGAAAACATTTGAAAAACTCCCTCTTAGGTTGTGCCATTTCCAAACAATCAAATAGACACAACCCATGGCATAATCAATGCCACAATCACAGTTTATATCCTAAGTCAAGCATCTAGACGATCAACCAAATAAGATTAATGCTATAGACTTGAATATAAACACAACCCCTATATGCAATGAAGATCAAGTAAAACATAGCATAGCATATAACAAACTCCCCCAAAGCATAAAACACTACATAATAGAGGGGAGGGGTATAAATTGAGCACAAAAGGATCAAACACAAAACCATGATCACCTACAAGGGATGAGTTAAACCTTGTACCTCAATGCTCATTGAGCTTGGACTTCTTACCATATTGGTTGATCTTCTTTATCAATCAAGTCCATTGAGGTTTTTTTTGTGTGATCACTTTCATTTGATGCTCATTGAGAGGTTGACATGTGATTGCTCCATTTTCTTTGTTGTTCATCCTTGATTGATGAGATGAAAGCAATCTCCTCTTCTATTCATTACACTTGTAGAGTCATCATTTATAGGTGACTTTTCTTTTGATGAACCCTCTACAATCTTGTGATCCTTGGCATTTGACTCTTTTCTTGGAGTCTTAGCTCACTTGTGCCATTCCTTGTAGTTCATATCTTCTTGTTGAAGTTTAGAACCCTTTGTTACCTACAAGGAATTCTTGAGAGCAAATATGGTACCTTTTTCAAGGTCCTTCATGATTAGCTCAAAATCTCAAGTAGCACAAATATACACAAGGATCATGCACATCAAAAACCAAAACAACTAGATGGATTCTTAAGTGAATAAGACATGATAAAACAAGAATCAATCAAGTTGCATATGCCATATCTCATAGATACCTTAGCTAAACTCAACATGGACAATAAAGAACATGCTAAAGGTTATCTATATAAATATAAGCTTCAAGAATGTGAGATGCAACATATATAAGAGCAAGCATATATAAATATCAAAAACACTTAAACACATTAATTAAAGTGTTAAGAGAAGGTGATTTTGATATCATTGCTTTCTTACCAAGTGATGAAGACATTGTATTGACACTTTGGCTCTTGTCATCACTTGATGCTTTGCTCTTGGTATCTAAGCAACTTGGTTCTCCAATAGATTAACATTTGAGCTTTGAGAATCCAAGTGTTAAGGAGTGCTTTTGAATTTCTTCCATTGGCACATCTCCTTTGATTTCTTCCCAATGCCACTTCTCTTTGAATCTATAACATTCAAGCTTTGTGGCATACATCTAACTTATAAGAACCTATGAGATCAAGGGAAGAGTAGCTTTTGGTACCCACTTTTGTTTGGGTCCATGGGGGTTAGTTAAAATACGCTTAACTTTCCAAATAGTTTTTACCCCTTTTTCAATCTTCTTCTTAACATGGCATCTAGCATTAGTATGAGTTTTCCACAATATGTGCAACAAATGTGTGGCTTAGAAGAATTGTGAACATGCTCATGATATCTAATATGCCTATGAGAAGTACTAGCATGCACAATGTGATTCTTAGGCAACTTAGAAGAGCTAGCATGATCAATGTGATTTGCATTATAACCAAGACCATGTTTAACATGTGAAGCACGTTGCAAACCAAGAATTTGATCAAGATTTTTCTTACCCTTAGTAAAGTTTTCAACAAGAAGGGTAAGATCTTTAACTTTGTTCTCCAAAAGATCAAATTCAACAAGTTTGAGTTCAAGAGATGTCAATTGATCATATGCTTCTAAATACTTTAATGAAGAAGAGTTGCATGTAGCAATAAGTTTTTCATTTTCGATTTTCATGCAATCAACCTCATCACAAAGCTTTTTGTTATCAACAAGCAAAGATTCAATTTTAAGCTTCATAGCTTTGTTTTGCTTTGCACAATTTTTCAATTGATCATACATATCAATTAAAAGCTCATTAGGATCATCCTCCTCATTATCATCATCATCATCATAAGAATTTGAAATAGAAGGAGAAGGATGTACCTCATTATCAAATGCCATAAGACATGTGTGATCATTTTCTTCTTGATCATCATCACTTTCTTCTTCATCCCAATGGCTTAACAAGCACTTTGCATTTTTGAGAATGAAGAACAAGTTCTCTTCTTCTTCTTTATTGATGATGGACTCAAGATTACTACCCTTTGTAGAACAATTTTTCTTTATCTTCATTTCAAAGGCTAGTAGTGAGCCAATAAGTTCCTCCGTTGAATATGTCTTTAAGTCCTTGGCTTCTTCAATGGCAAGAGCTTTTGTCTCCCAACTTTTAGGAAGAGAATTGAGAATCTTCCTATTTATTTCTCTGGTAGTATACTCCTTGCCATTAGACCTCAACCCATTTACAATGTTGGTGAGCCTTGAGTTCATCTCATTGATAGATTCATTAGGCTTCATGGAGAATAGCTCAAATTCTCTAACATGCATATTCAACCTTGACTCCTTAACTTGATTTGTGCCTTCATGAGTAACTTCAAGCATTTTCCACATGGAGTGTGCGGATTTTCTTCCAATGACACGATTGTACTCATCTTGACTTAAGGCACAACTAAGGATGTTCATTGCCTTGTAATTTTGAGTCATCTTCTTGGACTCAAGCTCATTTAACTCATTTAGTTGTAGCTTTGCCGGTTAAAAAAGGGAAAAAAGCAAAGACGGTAAATGGACCTCTGAGAAGATCACCTCGACTCTCAGAGTCCTCTACTTCTCTTTAAGAGTCTCTATTATTGACCCCTTTCTTTAAGTTTTAATGAATTACATCATATGGAATATTCGGGGGATAGCTAATGAAAGTACTTTAGCTAATATACGCGATAAAAAGGGAACATCATCTCGCATTTTGTTGTTTTGTTGGAACCTTTGATTGAGGTTTCGAATTACCATTGTATGCTCGGCGATTGGGGTTTGACTCATACTTTGGAAATTGTAATAGTAAAATTTGGTTAATGTGGGAAGATTCGGTGGATATTGTGGTCATTAAAGATTCAGAGCAAGTTATTCACCGCTGAGTCAATTTTTTTCTCAAAGATCAACTATTTACTGCTCCTTTGTCTATGCCAAATGTTCTTACACTCGACTGGCGAGAGTTATGGAGTGAACGTCGCTTTATTTTACTCCCAATATGATCTTCCTTGGTCCATTGGGGGGGATTTTAATGTTGTGTTGCGGGTTGGTGAGAGTCAGGGGTCGATACCCGCTATGCTTCCTATGCAAGAGTTTGGTGAAACGGTTAATGATTGTGAATTAGTAGAGATTCCGGGTTCGGGCAGCCCCTATACTTGGTGTCGTGGCGGTACGTGCACTTTACTCAGAAAACTGGATCGGTTATTGGTCTCAGCCTCTTGGAATACTGTTTTCCCTTTCACCACGGTCACACATTTACCCCGTACTATTTCTCGATCATTGTGGTCTTCTTATATCCGCTCGCTTTAACCACGCATGCAGAGTGGATCTGGGTTTTCGATTTCAAGACATGTGGGTTCGCCATCCTACCTTCATGGATATTGTTCGTAATTCTTGGGCAGACTGATGTAGATGGCTCTGGGCATGACTATGTTGCAGCTTAAACTCAAACAAATTTGAAACAAGTATTGGGTAGCTGGAATAGATCAACGTTTGGAAATATACACTCTAAGGTAAAGGACTCGAGAGGAAGTCTCACGCTTAGAGGGCCTTCACGATTTAAACCCCTCGGCTGCCTTACATGGAGATTTAACCGAGGCTAGGGAAAAGCATGCTCAGTAACTTTGGAATTGGAAGGAATTTTTCTCGCGACAAAAATCCGGACAAAAAATGGATTGAAGTCGGTGATGCTAATACTAGCTATTTTCACTCTTATTGTAGGGAATCGCCAACGGCGATTATTTATAAACAAGATTACCTCAATCGATGGTACTTTCCACACCATTCCCGCGGATATTGGGGGCGGAGGGAGCAAAATATTATGAACACCTATTCGCTCTAGACACCCAAGTTCACCTGGGATAACCAGCCTTTCCGAATTTGATACCGCACACTATTTCGGGATTTGGAGAATCTTTCTTTGGACTCTCCGCCCTACTGATTTGGAGATTAAAGAGGCGTGATTTGCTCTAAGTCCATCGAGTGCAAACTGGTCCAGATGGTTTCACCGGTCGGTTTTTTTCAATCTTGTCGGGATATTGTTAGGGGGACATGTTATCCAAGCGAGTTAAAGATTTCAGGGCCGGATTACCTCTTCCGCGCTCTATGACCAGCCTCATTTCTAGTTCTCATCCCCAAGCAAGACTGCCCAGATTCATTCAGTGAGTTCCGACCTATTTCTTTATGCAATTTTACTAGTAAAATCATTTCAAAGGTTGTAGCTAGTCGTCTGTCACCTTTGCTTGATCAGATGTTAAGCCGGAATCAAACGGGGTTTATTAAGGGACGTGTTATTTCTGATAACATCCTGCTTGCAATGGAAATGGCGAACTCGTTATCCAAAAAAACTCGGGGTGGAAATATGATCATTAAATTAGACATGATGAAGGCTTTTGATCGGGTTTCACATATTTTTCTCTTGTCTGTGCTCAGAAAATTTGGATTCAGCCCGCACTTTATGCAACTGATACGAAATCTCTTGTCTAATAACTGGTTTTCGGTATTAATCAATGGGACTCCTTATGGTTATTTTAAATCGGGTCGCGGTGTTAAACAAGGGGATCCTTTGTCTCCTCTACTCTTTATAATTGTCGCTGAGGTCTTCTCAAGGGGGTTTGGACTATCTTACAAATACAGGGGTGTATAGCAGATATGTAGTCCCACGTTCTACACTCATGATCTCCCATTTGGCTTATGCGGATGATGTAGTTGTTTTTATGAATGGTGCTAAACGTGGCTTGCAGGCTTTGGTGCAGTTTCTTCGGCAATATGAACACACTTCGGGTCAACGAGTTAATGATGATAAATGCTCGTTCTATGTGTCTGAACGAACTAATGAGAGACAACAGGAGATGATTTTGAGAGTTACAGACTTTAACCGTGGCACTTTCCCTATGACATACCTCGGCTGCCCAATTTTTACAGGAAGGAAGAAGGTAATTTACTACTCTTCCATATTGGAGAAAATTGAATCTAGACTGGCCGGATCGCAAAAGAAGTTTTAGGATTGAGTGGTCGTCTAGTTTTGATTCGTTTTGTGTTACTTTCCATGCCTATGCATATTTTGGCTGTCTCCTGCCCCCCCAAACAAGTACTCTTAAATATGGAACGGTTGTTCGCCAATTTTCTTTGGGGCAACACGGCTTTTGGAGGGAGACGACATTGGATGTCTTGGAACCGGTTATGCCAAGGATACGTCACAAAACGGTTTGGGATTATCTACTCTGGAATCCTATCAAACTGCTTATTCTCATAAACTCTGGTGGAGATTTCGGACCTCAGATTCTTTGTGGAAAACCTTCATGATGGATAGATATTGTCTCAATTGAGATCATCCGGGTTTTAATCCCGCCTCGCCTCACTGGACTCTCCTATATGGCGAAGAATGCTTGCAATCCGAACTCGGCCGAGACCTTCATGCATCTCTTGATCCCGGGAAGGCAATTCTTCTTTCTCGGTATGAAAATTTTTTCCTTTCAAGGAACTATATCTTTAATATCAAGAGTTCTCGCCGATAACTCCTCAATTAGTTCTCACTTGGATGAGGAAGGATGGAAGGATACGGCTCGCCAGAGTCTTCCTTTTAGTCACTTACATGTTTTGCCTAGGATTCGGCTATCTACAGGACGTGATATACATGTTTGGACACTTGAGCCTCGGGGTAATTTTACCATTACTTCGGTTTTGAAAATACTCCGCATAAATGGCCCTTCTCAGCTATCTCGGACTCAGATATGGAGCTCGGTTTTGCCTCTGGCCCAAAAGCTCTTTCTTTGGAGATTGTTGAATGGATATCTGGCCCTGGATGAGGTAAGGAAGCGTTGGGGGATACCGTTGGCTTCCGAGATGCCGAGTGTGGATACTGGGAGAGGACACTTTTGACCATATTTTCTCGGCATGCCGTTTGGCCTGTTCTTTATGGAAACATGCTTGTGCCGTGCTCGGCATTGTCTGGGACACCCTAAGGTTTGATTCCTATCGCTCTCTCTTAAACTTGCTTTGGTGGAAAGGACATGTTAAATGGAGAGATATTAATTCTGTTATCATTGCAAGCGTCTGCTGGATACTTTGGCGAAATCGATGCCGCTTTGTTTTTTATGGGAAAAAACAGGCTCGTAAAAGCCTCATTTATGAATTTGATAGCTTCTCATTGCCTATTTTGAAATGTGCGGGACTATTAGAGGAGCTACTGGGCGGTTTAGGATTGGTATGCCCCCGGGTGATGGCAGTAACCTGGAGGGGATGTCAAGATCCGATTATTCTAAATGTTGATGGGGCCTCTCGCGGTAACCCGGGAATTGCTGGAGCTGGTGGTATATTGCGTACTGCATCAGGTGAGTTTCTTGGAGCTTTCTCGACTTTCCTTGGAGATAATCTGACTAATTCGGTGGCTGAGATTGAAGCAATGCTTAAGGGTATACAATACGGTCTTTCACTGGGCTATCTTAATATGGGTATCCAGACGGATTCTAAATTTCTTAATGACTCTATTCGGTTGGGTAGAGTCTCATCCTGGAGACTTGACCATATTTTTCAAGAACTTTTGGGCATTATTGGGAATTCTCGGGTTCATCATATCTATCGAGAGGCGAACAAGGTTGCGGATAGTCTTGCAAACGAAGCTTGTGACTCCCAGACCTCTCGACATTTCCACCAATTTCATTCGCTGCCCCATCTTACTCGAGGTTTATGTCGACTAGATGCGGAGGCGTTGCTTATATTAGAAAGCTTAAATCTTAGAGTTTAATTGCTTGTTCATATTTTTTAGCTCTTAGATTTGAGAATACTAGTTCTGTTTAGCCGTTTCCTGCTTTGCATACTAGTATAGTCTTATTTTGTTTCATCCTTGATCATAATTATAAATGATTAAGGTTACACGCATATTGTATTCGAGAGGTCAGGTTTAAGTCCCCCTCTCATCCCTTTCTGCCTTTTGGCTTTATTTAATAAAACGGGGGTCCGCCCCACCACGCTAGTGGCTTAACTAAAAAAAAAAAAAAAAAAATCCTTGTCCGGCTTTGGCACTTGAACACCATCCACCAACTTCATAGGCACATATGGACCAACTTCAAATATATGCCATAGAGAATAATCTATTGAGCACACATATATCTTGAATCGTTCCTTCCAAGCCTCATAATTATTTCCATCAAAAAGTGGTGGCCTAATGGTGGAAGACCCCTCTAAATACGCCAATGCGGAATTACCGGTAATAATCTTTACTTCAAGCGGTTATGCTAAAAATGAAGACGAGGCTCTGATACCAAATGTAAAACACAAGAGGGGGGGGGGGGGTGAATTGGGTTTTAACTAATCTTGGCAACTTTTTCGATTCTTTGCAATACTATTGTAAGCTTGAGCAAGATGATTGAAAGCAAAGTAAAACCCAATAACAAGACAAAGGATTTAGAGTGGTTCGATTCACTTAGAATCTACATCCACTACCTTGAGCCGCACCCAAGGATTTCAACAAACTTCACTAAGAAGATGCCCACACAAAGTAGGACTTTACAATTGTGGCTAACTCACTAAGAGTTTTACAAACACAACCACAAACAAAAGCTCACTAAGAACTTGCCCACACTAAGTAGGTCTATTACAATTGCCCACACTAAGTAGGACTTATCAAATAACCCTATCACTAAGAAGGGGAATGAGATAGGTTAAGTACAAAGCTTGATCACTCTTAGAAGTGAGAATGTATACCTTTGAAGCTCAATCAATTTAGCTCTTTGAACATATGAAGTTCACTCTTTGTCTTGCTTTTGAAATAACACCTTTGAATGATTCAAATCATGGAAATGAAGTGTTTTTGCTTTGAAGGTGTTTTGGCTTGATGAGAGATCAATGAATATTTGATATGCAAGCCTTCCAAAGTGTTAGAGTCATTCTAAAGCTTTGGAGTATATATACATTTCAAAATCTCGCTGAAAACCAACTCTGCAGCGGTCATATAACGGCTAGAACTCGCAGAGTTCGGTTGACCGAAGTTAAATCTCGGATGACCGAAGCCAGGGTCGGTTGACCGAAGCACCAGGTCGGTCGACCGAACCACTACCTCGGTCGACCGAAGCCAATCACACAAACTCTCTGTAAATCCTTCGGTTGATCCGAGAAAATCTCGGTTGACCGACTTTTCAGAGTATGAGAGATGATGTTTTGACCTTTGTTTTGAAATCTCTTGAAGTCTAAAAGGTTTTCCCAAATTGTAATAAATAAGAATACTTGGAAAACTTTTCTAAAGGACTTATCTATGAAATCAAAGGCTTTTTGGGTAAGAACACATGTAAAGATCATTTTGAAACTTAAGCCTTTTGAAAACGTGTTTGTGTGCAAGCAAGACTAGAGTGTAGAGCTTATGTTCATAAGAGCTTTGGTTAGAGCTTTAAGATAACGACTAATGAATAACAAAGCTAATCTAACCAAACCTAAGTCTTCAATCTTCAATCTTGATAGATGAGCCTTGAATGATATGACTTTGAATCTCGATCATGGCTTGATTGAAGTACTTAGAGCTTCCAATCTATGTTCCAATATTCTATCACAAAGATATAAACATTAGACACAAACATCAAGTGTTTGTCCAATATCAAAAACCGAGTTCGATCGCCCTTAGGGCTAACAATCTCCCCCTTTTTGATTATGTCAAACTTTGATGTAATTAGATAGGATATGGACAATTATAAGTACAAGGAAGCATGGCAAAAGGATATAAGAACAAATAAGTGTAAAGCTAAGTGCTTGTAAGATAAACCAATATAGAACGAGAAACATAAGCACTAGCATGTTAAGTTCTTATGCCATAAACATTAGGGACTCTTTGAAGAGCCCTATTTCCCAACCAACCTCCTTGCCTCCTTCCTTCCATAATATAGCATTCTTGTGTGTAATATTCATACCTTAGTTAACACAAGAAGCTAGCTTACCATTTTCATCAATGTAGATGTGAGTGCTAAGAATCCTATTAAGAACATGCTCACATAAACATTAGAACTATCAATGGCTTGTTATCATCAAAACAACATAGGATATTTTGCCCTTCGGGCTAACACCTATATGCAATGAAGATCAAGTAAAAACATAGCATAGCATATACAAACTCCCCCAAAGCATAAGACACTAAATAAAAGAGGGGGGGGGGGGTATTAGTTGAACACAAAACAATGATCACCTACAAGGGATGAGTTAAGCCTTGTACCTCAATGCTCTTAGAGCTTGGACTTCTTACCATTTTGGTTGATCTTCTTTATCAACAAGTCCATAGAGGCCTTTTGTGTGATCATTATCTTTTGAAGCTCATAGAGAGGTTGACATGTGATTGCTTCATTTTCTTTGTTGTTCATCCTTGATTGATGAGATGAAAGCAATCTCCTCTTCGATTAATGACAAGTATAGAGTCATCATTGATGGGTGACTTTTCTTTTCTTGATGAACCCTCTACAATCTTGTGATCCTTGGCACTTGACTCTTTTCTTGGAGTCTTAGCTCACTTGTGCCATTCCTTGTAGTTCAAATCTTCTTCTTGAAGCTTAGAACTTTTTGTTACCTACAAGGAAATCTTGAGAACTAATGTGGTACCTTTTCAAAGGTCCTTCATGATTAGCTCAATATCTCAAGTGACACATATATGCATAAGGATCATTGCAAATCAAAAACCAAGACAACTAGATGGATTCTTAATTGAATAAGACATGACAAAACAAGAATCAATCAAGTTGCATATGCTACATCTCATAGATACCTTAGCTAAATAAACATGAACAATAAAGAACATGCTAAAGGTTATCTATATGAATATAACATTCAAGAATGTGAGATGCAACATATATAAGAGCAAGCATGTACATATATCAAAAACACTTAAACATATTAAAGTGTTAAGAGAAAGTGATTTGATACCTTTGCTTTCTTACCAAGTGATGAAGGTATTAGCTTGACAATTTTGGCTCTTGTCATCACTTGATGCTTTGCTCTTTGTATCTAAGCAACTTGGTTCTCCATTTGATTAAACATTTGAGCTTTGAGAATCCAAGTGTTAAGGAGTGCTTTTGAATTTCTTCCTTTAGCACATCTCCTTTAACTTCTTCCCAATGCCATTTCTCTTCGAATCAAGTCCATTTACGCTTTGTGGCATACATCTAACTTATAAGAACCTATAAGATCAAGGGAAGAGTAACTTTTGGTACCCACTTTTGTTTGGGTCCATGGGGGTTAGTTGAAATACGTTTAACTTTCCAAATAGTTTTTACCCCTTTTTCAATCTTCTTCTTAACATGGCATCTAGCATTAGAATGACCATGTTTTCCACAATATGTGCAACAAATGTGTGGCTTAGAAGAATTGTGAACATGCTCATGATATCTAATTTGCCTATGTGAGGTACTAGCATGCACAAAGTGATTCTTAGGCAACTTAGAAGAGCTAGCATGATCAATGTGATTAGCATTATAACCAAGACCATGTTTAACATGTGAAGCACGTTGCAAACCAAGAATTTGATCAAGATTTTTCTTACCCTTAGTAAAGTTTTCAACAAGAAGGGTAAGATCTTTAACTTTGTTCTCCAAAAGATCAAATTCAACAAGTTTGAGTTCAAGAGATGTCAATTTATCATAGGTTTCTAGGTACTTTAATGATGAAGTGTTGCAAGTAGAAATAAGCTTTTCTTTTTCAATTTTCATGCAATCAACATCATCACATAGCTTTTTATTCTCACTAGACAACCTAGATTTATCTTCAAGCAAGGATTCAATTTTAAGCTTCATGTCTTTGTTTTGCTTTGCACATTTTTGCAATTGATCATACATGTCACATAAAAGCACATTAGGATCATCCTCCTCATCATCATAAGAATTTGAAGTAGAAGGAGAAGGATGTACCTCATTACCAAATGCCATAAGACATGTGTGATCATATTCATCTTGATCATCACTTTCTTCTTCATCCCAATGGCTTAACAAGCACTTTGCATTTTTTAGATTGAAGAACAAGTTCTCTCCTTCTTCTTTATTGATGATGGATTCAAGATCACTACCCTTTGTAGAACCATTTTTCTTTATCTTCATCTCAAAGGCGAGTAGTGAGCCAAGAAGTTCCTCCGTTGAATAGGTCTTTAAATTCTTGGATTCTTCAATGGCAAGGGTTTTATTTTCCCAACTTTTAGGAAGAGAATTTAGAATCTTCCTATTTATTTCTCCGGTAGTATACTCCTTGCCATTAGACCTTAACCCATTTACAATGTTGGTGAGTCTTGAGTTCATCTCATTGATAGATTCATTTGGCTCCATGGAGAATAGCTCAAATTCTCTAATAAGCATATTCAACCTTGACTCCTTGACTTGATTTGTGCCTTCATGAGTAACTTCAAGCATTTTCCACATTGAGTGTGCAGATTTTCTTCCAAGAACACGGTTGTACTCATCCGGATTCCAGGCACAACTAAGAATGTTCATTGCCTTGTAATTTTGAGTCATCTTCTTGGTCTCAAACTCATTTAGCTCTTTGTCCGGCTTTGGCACTTGAATACCTTCCACCATTTTCAAAGGAACATATGGACCATCTTCAAATATATGCCATAAAGAATAATCTATTGAGCACACATATATCTTGAAACGTTCATTCCAAGCCTCATAATTATTTCCATCAAAAAGTGGTGGCCTATTGGTGGAAGACCCCTCTAGATACGCCAATGCGGAATTACCGGTCATAATCTTTTCTTCAAGCTATTAAGCTAAATGTGAAGACTAGGCTCTGATACCAATTGTAAAACACAAGAGGGGGGTGAATTGGGTTTTAACTAATCTTGCTAACTTTTGAAAAATCTATTCAATGCAAGTGATAGTTTAAGCAAGATGAACAAACCAAAAGTAAAACCCAATAACAAGACAAAGGATTTAGAGTGGTTCGATTAACTTAAAATCTACATCCACTACCTTGAGCCGCACCCAAGGATTTGCAACAACTTCACTAAGAAGATTTTACACTTGTGACTAACTCACTAAGAGTTTTACAAACACAACCACAATACAAAGAAACTCACTAAGAGCTTGCCCACACTAAGTAGGACTTTTACAAGAATTACCCAATCACTAAGAAAGGGAATAAAGAAGGGTAATTAAACAAAGTTGTTCACTCTTCTAAGTGAAAGATGGATACCTTTGAAGTACATCAATTATAGCTCTTGAACATATGAAGTCCACTCTTTGTCTTGCTTTTTGAAAGAACACCTTTGAATGATTTAGATCATGGAGATCAAGTGTTTTTGCTTTGAAGGTGTTTAGACTTGATAAGAAATCAATGTAAAAGGTATGTACAAGTCTTAGAATGATTCTCTAGCTTTGGAGTATATATACATTTCAAAATAGGCTGAAAATCGAGTCTCCAACGGTCAAATAACGGCTAGTAAAAGCAGAGTTCGGTTGACCGTTCAAAAGACCTCGGATGACCGAACCAAACTTCGGTTCAACCTTACACAGGGTCGGTCGACCGACCCCATGCTTAGGTCGACCGAACTTGCCTCTTGGTCGACCGAAGCTGGTCAGTTTAGCTCTCAGTTTCTGCTCGGTTGATCCGAGCTTGAGCTCGGTTGACCGAACTTCCAAAGCTGATTTTTCACACGTTTTGAAATCTTTTGAAGTCTATAAAAGTCTAAAAGGTTTTCCTAAAAGGTAACAAGTAAGAACACTTGGAAAACCATTTTAAAGGACTTAGACTTAGAAAACAAAGGCTTTTAAGATACGAACACATTTAAGAATCATTTCGAAAACTAAGCCTTTTGAAAACGTGCTTATGAAAACATGCAAGACTAGAGTGTAGAGCTTATGTTCATAAGAGCTTTGGTTAGAGCTAAATAAGATAAAGACTTATAACGACAAAGCTAATCTAACCAAACCTAAGTCTTCAATCTTCAATCTTGAAAGATGAGCCTTGAATAATATGAGAAACATAAGCACTAGCATGTTAAGTTCTTATGCCATATACATTAGGGACTCTTTGAAGAGCCCTATTTCCCAACCAACCTCCTTGCCTCCTTCCTTCCATAAAATAGCATTCTTGTATGTAATATACATACCTTAGTTTACACAAGAAGCTAACTTACCCTTTTCATCAATGTCGATGTGAGTGCTAAGGATCCTATTATAAAGAACAAGCTCACTCAAACATTAGAACTATCAATGGTTTGTTATCATCAAAACAACATAGGATATTTTGCCCTTCAGGCTAACAATATCCCCCTTTTTGATGATGACAAAACATTGATGCAAATGGGAATAATATGCAAAAATAAGATACCAAATGTATGCATGAGATAAGGATATTAAGGATCCAGACAAGTAGAAGTTTTCTCAAAAAAATTCTACTCCCCCTATATTAAAGAATCCCTTATCTCTCCCATTTTGCAAGTTCTAAGCTTTCTCCTTTTGTAAATTACTTCTCTTGGCACATTTGCAACACTAAGAACTCTCCCTCTTTTTGTCAAAATCAAAAAGGGATATCAGAGCGCCAATAAGAAAAGCATTTTAACGAAAAGTAAAGATTAATTTTGGAGAAGCTTGATGAAATTTAATAATCCTCCCCATATAAAGACAAACTTAAAAACCATAAAGACACCTTGATGGTCTTGTAGATTGATAAAATAAGAATCAAAAGATCAATCCTAAAGGCCAAAATAATTATGAAGAAGGATTACTTAAGAATAAGCTTGATTGATTTCTAAAAAAAAAAAAAACCAGGAGTCCATAATAACACATAAATCCAAAAGATGGTCATGTATGGCTCAAAAAGAATATCAACCTAAGCTAAAAACAAAGGAGATAGGGAATAAACCTTAAAGAACAATCTCCCCGTTTATCAAACATACGATGTTAGCTATTTGAGATAAAACCAAATTTGATAACAATTGGCCAATTGTAAAACATGATACCAATTGTAAATATAGCCAATTGTAAAACATGTTTGAAAATATAGCTAACAAAGTACTAGTGGAAGTGATACCATGAATTCATAAGATAAGCACATGTATCACAACCAAAAGAAGTAGAGGAAGTGTAAGATAACACTTTGAGAACATTCCTCTAACAAGTTAATGGTTAGTTAAATGAGTGTAACCAAAGTTGTTAATAGCGTTTCGCGGTCCGTCGCGGTGAAGCTTCAAAAGTTATAGCGGTGTCGCGACGCGGTACTTTTTCGCGGTTTCTGATATGACATATTTATATAGATATATGACACAAATTAGTAATACTTGTAAACATTTAGTTAAATTCTTCCATGTTTATTGCAAAATATCAATTACATATTCTATTAAATTATATTCAATTACAAAAATTAAGAAACTCATCAATACATCACAAAATTATATCACAAACGTATAACAATTATAAACACATTAATCATTATATCACAAAGTATAAATTAATCAATATAAATTAATACATATCTATATTATTATATCACCATTATATATCAAATTAACAAATTAATAAAAATAGATTATCAAATTACCAGAAAAAAAAACAGAAAAAATAAAAAAAAAACAGGAAAAAAAATTAAACCACCGGGATTCCCGATTTTCCGCGATAGCGCCGCGACCGCGAAACCGTGATAGCGCCGCTATAGCGGGATTTCTCGTTGTCGACCGCGACGCGCCACGACACCGCGGTAAAGCTCCGCGACGCGCCGCGATAGCGCCGCTATTCACAACTATGTGTGTAACAACTCTTAAAGTGATACTAACCAAAAACTATAATGAGATCACAAAGGATAAGAAAATGAAGAGTATGATCTCAAAGTTATTAAGGTAGAGTATATGTGATACCAATTGAAAAGATAAACATTTAACACATATAACTTCCAAAATAACTTACACAAGTTGGCTATAAGATATAAAAGATGAAAAACAAGCCAACAAGTGATGTGATGATGTAAAATAAGACAATTGAGCATACATCACATATAAAGAGGGAGGTATGAGTTGAAAACATTTGAAAAACTCCCTCTTAGGTTATGCCACTTCCAAACACACAAATAGACACAACCCATGGCATAATCAATGCCACAATCACAGTTTACATCCTAAGTCAAGCATCTAGACGATCAACCACATAAGATAAATGCTAAAGACTTGAATATAAAACATACCCCTATTGTAAAACACAAGAGGGGGGGGTGAATTGGGTTTTAACTAATCTTGGCAACTTTTTCGATTCTTTGCAATACTATTGTAAGCTTGAGCAAGATGATTGAAAGCAAAGTAAAATCCAATAACAAGACAAAGGATTTAGAGTGGCTCGATTCACTTAGAATCTACATCCACTACCTTGAGCCGCACCCAAGGATTTCAACAAACTTCACTAAGAAGATGCCCACACAAAGTAGGACTTTACAATTGTGGCTAACTCACTAAGAGTTTTACAAACACAACCACAAACAAAAGCTCACTAAGAACTTGCCCACACTAAGTAGGTCTATTACAATTGCCCACACTAAGTAGGACTTATCAAATAACCCTATCACTAAGAAGGGGAATGAGATAGGTTAAGTACAAAGCTTGATCACTCTTAGAAGTGAGAATGTATACCTTTGAAGCTCAATCAATTTAGCTCTTTGAACATATGAAGTTCACTCTTTGTCTTGCTTTTGAAATAACACCTTTGAATGATTCAAATCATGGAAATGAAGTGTTTTTGCTTTGAAGGTGTTTTGGCTTGATGAGAGATCAATGAATATTTGATATGCAAGCCTTCCAAAGTGTTAGAGTCATTCTAAAGCTTTGGAGTATATATACATTTCAAAATCTCGCTGAAAACCAACTCTGCAGCGGTCATATAACGGCTAGAACTCGCAGAGTTCGGTTGACCGAAGTTAAATCTCGGATGACCGAAGCCAGGGTCGGTTGACCGAAAGCACCAGGTCGGTCGACCGAACCACTACCTCGGTCGACCGGAGTCCCTCTTAGGTCGACCGAAGCCAATCACACAAACTCTCTGTAAATCCTTCGGTTGATACGAGAAAATCTCTGTTGACCGACTTTTCAGAGTATGAGAGATGATGTTTTGACCTTTGTTTTGAAATCTCTTGAAGTCTAAAAGGTTTTCCCAAATTGTAATAAATAAGAATACTTGGAAAACTTTTCTAAAGGACTTATCTATGAAATCAAAGGCTTTTTGGGTAAGAACACATGTAAAGATCATTTTGAAACTTAAGCCTTTTGAAAACGTGTTTGTGTGCAAGCAAGACTAGAGTGTAGAGCTTATGTTCATAAGATCTTTGGTTAGAGCTTTAAGATAACGACTAATGAATAACAAAGCTAATCTAACCAAACCTAAGTCTTCAATCTTCAATCTTGATAGATGAGCCTTGAATGATATGACTTTGAATCTCGATCATGGCTTGATTGAAGTACTTAGAGCTTCCAATCTATGTTCCAATATTCTATCACAAAGATATAAACATTAGACACAAACATCAAGTGTTTGTCCAATATCAAAAACCGAGTTCGATCGCCTCTTAGGGCTAACAATCTCCCCCTTTTTTATTATGTCAAACTTTGATGTAATTAGATAGGATATGGACAATTATAAGTACAAGGAAGCATGGCAAAACGATATAAGAACAAATAAGTGTAAAGCTAAGTGCTTGTAAGATAAACCAATATAGAACGAGAAACATAAGCACTAGCATGTTAAGTTCTTATGCCATAAACATTAGGGACTCTTTGAAGAGCCATATTTCCCAACCAACCTCCTTGCCTCCTTCCTTCCATAATATAGCATTCTTGTGTGTAATATTCATACCTTAGTTAACACAAGAAGCTAGCTTACCATTTTCATCAATGTAGATGTGAGTGCTAAGAATCCTATTAAGAACATGCTCACATAAACATTAGAACTATCAATGGCTTGTTATCATCAAAACAACATAGGATATTTTGCCCTTCGGGCTAACAATCTCCCCCTTTTTGATGATGACAAAACATTGATGCAAATGGGAATAATATGCAAAAATAAGATACCAAATGTATGCATGAGATAAGGATATTAAGGATCTAGGCAAGTAGATGTTTTTCACAAAAAAAATATTCTACTCCCCTATATTAAAGAATCCCTTATCTCTCCC
Source organism: Vinca minor (assembly GCA_026122235.1). NCBI lineage: Eukaryota > Viridiplantae > Streptophyta > Magnoliopsida > Gentianales > Apocynaceae > Vinca > Vinca minor. Next base: position 1,577,925 of record JAOCZM010000191.1, read on the forward strand.
ATTTTGCAAGTTCTAAGCTTTCTCCTTTTGTAAATAACTTCTCTTGGCACATTTGCAACACTAAAAATTCTCCTCTTTTTGTCAAAATCAAAAAGGGATATCAGAGCGCCAATAAGAAAAGCATTTAAACGAAAAGTAAAGATTAATTTTGGAGAAGCTTGATGAAATTTAATAATCCTCCCCATATAAAGAAAAAACTTAAAAACCATGGAAAACAACTTGATGGTCTTGTAGATTAATAAAATAAGAACCAAAAGATCAATCCTAAAGACCAAAAATAATTTATGAAGAAGGATTACTTATGAAAAAGCTTGGTTGATTTCTAAAAAACAAGGAGTCCATAATACCACATAAATCTAAAAGATGGTCATGTATGTACAAGTCTTAGAATGATTCTCTAGCTTTGGAGTATATATACATTTCAAAATAGGCTGAAAATCGAGTCTCCAACGGTCAAATAACGGCTAGTAAAAGCAGAGTTCGGTTGACCGTTCAAAAGACCTCGGATGACCGAACCAAACTTCGGGTTCAACCTTACATGTGGTCGGGTCGATCGACCCCATGCTTAGGTCGACCGAACTTGCCTCTTGGTCGACCGAAGCTGGTCAGTTTAGCTCTCAGTTTCTGCTCGGTTGATCCGAGCTTGAGCTCGGTTGACCGAACTTCCAAAGCTGATTTTTCACACGTTTTGAAATCTTTTGAAGTCTATAAAAGTCTAAAAGGTTTTCCTAAAAGGTAACAAGTAAGAACACTTGGAAAACCATTTTAAAGGACTTAGACTTAGAAAACAAAGGCTTTTAAGATACGAACACATTTAAGAATCATTTCGAAAACTAAGCCTTTTGAAAACGTGCTTATGAAAACATGCAAGACTAGAGTGTAGAGCTTATGTTCATAAGAGCTTTGGTTAGAGCTAAATAAGATAAAGACTTATAACGACAAAGCTAATCTAACCAAACCTAAGTCTTCAATCTTCAATCTTGAAAGATGAGCCTTGAATAATATGACTTTGAATCTTGATCATGGCTTGATTGAAGTACTTAGAGCTTCCAATATATGTTCCGATATTCTATCACAAAGATATAAACATTAGACACAACATCAAGTGTTTGTCCATTATCAAAAACCTAGTTCGATCGCCCTTAGGGCTAACACTTCGGGTTTGGAATCAAATGGTGTGGCTTCTTTGGCATTATGTACTTATAAAAATGATATGGCTTCTTTGGCATTATGTACATATAAAAGTTACTAAAAGAATTGTTGGGGAGGCGAATTTGATCAAATATTCCAAACTACATATAAACTTTACTAGATCTAGTAGTATTTTTAGAAATCTCGCATTGTCTTCGTCCCTGGGTCAGATGAACTTGATGTTGGGAATGACGAGTGATGTTGCTCTTGTCAATCCAGTATCAGAGTTTAGTCCGGTGAACTTGTCGCCGACGATGATTGTTCACGATGCTACTCCAACATAGGCTTCGTTGGGGTTTCACAAAATAACTTAGTTCCAGATCCACCCTCAGCGTATCCTTTGATATCCTCCACATTAGGTGGAGGTTGTTCGGATAGTTCTAATTTAATTCGGCCGGCTAAATCTAGATTCAAGATAGCTTAGAAAAGATTGGTCAATTTGTGAAACGAGACTATCAACAAGCTCTTCTACAAAAATTAGTGTCGGTCCGACCTACAACACATGATGTGCATGCCCTTACTTTTTCTTCTTGCAAGAGGAAAACACAAACGACTCCTCCTTTTTAGGATTGTTACGAATTATTTGCTAGCGTTCGGGACTTCAATAAAATTATTTTTCTGCCAACTGTTAAAGCGTGTGTGGATTCAGAGGAACTTACTAATGAATCTTCAAATTCGGGGACTTTAGAGGACATGAATGATTTTCAACACGGGGATATTTATGATGATTTCATCCCAGTCTGCAAACGTAAATGTAGGAAAAAGATCCCTAAGACTGTTGTAGATCACCACATGGTGACTAGATTCAAAGATTTTAAGAGGCATTAGTCTCTTTAGGTGTTTGTTGTTTAATTTCTTTTGATATCAAAAAAATTTATTAATAAAAAAAAGTTAGCGATATATATGTTTGATGAAAATTCTACAATATGGGTCATCTTGAGTTTGTATGATTAATGATGGAGGATGTGACTTTGACACCTGCGTACGTCCACCATGTACCTCTAAACACAGATCTATTATACCAACAAGGTGATAATCGTTTCAGCGTTATATGAGACGGTACAAATAAACCGAGACTTGACAACCCTCTAGATTTCATTCGTTGTGGCAGCCGATTTTGGCCAACATATAGGAAAGAGAGTAATAGTGCGGTAATCAATATGAAAGATAGAATAGGATTTGGAATAATCAAGTGGACCATGACCTAGTCACTTCTTTAGTTGAGAGATGACACCATGGGACTCACATTTACTTGCCTTGCAGGGAGGCAGCCTCATCTTGCAGGACGCTGGATTCCATTTTGGACTGCCAATAGAAATATGGACTGTTACTTTATACGAGGTTGTGAATTACAACCAAGATACGTCGATAGAAATAGTGAATAATTTGTTGGGTTTTAGGCTTAGAGAGCGGTCTTTTAAAGGAAATGCTCTTAAGAGTGAAATACGTGCACATATTATACATAGGTTGCATGTTGATGCTAGTGATGAGGTAGTGCATAAGATGGTTAAGGTTGTACTTTTTATTCTCATAGGAAGATTACTTTTCTTGGACAAGTCTTACTCGAGATTACATCTCTGCTCTCTTCTATTACTCCAAGATTTGGAAGATGCATGTAAATATTCCTGGGGCAGCGGCGCCCTAGCATACTTGTAATGGAAAATGTGCATTTCATCCTGGATGGAATCTAAAGATATAAGAGGATGTTGCTTGTTGTTTTAGGTACGCCTTACTACTTTCTTATTCTTAACATTTCTAGTTGTTATGAGTTTTTTTTCTATATGTTTTTAACTATTTAGGGTTATTTTCTTAGTTGTGGGCATGGGAGAGTTTGACTAGATTTAACCAATCACCGTGACAGTCCAATACATGTGTTTCTCGATGGTGCCGCTTTCGGGGTTAGATGGAAGGCCCCAAAAGATATACATAGTACTCATACATGTTAAATGCTCGTAATTAGGGACCAATTGGAAGACATGAATGACCATCAAGGGTAATAAATTCTTTTATGTTACTTTAAAATATAAGTTATACACTAACTACGATGACTAAATGTAGTAATTGTTAATTTATATTATGTAGTTTGATTGGCTACCTTACCATGTGGAGGTTGTCAATGATGTGGTGGATAATGAGCATTCATTTCATGAAGTAAGTTGTGTGTGTCTTTCACTGATATACATTGAGATTATCGAACGTCATCATCCAAACAGAGTCATGAGACAGTTTGCATATGATCAGAGGATACCACATCCGACCCAGATTCATGAAGTTAATCCTCATAGGGTCAATCTTCTGGGTAAATCGTCTTCCAATTGGAAGAGGATGCATCAGTTGTGTATTGATTTTTGGGATGTTAGGGGGCACTATCTGGAGCCGGGTCTCCCCTTCACCAATACTATTTTATTCACCGCAAGATGATTACATTGCCGCTTGCTACCCTGATATTATTGTTTTGCTTGTGTGAAACCCCGGTAACATGGATCCCCGAGCTCATCTATTATGATATCAACCAAACGCAACTGCTGATCGGAATCTTGTGAGTTACACAATATGTTGATTTAACTGTATTGCATTTATTTTATATTATTGCTTTCTTATATTTTTCTTACTTTTGACATTTTTCTAGGCATCGATTTGTACCCAGGTGGAAGCTTCATTGGAAAATAGTACAGAGCTCTACGGATCCGACATCACGTAACTTGTTGACCTGTGCAACCTCCGAGTTACGAAACTCTCTACGTGTTGTTGGCTCTGTTGTGGGTTGTTGACCTTGAAAAGTCTAATTACAGAGGCTTTTATACAGAGACCGCTCTGAAGCCCTAGAGACTATGTTGAGGGGAGGTGTTACGTACACATTGATAGATACGTGGGGAAGTCACACATATTCAGAGAGAGATGGATGTATGAGAGCTTACGTGGAGATACCCATAATCCCGTGTCTCTTCATCAACCTGAAGTGACATACCTTCCACATCTGGTGTTGGAGACATACCTTCTACCCTCAGAACTCGAGACTCATATATTCTGACCCTGGACCTAGTACAGACACACATTGGTATACGTGAGCTGACGCTGGAGATATAACTTCTCAATATGGAGTTGCAAATATGGATATAGATTTTGGTGATCCTTCGTTCTCCCTCAAACTTGATCATACATATGAGGCACCACTGCTAGTTGAGTCATTCAATTCCCCGGTAGATGTCGACATGGAGTGTAGTACATTTGAGTATACACCTTCTGGTACAGTTGTCCACACTCGAGATGGAAAACTTCTTTTGCTTGGGTCAGATCGTTCGAGACCACTTCCATGGACACCTAAATGAAAGACTTTTATTATGTATTTTGAATGAATTTGATTTGTGAATTTGTATTAATGTTATTTTATTGTTGATTTTAATTGTATTTCTAATGAATTTGAATTGCAAATTCAATTTTTTCCTGAATTGTGCACTGTTTTATGATTCTGAATTCTATTACAACTGGTTCTTAAATTATGTTTCTATGTTGCAATTTTCTGTTAAATTTGTAGATTTTGTGAAGGCTGGATTAGAGAGGTTGGATTCTGGGAATTTGTCTTCTAGAGGATGGATTCCCAAAATATGTCTTCTTTAAGGTTTGTTGTGGTAAATTGGGGTAAGGGTGACATATTTCTTGAATCCTCCTTCACGAAGGACGGGTTTCAAGAATTTGTCCTTAGCTGACGTGGTCAATATTGTTCCACGTTAACTGAAGACATATTCCCAAAATTCGTCCTTTTTTGAAGACGGATAAATCCGTCATCGCCAAAACATTTCCTCCCCATAAAAAAATGTCATGTGCGGATAAATCTGCCAAAACACCACTGTTCTGATAAAAAACTCGAGAAACCGACCCGTAATCAATATTGTTTTTTTATGGTAGCACAAGTATCCAATCGACTAATGTGTATGACGGAAATACCCTTTTATATAACACCACATAACTCGAGATAGGTTAGACGTACTATACCTTACTTTGTTAGTTCTACCTTCCTTAGACAAATAGTCCTTGATCCTTGACCATGCCAATATATTTATTGTAAGGTTTTGTATATTGATTTAAAGCATCTTCAAATGAAAATATATTTAACAATGTTTTTACTAGCTGCGAAAATAAAAATCCCTATTCTTATTTCCATTCAAAATAAATAGAGAATGCTGACATAAATTTTACCATACCTTTACAAAGAAGAAAGATGGGATTACATGATACATATATGTGAGAGGCGTTCTCCAAAGAAACATCAACACAAGTCTTCTCGTTCTTCGATTAATATTTTTTCAAAATTTCTTGCAATGTCATGGTTTCTCGTGATCCTCTTGTGCTCAGTCGTGTTATCAGAAATGTTGTTTATGGCATTTCCTATTCAGTGAAAATGGTATACACAATCCAGCACTTATGTTCTTTTCTCCTTTCTAATTTTTTTTTTCTTTTCTCTTGGGTTTGTTCATTGACATAGATGTTTTTCTTCCGTCTGCAATATTTATCTATGGGAAAAAAGGAGACTAAATGGACTATAATGGCTTTTTATGTACAAAGAAAAGATGTACTCCCTCCATTCCTAAACTTTAGACAATTTTAGAAAATTAAGGAACTTGTCATTTTCACCAAACATTTCAATATTACGCCTCTCTCTCACTTCTATAGAATAAGAAAAGAAAGGAAAAAAATAGAGATGGCAGAGGCGGCGCATAAAAGAAATGTCGAGTGTATAATTGGAATAAATTGTTGACAACTAATAAAACAACCTTAAACGACAATTAATTTGGATACCTATAAATCTACTAAACGACAATTAAATGGGAATGAAGGGGGTATCGTTTTTCAATAAATTGCTCTAGATTTTCCCTCCTAATCCATCCAGAGAAAAAATAAACAAAAAAGGAAGTAGACGCCTCTTGATTTTTGTGTTTATAATTGAACAGAAACTTATCTCAAATAAACTGGCATTTTAACTGATAACTGATAATGATTTGACCATCTTTGCAGGATTGTCACTAACATTATAAGGGTATAACAAATCAAAATGAGATATTATAAGGATTTCGCTTTCTGATTTTAGTTGGGATTATCTGGAATTATTATCCGATAATATCTCACTACCAAAAGAAGTTGACATTACGTGTAAGTTTGTATTTGAGACAACCTCTCACTGAATTAAAATAAATCTTTTGGACGAAACCTAATATAAGGCTTTTCAACCGCACCAAAAGTCTCCTAACCAACTACCAAAATATTTCGTCGTCCCTTTCTCTTCGTTTTCTAAACTCAACAAATTCAAGAGATAGCACTTGTTGTTCGTATCTCCGTGTGAATACTGATAGATAAAGAATCTGTAAGCATAGTTTTTTGTGGTTGGTGCGTTTTTGCAGAGACACATAGCGATGGTTGTTGAATCAGACTCGAAAAGAAATCTAAATAGTAAGCTTCTTTTTATTATTTAACTTGGTTATTATGACATTATCCTTTCAGGATGATTCATATGTTTTATTATTGAAAAAATGGCCCCAGACATCCCCCAACTATTTCAGTTTATCCTCTAAAATTTCCTTTACTATTTTTCAGCATTAAGAATCCCTCAACTTTTTACGGGGCAGCACATTAAGGATATACCACCCCAGGTACGGCGGAGTCCGGCCATTTTACAACACGTGAGTCTGCACATGCTAATTATTCAGGGGTAGAAATGTCATAACCTGCCTCGACCCGCGTAATGACCCATCATAATTGGGGATTTACTCTTCTCATAGCATTGGTGTCTATACCACTAACTTCCTCTGCAGATCCGCCTCAAGTTGCACCAACTCCACCACCGGAACACGGCACCGACGCTCCATCACCGTCTCCTTCCACATCTCCGTCGCCTTAGTCATCCTGAACTCGCCTCTGGCATCGCCACCTTCAGATTTATCTCCGGATAGTTCTCTATCGCCTTCTCCAACAACGGATAATTACCTCTAAAAAAAATAAAAAAAAATCCAACAAGAATTTACAAATGAACTCTGAAAAGTAGAAAATTTATCCCAAAAACAAGTCAATGAGAGCATTTGCAGGGAAGAAGTGGAATCAGTGATGAAAACTATGGGGTTTTTTTATATTAATTTTTTTGCTCGGTGCTTTTCACAGGCCGGTTGTTATCTCCGGCGACTCTTCTTTACCCTCTACATGACCAGTCTAAGCTTTCCAGCAAGCGAATCAATCAGGAACTCAAATTAAGAATTGACCAATTATAACTAATAGATAAAGTTGTTGGGATTCTCTCAATATCCCACATCGGTTGTGTTAGGAAACTAGAAAGGAGGAAAACCTTATAAATAAGGATCTTCTAGTTTAGTATGATTTGTGTGTGCCGCGTTGGGCGCCACCAACTCTATCCTCCCTTTTCTCAAATTCCCAAGTTACAACAGAATCAGAAAACCTAACTTTCTTCTCAGTCTTCGCGGTCTCCTTTTCTGTTCTTTCTCCATCTTTACTTCCTTGATTCTTCAAGGAATGACCATCAAAATGGTATAAATTCTTCCTTTTCTTCCTGCCTCGCATAACCAGACGGTTGCCTCTATACACTTTGCAGAAATTCCCAATTCCAACATACTTGTAACCCTTCGATGCCAATTCACCCAACGAAATTATGTTGGCACTCGAATCAGGTACAAATCTAACATCAGGAAATACTTTTACCTCATCATTGTGGAATTTTAGGCGGACTCGTCCAACGCCCTCAACCTTCACCTTCGAGTTGTTGCCCACTTTGATGTAGTCAAAGTCTCCCATCTGCAAAGTATCAAACACGTCTCGGTCCTTACAGATATGCACGTCAGCAGCATTATCCATAATCCAGTTTTAATGATTCTCAACAGTGTCATCCAAACATCTCGTCAAATATAAATCATCATAATCGTTGACCACATTTGTAGAGGAATCACATACCTTTGCCTTGCCTTTCATCTGTTTACGGAGATTTTTCAAATCATCCTTCATCTTTGGACAACGGTATTGAAAATGACCAACTTCCCCACAATAGAAGCACTCTACCTCGCTACAATCACCTCTCTGTTGAGATTTCCCTCTTCCATGGTCACCTCTATGAAGGGATTCATGGGCGGAAACTCGTTCCAAACACTCATGGATCCTCCCCTGAAGGATCCGCTCATATGAAACAATTCGAAAAAGCAGCAAGAAAAACTTACGTTTTGGATTCAAGAAGCTACTTCTTGAATGGAGGATGACGTTTCTTGGATCGGATGTTGCTACCGATTGATCTCCCTTTGCGGAAAGTCCCTCTACCGGTATCCACGCGACGAAACGGGCAGCGATTGCTAGCTCTTCGTATTTTCTGATTTTCGGGAAATAGAGAGAAAAAGGAGAGGCTGAAACTGAAATCTAATTTCAGAGACTTGGTAATATTTCGGCTGAAAAATCATAACCTAGGGTTTCGGCCAAGAGATCATTATATAGGGTGTGAGAGTTTGTTCCCATAACCAACTCTCACATCCTCAACTCCTCTCGCCAGTGGGAGTCTCTAACTCCCACGTCCCCTAGACTTCTGCTGGTAGTGGGAGTCCTTATCGGATAATAACTCCCACGTAATCCCAGCTATAGTAAAATACCAAAATTGCCCCTATCTCTAATTCGAATAATAAACACTTTATTATTTTCAGAAAGACAAATGTCAGATACAATGAACCTAGACACATTCTAGATTCATTGAATCTGGACATGAAGCTCGTTAGCTCGTCTATGCGTGTGACCCTGTAGGTTCATCTCACAATGGCAATGAAAACACACTTAGTAGTAGTATGTGTTCATAAATCACAAGCGGTCCCTAGCAGGACATTGTGACTACCCAAAGTGAATGAATATACAACGGAACCTAATATCAATCCACTATTTAATCCCTTTGTCTCGCGATATCCTAATTAAGCATAAGGCATGGTGGTCGTCACCCTTATTAAGCTTAATTGTATTTATGCTCGATCTCCAGGTAGACTGTTTCGACAAATAGCATTTGATAACCACTTTATCAAATACATTTGAGCACGGCCATGCATTTAAACAGTCTTTCCCTATCGAGGGGCCCATGGATATCTCTCTCTAATAATAGAGAGGGACAAATTCCTTACAATGTCTCTCACATTCAAGCTATGATAGGACACTACATCCGATCTCAGTCGTATTGATTACTCTGTTACAAGTAACGTCCGACTGAGTCAAAACGTGGCTCCATTCATACTAGAATCAATGAAGACATAAGGTCTAAGGATTCTAAAATAGTATTGAGGAAGTAATACTTATGACTTAAGACCATGAAGTATTACTTCTCGACTGGGATCACGTCCCAATTCAATGTATCCCTCATATATTGCATCTATGATGTGATTTGTATTAATTACACATGATCAGTAAAACAAGATCATCAATCAACAATCATACTAGTTTTATTTCATAGTAATTAAGCATTACATAAAACTAGGGACTTCTAGAATAGTAATTACACAAGCTAATGAGTTTTACTATCAAATCACACATTTGATAATCAAAAGCAAAATTAACTATTCAATTACATGCTCAAAAGATAACAAAACGCACAACATGTGCTAATGGTCCTAGGGCACTACTAACACTCTACTCTTGCTTCGATTCCTCCCTCTTCGAGAACTCTCTACCGCTAGTATTCGATCCTCCTCAGGGTAATCCTCATTCATAATCTGTTGATTCTCCTTCAAGGCTTTTGAAACCTCATTCAATTGCAGTGTGTTCTTTCCCGGCAACAGTGGCTGCACCAACGATTTATAGGATTTCGGTAATGAAGCCAATAACAGCAACGCCTGTTCTTCATCCTTAATTTCTTCCCCTGCATTCTCAAGTCGAGATACTAACTCATTAAATTTATTAGTGTGATCAATAAGATTACCTTTTTCTTCCATTTTGAGTGAATATAGATCCATCTTCATCTTCAATCGGTAAGTCAAAGTCTTCGAGAAATAATTATTCTCCAGAGTCTCCCACAACTTCTTTGGTGTCGTCTCTCTCAACACCGTCATCTTGATTTGTGGAGCCAAAGCCAATCGAATTGTACTAACCACCCTCTTCATAATTGTAGCCCACTCAGAATCTTTCATACCTTCTGGCTTTTCATCATCCAGAGCAGAATCAAGACCTTGCTGCACTAAATAGTCTTGAATCGTGCATTGCCATAAGGTAAAATCAATTTTTTCATCAAAGAGGGGAGATGGAACATCACTCTTCATCGGCACAACGGTGTTTAAAGAATCCATAATTTAAACACCGAAAACTTACCCGCAAACTAGATCTGCAACTTCTTTCGTCTCCTCCCAAGCCTGAACCTCGCGCTCTGATACCAGTTGTTGGGCAGCGGAACACTCCAAACAACAAATTATAATGGAAACGAAAAGAAAGCAGAAAAACAACACTAGAATATTAACGTGGTTCGGTCTCAACGCAGACCTACATCCACGACCCCGGAGGGTACAACCTTTCAACTATGTAATTTTTTAACGGAGTAAAAATTACAAACCCTCTTCTAAAACTCCAAGTCTAAACACTCACAAGACTCAAAGAGTTGGTACAAATAAACTCAACACTAGGTGGGTCTATTTATAAGGCCTTTTGTCTTGACCTTTTTCTTTTCTAACCAATGTGGGATTAGAGAAACATTACCTAACAAAAGTATGATTAACAAGTACTTAATCAAATCATAAAGTACTACTAACACAAAATCATAACCCGATTCAAGACACAAAAAAGGGGCAATAAATTGAATTACATGTAGTTAGATTTATACCATTAAACACACAACAAAAACATAAAAAAATATTCTATTTTACATCAATTGTAAAAGGAAATAAGAAAAAGACAGAGATATCAAATTGAAGGATATTTTTTGTATGCTGTTAAGCTTTAAAAACTTCTCTGCAAGAATCTGTTCAGTGAAAGAAAATTATCAAATCAAAAAACCAAATACAAGAATTCAATTTCTGAATTGAAAAAAAAAATAAAAAAGCACAAACCTTTGAAATTTAAACCAAGAAAACAAGAAGGCTTTTGAAAAAATCACCCAATTGAGCAAATGTTGAGATGAGACTGGTAAAAACTTGGGAATCACATTCGCAAGAAAAAAGAAAAAACCCCAGATTTTTATACATATAATTAGAGAGCAAATAAGCAAATCTAATTGGAGGCGGAGAAAATGGTGCTGCTGGACGGTGATGGAGGCTGAGAAATTGGTGGTCAGTGGAGTAAGAGAGGGATGGGAGGAGCGGCGGTGGTTTTGAGAAGAAAGGGAGTTTGTTTTTTTTATTTATTTTATGACAATTTTGATGGTCTTTAAGCGGGTCGGGTGGGTTAGGACATTTATACCCCTGGATTAAAGTCACGCGTAACTGACTTGTGTGTGTTTTGCCGGATTCCTCAGTGTTTGAGGTGGCATATCCTTAATAGGCTTCTCGTAAAAAGATAAAGGATTCTTAATGCTGAAAAATAGTAAAGAGGATTTTAGAGGCTAAACTGAAATAGTTGGGAAATGCCTGGGGCCATTCTCTCTTTATTATTATGTTTCTGTCTACGGATTCCAACAGATATTATATTGCATATTTGAAAAAATATATAATGAACATCGATTGCTTCTCAATCCAGAAAAAGAAAAAGGGAAAAGAAATCCCGAAAAGAGGTGGTAATAATTGTTAGCCCTAAGGGCGATCGAACTCGGTTTTTGATAATGGACAAACACTTGATGTTTGTGTCTAATGTTTTCATCTATGTGATAGAATATTGGAACTCAATATGGAAGCTCTAAGTACTTCAATCAAGCCTTGATCAAGCTTCAAAGATATCATTCAAGACACATTTCGTCAAGCTTGAAGATTGAAGACTTAGGTTAGTTAGGTTAGCTTTGTTGAAAATGGTATTTATCCTTAAGCTCTAACCAACGCTCTCTTGGACATAAGCTCTACACTATAGTCTTGCATTGCATGTTTTCATAAACACGTTTTTGAAAGGCTAAGTTTCAAATAGTGTTCGTATTTCAAAAGCCTTCGATTTCAAAGTATAAGTCTTGTAAAATGGTTTTCCAAAGTGCTCTTACTTGTTACATATTAAGAAAACATTTTAGACTTCAAAAGATTTCAAAACGTGTGTTAAGACAACTCTCCGAATGCCCTGAAAGTCGGTAAACCGAGATTATCTCGGATCAACCGAGGAAGAAACAGAGAGTTGGTCTGTCTTGGTTCGGTCGACCAAGAAGTGGTTCGGTCGACCGAGATTGCTTGGTTCGGTCGACCGACTTTAGGTTCGGTCAACCGAGTTTGGTTCGGCTCAACCGAGGTTGATTTTCGGTCAACCGAGGTGCACTGTTACTAGCCGTTATCTGACCGTTCCAGAGTCGTTTTTCAGCGAGATTTTGAAATGTATAAATACTCCAAAGCTTTAGAATGACAAAAAGACTTTGAGAGACTTGCAAAACATATTCTTATTGATTCCTTATCAAGTCTAAACACCTTGAAAGCAAATGCACTTCATTGTCATGATCTAAATGCATTCAAAGGTGAATTTGCAAAAGTAAGACAAAGAGTGAGCTTATTATGTTCAAAGAGCCAACAAGATGAGCTTCAAATGTAATTATCTTTCACTTAGAAGAGTGAACAACATTGTGCTTAATCTTTCATCTTATCCCCTTTCTTAGTGATAGGGTAATTGTTGTAAAAGTCCTACTTTGTGTGGGCAATTGTATAAGTCCTACTTAGTGTGGGCAAGCTCTTAGTGAGCTTCGTTGTTTAGTGGTTGTTTGTAAAACTCTTGGTGAGTTAGCCACTAGTGTAAAGTCCTACTTTGTGTGGGCACATTCTTCTTAGTGAAGTTGGCAAAATCCTTGGGTGCGGCTCAAGGTAGTGGAGGTAGATTCTTAGTGAATCGAACCACTCTAAATCTCTTGTCTTGTGATTTGCATTGGGTTTTGCTTTAGCTTTTGTTAAACTTGCACTTACCTAGAAAAAGATTGGAAATAGTTTGCAAGATTTATATAAACCCAATTCACCCCCCACTCTTGGGTTTCCTCAATTGGTATCGAGCCCGGTCTTCATATTTAGTTTAACCGCTTGAAGAAAAGATTATGGCCGGTTATTCCGCATTAGCCTACCAAGAGGGGTCTTCCACCGATAGACCACCACTTTTTGATGGAAATCATCTTGATGCTTGGAAGGATCGATTCAAGTTATATGTGTGCTCCATTGATTTCTCTTTATGGCATATAATTGAAGAAGGTCCATATGTACCCAAGAAGATGGTGGAAGGTGTTCAAACTCCAAAGAAGGACAATGAGCTAAATGAAGTTGAGTTCAAGATGATGACGCAAAATTACAAGGCAATGAATTTTCTTAGTTGTGCCTTGAGTCCGGAGGAGTACAACCGTGTCCTTGGAAGCAAATCCGCCCACTCCATGTGGAAAAGGCTTGAAGATACTCATGAAGGATCAAGCTCTTCAAGTGACAACGGTGATGATGAATACGCCAACTTGTGCTTCATGGCTTTTGGTAATGAGGTACATCCTTCTCCCTCTATTTCAAATTCTTATGATGAGGAGGATGATGCTAATGAGCTTTTAATTGATATGTATGATCAATTGAAAAAATGTGCAAAGCAAAACCATGAAATGAAGCGTAAAATTGAATACTTGCTTGAAGAAAAAGCCAAGTTGGTTGATGAGAATAAAAAGTTGTGTGATGATGTTAATTGCTTGAAAAGTGAAAATGATGATCTTATTACTACTTGCAATTCATCTTCATTACAACACATAGAAGCTTGTGTTAAAGTGTCATCTTTAGAAAACAAGCTTGTTGAATTTGATCTTTTGGAAAACAAAGTTAAAAACCTTACCCTTCTTGTTGAAAACTTTTCAAAGGGTAAGAAGAATCTTGATCAAATTCTTGGTATGCAACGTGCTTCACATGATAAACATGGTCTTGGTTATAATGCTAATCACAATGATCATGCTAGCTCCTCTAAGTTGCATAAGAATCACTTTGACATGCAATGTGCTTCACATGATAAAAAATGGCCTTGTTTATATTGCAAATCATGTTGATTGTGCTAGCTCTTCTTATATTTCTAAGAATGTTGTTGTAAATGCTAGTATGTCACATAGGCCAAGTAGTTATCCTTTGCATGCTCACCAATCTTCCAAGCCACACATTCATTGCACATATTGTGGAAAACATGGTCATACTAATGCTAGATGCCATGTTAAGAAGAAGATTGAAAAAGGGGTTAAAACAATTTGGAGAGTTAAACGTATTTTAACTAACCCCCATGGACCCAAACAAAAGTGGGTACCAAAAGCTTCTCTTCCCTTGATCTTATAGGTTCTTATAAGTTAGATGCATGCCACAAAGCTTCAATGTTGTAGATTCGAAGAAAAGTGGCATTGGGGAGAAAGTCAAAGGAGATGTGCCTATAGTAGAAATTCAAAAGCACTCCTTAACACTTGGATTCTCAAAGCTCAAATGTTGATCAATTGGAGAACCAAGTTGGTAAGTTACTAAGAGCAAAGCTTCAAGTGATGACAAGTGTCAAAGTGTTAATCCAATGTCTTCATCACTTGGTAAGAAAGCAAAGGTATCAAAATCATCTTCTCATAACACTTTAGTTAATGTGTTCAAGTGGTTTTTTGATATATATCCTTATATGCTTGCTCTTATATATGGTGCATCTCACATGCTTGAATTCTATATTTATATAGATGACCTTTAGCATGCTCTTGTTTATTCATATCTAATGAACTAAGGTATCTATGAGATGTAGCATATGCAACTTGATTGATTCTTGTTTTGTTATGTCATATTCATTTAAGAATCCATCTAGTTGTTTTTGTTTTTTTTTATCCTTAAGCATATATGTGTTCACTTGAGAATTTGAGCTAATCTTGATGGACCTTTGAAAAGGTACCAAATTAGTTCTCAAGAATTCCTTGTAGGTAACAAAGAGTTCTAAAACTTCAAGAAGAAGATATGAACTACAAGGAAGGCACAAATGAGCTAAGACTCCAAGAAAAGAGTCAAATGCCAAGGATCACACGAGATGCCTCAATGGACTTGATTGACAAAGAAGATCTACCAAAATGGTAAGAAGTCCAAGCTCAAAGAGCATTGAGGTACAAGGCTTAACTCATCTCCTATTAGTGGTCATTATGTGTTTTTGATCCTTATGGGCTATTATTTGATGAGTTAAGAAGTTGTCTAGAGAGTGTGTGCTTATTGGATTATGGTTTATGTACATCATGTTTTGCTTGTCAACATGTTAAAAGTGTATTCCATACTTGACAAGAATGATGGTTTAAAAGCATAAACTTGGTTATTGAAACTCTCTTTTTAATGTGCATTTGATCTTTTATCTTGATATCGTGTCTTGTGTTCTACTTATGTGATCTTAATTGCTTAAAGTACAAACACAATCACAATTGATATCTATGTCTTAAAGAATGCACATACCATATCTCTTTGGTGCTTGAACTTCATTTACATATGCTTAACATGATGCGCTTGATTTTTATCGTTTTTTGAGTATCATGTTAAGAAGTTGCATCATTAAGAGATATAGGGGGAGTCTTCATATGTTTTTATCTTATACCCCCTTATATGTGATGTATTCTCAATTTTTCATATTTTACATCATCACATCACTTATTGGCTTGGTTTTCAACTTTCTTATCTTATAGCCAATTTGTGTTAGTTATTTTGGGAGTTATACATGTTATACATGTTCATATTCTACATGTGTTTTCCCTAAATAACTATGAGATCATATACTTTGATATTGGTATTATTCTTTTGTGATCTCATTTAAGCTTTTGGTTAGTCTTGCTTCTAGAGTGTTATACTCATTTAGCTAACCATTAACTTATTAGAGGAATGTACTACAATTGGTATCTTACAATTCCTCTAAATTTTTTGGTTGTGATACATATGCTTAACTTTTATGTTTTAACAATTAGTATCACATCCCACTCTTGTTAGCTATATTTTCAATTTGTTTTTCATCTTAAAGAGCTAACATGTTTTGTTTGATAAACGGGGAGATTGTTCTTTAAGGTTTATTCCTCATCTCCTTTGTTTTAGCTTAGGTTGATATTCTTTTTGAGCCATATATGACCATCTTTTGATTTATGTGTTATTATGGACCCCTCTTTGTTTAGAAATCAACCAAGCTTATTCTTGATCAATCCTTTGTCAAAATGATTTATGATCTTTAAGATTGATCTTTTAAACCATTACGGATTCTCATTTGTTTTTAAAAGTTTTTCTTCAATTGATATCAGTTTTGTTTTCAATTGGTATTAAATTTTTTTTTTCAATTGGTATCATTTTTTTTAAAGGGAGAATTCGTATATTTCATCAAGCTTCTCCAATATTAATCTTTACTTTTCGCTAAATGCTTTTCTTATTGGCGCTCTGATAGCCCTTTTTGATGTTGACAAAAAGAGGGAGAATTTTTAGTGTTGCAAATGTGCCATGAGAATTATTTTACAAAAAGGAGAAAGCTTAGAACTTTGCAAAATGGGAGAGATAAGGGATTCTCTAAAATAGGGGGAGTAGAATAATTTGTTATCTACTTGTCTAGATCCTTAATATCCTTATCTCATGCATTCATGTTTATATACTTTAAAGTTTTATCTTTTGTATATTATTCCCATTTGCATCAATGTTTTGTCATCATAAAAAAGGGGGAGATTGTTAGCCCTAAGGGCAAAGTTACTCTATGATGTTTTTGATGATAACAAACCATTGAGAGTTCTAATGTTTGTGTGAGCAATGTTCTTTATTATAGGATCCTTAGCACTCACATCGACATTGATGAAAATGGTAAGTTAGCTTCTTGTGTAAACTAAGGTATGTATAATACACACAAGAAAGCTACTTGATGGAAGGAAGGAGGCAAGGAGGATGGTTGGGAAATAGGGCTCTTCTAAGAGTCCCTAGATGC
This sequence comes from Vinca minor, assembly GCA_026122235.1. Classification (NCBI taxonomy): domain Eukaryota; kingdom Viridiplantae; phylum Streptophyta; class Magnoliopsida; order Gentianales; family Apocynaceae; genus Vinca; species Vinca minor. Next base: position 1,595,130 of record JAOCZM010000191.1, read on the forward strand.
ATTTGGCAAAAAGAAGTTTATCATGCTAGTGCTTTAGTCTTCATTAGTTTTATCTTGAAAGCACTAGTCTTTGCTCTTATTTGTTATAAGATCTTTTTGCCATGCTTCATCATGCTTCCTTGTACTTAATATTGTCCATATCCTATCTAATTACATCAAAGTTTGACATAATCAAAAAGGGGGAGATTGTTAGCCCTAAGGGCGATCGAACTCGGTTTTTGATAATGGACAAACACTTGATGTTTGTGTCTAATGTTTTCATCTATGTGATAGAATATTGGAACTCAATATGGAAGCTCTAAGTACTTCAATCAAGCCTTGATCAAGCTTCAAAGATATCATTCAAGACACATTTCGTCAAGCTTGAAGATTGAAGACTTAGGTTAGTTAGGTTAGCTTTGTTGAAAATGGTATTTATCCTTAAGCTCTAACCAACGCTCTCTTGGACATAAGCTCTACACTATAGTCTTGCATTGCATGTTTTCATAAACACGTTTTTGAAAGGCTAAGTTTCAAATAGTGTTCGTATTTCAAAAGCCTTCGATTTCAAAGTATAAGTCTTGTAAAATGGTTTTCCAAAGTGCTCTTACTTGTTACATATTAAGAAAACATTTTAGACTTCAAAAGATTTCAAAACGTGTGTTAAGACAACTCTCCGAATGCCCTGAAAGTCGGTAAACCGAGATTATCTCGGATCAATCGAGGAAGAAACAGAGAGTTGGTCTGTCTTGGTTCGGTCGACCAAGAAGTGGTTCGGTCGACCGAGATTGCTTGGTTCGGTCGACCGACTTTAGGTTCGGTCAACCGAGTTTGGTTCGGCTCAACCGAGGTTGATTTTCGGTCAACCGAGGTGCACTGTTACTAGCCGTTATCTGACCGTTCCAGAGTCGTTTTTCAGCGAGATTTTGAAATGTATAAATACTCCAAAGCTTTAGAATGACAAAAAGACTTTGAGAGACTTGCAAAACATATTCTTATTGATTCCTTATCAAGTCTAAACACCTTGAAAGCAAATGCACTTCATTGTCATGATCTAAATGCATTCAAAGGTGAATTTGCAAAGTAAGACAAAGAGTGAGCTTATTATGTTCAAAGAGCCAACAAGATGAGCTTCAAATGTAATTATCTTTCACTTAGAAGAGTGAACAACATTGTGCTTAATCTTTCATCTTATCCCCTTTCTTAGTGATAGGGTAATTGTTGTAAAAGTCCTACTTTGTGTGGGCAATTGTATAAGTCCTACTTAGTGTGGGCAAGCTCTTAGTGAGCTTCGTTGTTTAGTGGTTGTTTGTAAAACTCTTGGTGAGTTAGCCACTAGTGTAAAGTCCTACTTTGTGTGGGCACATTCTTCTTAGTGAAGTTGGCAAAATCCTTGGGTGCGGCTCAAGGTAGTGGAGGTAGATTCTTAGTGAATCGAACCACTCTAAATCTCTTGTCTTGTGATTTGCATTGGGTTTTGCTTTAGCTTTTGTTAAACTTGCACTTACCTAGAAAAGATTGGAAATAGTTTGCAAGATTTATATAAACCCAATTCACCCCCCCTCTTTGGTTTCCTCAATAATATTTCTTCTGACAAATAATCTATATATACGAAAAAAAGGGGAATAAAATGTTTCAAAGAAGAACCCGAACATTATAGTACTATTTCAAATCTTTTATAATTCTTAAAATAATATGTAACTTCCAAACATTCATTCAAATTATTTTGTTAAAACAGAAGGAAAAGAAGAAGGAAACTCATGATGGAATCAAGGGAAATGAACTACTGGAAGGAGTTATGAATAATTGCAGGAATTGGAAGAAGAATTTGAATAAAAGGACGAGTTTGGGCTGGACCAGTTTAAAGGAAATAAAAGACCCAGTCTATTAATAGTCCATTGTTGTAATCAGCTTGGGATTTTAGCCCACAACCCGATAGATTAAATTAGGTTTATACATTTTAGATATTTTTGTTAATCTTGTTTCTGATTGGCTAACAGCTAATCCAGGCAGTTATTGTTTAACCGCCCAACAAAGTATATAAATAGAGTTTTTTTGTGCTCTTTTCTAATTTGATGAAAATTTGAAAAAATTTCCCAAAATATCTAATGCTTTGCTCTCTATTTTGTTCATTTTCCTTCAAGTTTTATCATATTTAACTCTAAAAATAAATTTTGTAACCTCCACATTTTAGTTTTGTAACTCCTATCTTTAATGATGAAAATGAGTTATATAATGCATTTTTCCCCTATAAAAAGAGTTTGAGACTTCGAGAAATGAAAAAAAAAAAAAATTGACACTTTAACATACAAAAACTCTCTCAATTTTCAAAATACTCTATTTTCCTTGTCATGTTATTTTTTATTTGGGCAAATAGATTGGATTAGTTCATCACAAGTTTTCCAGTGAACATGCTCATTGCGGAGACAACGAGAAATGAGTTTTAATTTTTTCTTGGAACCGTGACTAACAACTATCACTCACACGTAGAAAGGTCTTCATATCTAGTGACTTTGTCATGACTCCCACATGCTTACTTTCTTTATCCTATTTTTCTTATATTTATATTTTCCGTAAATTTTTTAGTATGGGCAAGATTAAATATTTATTTATATACTGATTCTAACCATCTAAAAACGTGAGAAAGTTATGTTATGATCACAAATGAATTTTTTTGAAAACTTAATTTCAAAATCAGTCCTCTTTAACATCAATAGTAGTATCTGTCTTTTAGGAATTTAATATTCCCGTAAGCGAATATTAGCAACTGGGTAGAGCAAAATTATGGTGCCAGAGCCTCGTAAATTAATTACTAGTGTACTTTGGTCAGGCCTGACTCTTACCATGTTCAAAGTGACATGTAAAATCGGGCCACTTATTTTGAGAGGCTTTAAAATTTTAAAATTCATTTAATATTTATGTTACCTGAATTTGATTGCGAGTATCGAATGTAGATACATATCTAAATGTCATATGTTTATACCTCTAAACGTAAGAATACGAGGACGCTTCTTGTAATTCGGTTACAAGTACCTGGATACATAAATAATTAGGGCATAAAAGAAAATTGACGAATTAATTACCTTTTAAAAGAATTGAAGGGAAAATATATATTTCTCTCTTACAAAATAAAGAAGTAGTACATGAGTATTTATACATGTGTATCTACACAATATTAGTCAACTACTAATTACTCCACACCACACAATAATTAGGCAACTACTATACATTAGAATAAACTAATATAGCATATGTCCTAATTAATTAAACATTTATTAGGTAATTCTTAAATAGAATCTTCCAATACTCCCCCTCAAGTTGGAGTGTGGATATCGAGAACACCCAACTTGCTAACTAGATAATTGAATTGCCCTTGACCCAAACTTTGGTTAACACATTGGCAAGTTGCTCCTTTGTGCCCACATGACAAGTAACAAGTGTTCCATCTTGGACCTTTTCTCGAACAAAGTGACAATCAATCTCGATATGCTTAGTTCTTTCATGAAAGACTGGATTGGCAGCAATGTGGAGTGCCGACTGACTGTCACAATACAACTTAGCAGGCCCCAAAGTGACTCCAAGAGATTTGAACAACTCTCTTAACCAAACTAGCTCACTTGTTGCATTCGCCATAGCTTTGCATTCAGCTTCAGCTGAAGATCGAGAGACAACCTGTTGCTTTTTTTATCTCCAAGAAATAGGAGCGTTTCCTAATTGAGCAAAGTACCCTGTAACAGACCTCCTAGTTGTGGGACAAACGGCCCAATTAGAATCACAATTAGCCACTAGTCCTGCATTGGGATTGTTTCTAGGAAGAAAAATTCCTCTTCCCGGATTACCCTTAATATAACGAAGAACTCGAATTGCAGCATCCCAATGTCTTTCCCTTGGATTTTGCATGAACTAACTAAGATTATGGATCGCATAAGTGATGTCGGGCCTTGTGATGGTAAGATAAAGTAACCGCCCTACTAATCGCCTATATTGCCCTGAATCTCTGATTAACTTTCCACTATCATCATCGATTGTCAACTTGAGTTGTGTCTCCATTGGTGTAGAACATGGTCGTGAACCAGATAAACCACATTCTGTTAGAATATCAACGGCATACTTTCTTTGACACAGAAACAAACCTTTGGGTGAATGTGCTACTTCTATGCCCAAGAAGTACTTGAGAACTCCAAGGTCTTTGATAGTAAATTTAAAATCCAAGTACCTTTTATTTCTTGGCATGTTTTGAGGTCGTTTCCTGTGAGAATGATGTCGTCAACATAAACTAGGATCACAATAAAAATATTACCTCTCCGATAGATGAATAAGGTAGGTTCTGTTGCAGCCTGCCTAAAACCAAATTTGGAAAGCTCTATGGTGAGCTTGCCAAACCAGTTTCTTCCCGCTTGTTTCAACCCATATATAGACTTCTTGAGCTTGCAATAAAGATTTGGCCTAGGTAGAGGAAATCCAGGTAGTGGTTCCATGTAAATATCCTCTGCAAGATCACCATGAAGGAATGCATTGTTAACATCTAACTGGAAGATGCTCCAATTTTTGGAAACTGCCAAAGCCAAAAGACATCGAACCGTGGTCATTTTGGCAACTGGAGCAAAAGTCTCAGTGAAATCCTCCCCCTCGACCTGATAGTAACCTTTAGCCACCACGCGAGATTTAGGGCGTTCTAGAGACCCATCAGCGCGAAACTTCAATTTATAGACCCAGGCTTTTTTCCAGGAGGTAATGGTGCATAAATACAAGTGTTGTTACTCTCAAGGGCGCGCATTTCTGCTTCCATAGATTTTCGCCACATAGGAGAACGAGCAGCTTCTGCATAGCTGCGAGGCTCTATATAACGGGTCAGAGAAGCCAAGTATCATTTATGGGAAGCAGAAAAATTCTCATAAGATAAATAATTATGTAGTGGATAGACCATACCTGAAGAAGCCGTTGGAGAAGGGTGAGTTGATGGAAGAATTGTGTTGCAAACATAATCGCGAAGCCGAACAGAAGATTGAGTATTGCGTGTGGACCGACGAAGCGGTACATTCGAATTTAAACGGGGAGTGAATTGATCATGAACTTCCCCTGAAGGTAAAACAGGTAGAGGCGGGTGGAAATTATGTGGATTAATGGCAGGGTTGAAGTCACCGGGAATGGTCTCAAGGATGGGCTGGGAATGTGGGACTAGATTGGTCTCGCATGCTGAAGGTTCAATGGATGGGGCTGGGGGTTGCGGCTGGACCAAAATAGGTTCTGGGCCAGATGGGCCGCAAGAGGAACGGCCCAGGTGAGGCTGCATGGGGCCGGTCGGCGAACGGGTCAGGATTTCAGGTTCGTGGGTCAAGTCTGCTCGAGGGTCACGCGGGTCCGCGAAAGAAGAAGCTGTGGGCTGATTGTTTTGGACAGGAAAAGCTGGGCTGTCTGGACTGTGCCGAGGGCTGACAGGGTCTGAACCTGGCTCGGCTGTTCCTAGATGCTCTGGGCTGTATGGAAAAATCAGCTGGGTTACTCACTATTTCCATTGGGATATTTTGTGTATTAGGTGAAAGATTTTGTGATAATGGTGCGAACGGATAAATGTCCTCATAAAAGTGAACATCTCGCGAGACAAAAAAATTTCTAGAGTGTAAATCATAATCTTTCCAACCCTTTTGCCCCATAGGATATCCGACAAAAATACATTTGGTGGATCTTTCAGTGAATTTATCTCTCGTGGGATTTGTGTTATGAGCATAACAAAGAGATCCAAAAACACGAAGATGGCTAAAGTTTGGTGGTTTTCCAAATAGAATTTCATATGGAGTTTTATTATTTAGGATTTTACTAGGAGTGTGATTCACAAGATGCCCCGCAGTTAAAATACATTCCCCCCAAAAACGAATTGGTAAATGTGCCTCGAAACGAAGGGCTCGTGCGACATTTAGAATGTGCCTATAATTTCTTTCTACCCGCCCATTTTGTTGAGGAGTATAAACACATGATGTTTCGTGAAGTATACCGGTTTGGGAAAAGAAATCTCTAAGACTTACAAACTCGGTTCCATTATCACTCCTAACTCTTTTGATGACTCCTTGAAATTGAGTGGATACCATTTTGTGAAAATTAATAAAGACATTTTTTGTTTCACTTTTTTCCTTAAGGAGATAAACCCAAACACATCTAGAGAAATCATCCACTAAACAGAAAAAATAATGCGCCCCAGTTAAGGAAGGTGTTTGGTATCAGAGCAAAAACGATCCTGAAAAGAAAAAAAACGAGATTAAAAAAAAACAAATTTTATCTCCTGACCAATATGTCGGAGACAAACAACGTCATTGACACCACAGCGCATTGCGCGAGCTACTCAGGACCAGCGCAAGACGCGGCCTATTTAGTGCAGCAAGGACCAGCATACGGTGCGGCCTATTCAGTGCAGCAAACAGCTACCACCTCTTTGGACAAAGTGCAATTGAGAGAAATGGCTCAGGAAATAGCTGGAATAATCCAAGAAAATAAAGTTGCGGCCTTTCACACCACTGGTAAAAATGTCGCCGTTTATTCTTTTCCATGGATTCTTGATAGCCGTGCCTCTCATCACATTACTTGCGAGAAAAATAAATTGGAGAACTTGCAAAATCTGGTAATTCCTATTGGCATGAGTTTTCCTCCCCCTCGACTTGAGAGTAACCTTTAGCCACCACGCGAGATTTAGGGCGTTCTAGAGACCCATCAGCGCGAAACTTCAATTTATAGACCCAACGGTTGGAAACAGGCTTTTTTCTAGGAGGTAATGGTGCATAAATCCAAGTGTTGTTACTCTCAAGGGCGCGCATTTCTGCTTCCATAGATTTTCGCCACATAGGAGAACGAGCGACTCTCGCATAGTCTGCGAGGTCTGATATAACGGGACAGAGAAGCCAAGTAACATTTATGGGAAGCAGAAAAATTCTCATAAGATAAATAATTATGTAGTGGATCCCAACATATCCTCCCTTCTCTCAATTTCCCAAATTACAACTTAAACAGAATAAGGAAACCTATCACTATTGGGATCTTGAGAATCTCTAACAAATCCTCCCTTTTCTCAAGTTCCCAAATTACAATTAAAATAGAAAAAAACCCCTAACCCTAGGTCTTCTCTTGGGTTTCTTCTCTATTTCGTCTCAGTTTTACTTCCTTGATGTTGGGGTCAAGGAATGCTTCTTTGCTCTCATCACAGTCACGGAAACTTGCGCCTTCTTCTAAGATCTGCGCTTCTCCCAGGACTCGAACTCATCACAGTCTCGAACCTGACGCTCTGATACCATAAAAGAATTGAAGGGAAAATATATATTTCTCTCTTACAAAATAAAGAAGTAGTACATGAGTATTTATACATGTGTATCTACACAATATTAGTCAACTACTAATTACTCCACACTACACAATAATTAGGCAACTACTATACATTAGAATAAACTAATATAGCATATGTCCTAATTAATTAAACATTTATTAGGTAATTCCTAAATAGAATCTTCCAATACCTTTTATAAAGGGAAATATGCCTCTAATATCCTCTTCACTATAGCTAGACGAAGAAGATCACCATTGGAGTACCCAATATTTGTTTGACACACCCGATAAGGATCTCATACTCACATTCATGTCATATCGTTTGGGACACAGGTGCAACAACAAAAACAAAGAGCCCAAATAAAATAGCTGAAAGAATACTTTTGCCTGATAACAGACTGCGCTTTTTGTATTGTTCAAAGTAATGTAGTTTTCTTTCTTCTTGTAATTATTAGTATGCACGCAATTTTTGGAGAATTTCAATATGAAGGTCCATGTTATTGTTTCGCAGAAGCTTTGCTTTCGTACTTTATGGAACATGTATACATCTTCTCTTTTACTATTGACCTATCTCAGTTTAATATTGAATATTTTCTCATGGAGTACAATATGAGGAGAGCTTTATATGGTGGCATTCTACCATTGTCAAACAAATTAGTTGACCCTTCCGGTAAATAAGCCAGTCTTTTGGGTTGCTCCAATTCCAACAAGAGAGTTTCAACATTCAGTGATTTGTGGATACTCAATATGCTCTGCAGCCCCTGAAAAGTAAGGTTAGAGGTATTAGGTAATGTTTCTCTAATCCCACATTGGTTAGAAAAGAAAAAGGTCAAGACAAAGGCCTTATAAATAGATCCACCTAGTGTTGAGTTTATTTGTACCAACTCCTTGAGTCTTGTGAGTGTTTAGACTTGGAGTTTTAGAAGAGGGTTTGTAATTTTTATTCCGTTCAAAAATTACATAGTGAAAGTTTGTACCCTCCGGGGTCGTGGATGTAGGTCTGCGTTGAGACCGAACCACGTTAAAATTCTTGTGTTATTTTTATGCTTTCTTTTCGTTTCCATTATAATTTATTGTTTGGAGTTGTTCCGCTGACCAACAACTGGTATCAAAGCAAGAGGTTCAGGCTTGGGAGGAGACGAAAGAAGTTGCAGATTTAGTTTGCGGGTAAGTTTCCATTGTTTAAATTATGGAGTCTTTAAACATGGTTGTGCCGATGAAGAGTGATGTTCCATCTCCACTCTTTGATGGAAAGATTGATTTTACCTTATGGCAATGCACGATTCAAGACTATTTAGTGCAACAAGGTCTTGATTCTGCTCTGGATGATGAAAAGCCAGAAGGTATGAAAGATTCTGAGTGGGCTACAATTAAGAAGAGGGCGGTTAGTACAATTCGATTGGCTTTGGCTCCACAAATCAAGATGACGGTGTTGAGAGAGACGTCACCAAAGAAGTCGTGGGAGACTCTGGAGAATAATTAATCCTCGAAAACGTTGACTAACCGTTTGAAGATGAAGATGGATTTGTACTCACTCAAAATGGAGGAAAGAGGTAATCTTATTGATCACACTAATAAATTTAATGAGTTAGTATCTCGACTTGATAATGCAGGGGAAGAGATTAAGGATGAATAACATGTGTTGCTGTTATTGGCTTCATTACCGAAATCCTATAAATAGTTGGTGCAGTCACTATTGGCAGGAAAGAACACACTGCAATTGAATGAGGTTTCAAAAGCCTTGAAAGAGAACCAACAGATGATGAATGAGGATTACCCTGAGGAGGATCAAATACTACCTGTAGAGAGTTCTCGAAGAGGGAGGAATCGAAGCAAAATTAGAGGTGACAAAAGAAGAGGGAAATCTCGGCAGAGAGGTGATTGTAGCGAGGTCGAGTCCTTCTATTGTGGGGAATTTCGTCATTTTCAAAGCCGTTGTCCAAAGATGAGGGATGATTTGAAAAATCTCCGTGAACAAATGAAAGACAAGGCAAAGGTATGTGATTCCTCTACAAATGTGGCCAATGATTATGATGATTTATATTTGACGAGACGTTTGGATGACACTGTTGAAAATCATTCAAACTGGATTATGGATAATGCTGCTGACGTGCATATCTGCAAGGACCGAGACGTGTTTGATACTTTGCAGATGGGAGACTTTGGCTAAATCAAAGTGGGCAACAACTCGAAGGTGAAGGTTGAGAGCGTTGGACGAGTTCGCCTGAAATTCCACAATGATGAGGTAAAATTACTTCTTGATGTTAGATTTGTACCTGATTCGAATGCCAACATAATTTCGTTGGGTGAATTGGCATCAAAGGGTTACAAGTATGTTGAAATTGGGAATTTCTGCAAAGTGTATAGAGGCAACCGTCTGGTTATGCGAGGCAGGAAGAAAGGGAATAATTTATACCATCTTGATGGTCATTCCTTGAAGAAGCAAGGAAGTAAAGCTGGAGAAAGAACATAGAAGGAGACCACGAAGACTGAGAAGAAAGTTAGGTTTTCTGATTCTGTTGTAATTTGGGAATTTGAGAAAAGGGAGGATATGTTAGGTAATATTTCTCTAATCCCACATTGGTTAGAAAAGAAAAAGGTCAAGACAAAAGGCCTTATAAATAGATCCACCTAGTGTTGAGTTTATTTGTACCAACTCCTTGAGTCTTGTGAGTGTTTAGACTTGGAGTTTTAGAAGAGGGTTTGTAATTTTTATTCCGTTCAAAAATTACATAGTGAAAGTTTGTACCCTCCGGGGTTGTGGATGTAGGTCTGCGTTGAGACCGAACCACGTTAAAATTCCTGTGTTATTTTTCTGCTTTCTTTTCGTTTCCATTATAATTTGTTGTTTGGAGTGTTTCGCTGCCCAACAAGAGGTTCATTCAATTTTATCTTTTTCCCCCTTCAACTGCTTCTTTTTTTATGTGCAAGTTTCGGTCATCAAATCATATATAGAGCGAGAGATAGATATAAAAATATCATTCAGTGTACAAAAGGAAAATAGGGGATCAATCTTTAATAGTATAGAAACTAAAAAAAAAATGTTTTTTCCAAGTATTGTTTAATACTCCCCCATCCCTAAATAAGGTTAATTAACAATGGATTATTTCATGTGAATTAAGAAATTCCTAAAAACAATGAAAGTTAAAGCCAAAAGACTAATATATCCTCATTAAATACATTTTGAAAAATGAAATTGTGGCTAAAAGAAAAGTAAGAAGAGGGTAAAAATAGTAAAAGTTCATTAAATTTTCAATGATAGTCCAAATGTTAACATTATTTTGGGACAAATTTGAAGTCCCAAATGTTAACATTATTTGGGGATGGAGGGAGTAGTTTTTTACATGTTATTATTATATTGTAAATGAAATTCGTCTAGTTGAAGGGAAATTTGGAGCATCGTTTGAGAAGTGTTTGGCTTTCGTTATCTTCAAGAAAGAAAAAAAAAGATAAAAATTAATAAAAATGAAAACTGAGTTTGTGATATTAGTAAAATGTGTTGAAAGTCTGAATCTGTATTCTTTGTCATGAAGTTTGGAACATGCAAGTTTCAAGGACATTTTAAACTGGAGCTTAATTTGAGTTCCTAATTGTTTATTGAATGAATACCACAAGTGTAAAATATGTATATGAGCCAAATAATTTAGAGAATCTTCTAAGTCTGTACTTAGGAGTACAATTCTCTTAGAGAATTTACATAGAGATGTTTTGTGATTCGAATAGAAACTAGAAATGGTAATAAGTTGTGATATTCGTAGATAGTTGCTTCTTATCTTTCTAAGTCTAAAACTAAGGGGGAGTGTAGCTAATAAGTTCGAAATCTACAAAATAGATGTTAAGATCACTTGAAGTAAAATATTACAAGAATAATGTCTGACAAAGGAGATAAATTTAAATATTGTGATATTAACAGAACATTTCATGGAGTCACTCCTATATAGTCACCTCAGTCATACTATGTTATGTAATTCAGATAAATAATGTAACCTTGATATAGATATAGTGGCTTCTAAGTTGATTAGCTTTTTGTCTTGAGGTTATGTTGGGGTTAAGAGCTAATAGTATTATATGTTAAATTGAGTGCTTCTTAAAGATAAAGATAAACCTTTTAAATTATGGTAAAAAATATATTTAGGCTTGATTTCGTGGAAGTGTTGGGGTATTTGAGAAAGTAGTATTCCATAACTTAAGTAGAAGAAAATATGTTTGGGAAGTATTGATGTAATTTGTGGATATGTAAAGATCGTAGTTCCCTATATTTGATCTAAGAATTAATTTGAAGTAAATGAAATAATGGATAATTTAATTATTGGAGCACCACGTAATTGAACTTTTTGAGGATATATTTATTAGAGCATTTAGTAATGAAGTTGGAATATCTAGTAATTTGCAATCTTTTAAATTTCATTTGATAGTGGTAAAACATTTAGGAAAATGATATTGGGGTGCATTGTTTTTTACATTGTTATAAAGGGAGATCCACAAACTTAATAAAATGCTTTGATCTCTATAGACCTTCTTTTTTTGGGAACACTACTAGAAATTTGCTAAACAGCGATCGATCGAAATTTGCGACTGTATATATTGGGTCGCCAATATAAGCTCATTAGAGACCATGTTGCGACCACTTGTCTAGTGGCTCAAAACTTGTAGTAGAGTAGTCGCAACGTGGTCACAACATTTGGCTCCACTTACTATCTCAATCCAAATAATAAAGTGGTCGTAAAGTGGTGGCAATTTGCAACCTCTTCCGACCACCGTCTGTATTAAAAAAACTTCAATTAAAATATATGAACGCAGTTAAAGGAAAAATTCAGAATCCCCACAAAAAAAGCAGCTGAAATAAAATGGGATTCCATTCATTTAAAGGATCTACTCACGAGAAAGAATCAGTACCTTGTGATAGGAATTATACCTTTTCGTTCTGATCAAAATTGCCCGGATTCTGCTACTTTAAATTACTAATGGCAGCCTTCAGACTCCCGTCTCTGCCGGTATCCACACCGACCAACTTTGAACTTGTTCGTTGTGCTTGTGATGATAGTCACGAAATCTACGAACGTTGAAGACAATCTTCGTCAGCTTTGTTGATATAGAAATCAAACCCAAAATTTAGAGACAGGAAAAACAGTTTTTCTTCTTCTTTTGTGTTCTTGAGAGTGTCTATTAGAGAGCAACAAACTGGTTCGGTCGACCCAAGACAACTCTCGGCCAACCGGGTCCAATTTTACTTAATCTAATCGAACGTCCAATCCAATTGAGCCTGCCCAATCTAATTGAGCACCTATATCAATAGTAAACTCCAACAAGCCCAATCCAGTTGTTTATAGTGTGCGACCCATTTACATATTTTCTATGTTGGTCGTGACAACAATTGTCAACAATAATGAGAGGTATCTAGCAACACAAATATGATTTTTTGTATTAATCACTTTGTCCTCGATATCTAGATTGAACATAAGTCATGGAGAATGTCACACTTGTATAGTTCAATCAATCAGTTTCTTGATTCCCAATTCACATTTGTATACTCCCAATTCACAAATAGTCTGGTGATTCAAGTAATCACAATATGATCTTTTGTATTAATCACTTTGTCCTCGATATCTATATTGAACACAAGTCATGGAGAATGTCACACTTGTATAGTTCAATCAATCAGTTTCTTGATTCCCGAGTAGACTACTCAAATTACACTAATATCTCATATTAATTCACTTGTTCATGGCCATGAATTAGTATCACTCCATCAAGGGGCCAAAGGTATCACTCATGTTGTATATGAGGGACAAATCCTCTGTCTATCACACCACATCCTACACATGGTTCATAAATACACCCAACAGCATCAAAGTATAACATTTTCCATGTAGGAAATCTTGTGTGATCTCGAGTCGAAGGATTTATATACAAACAAAATCATTATAAGAACATTGTTGACATTTATACAATAATCCATGAAATGTTCTTATAAGCGGGTCTGTCCAATATCAAATACCAATGTGTTTGACTTAATATCACCATATTTAATCACAACACATGCAAGTCTCAACGCATTATTGTTATCCTCAAAATTCCACAATAATGATTTACTAGGGACATTTTAGAATAGTTTAATGTAACAATTACATAACTATCTAAGGACGTTATTATGTTTTATTACATTTGCACAGCCGTAATTAAAATACTAATAATGGAATTCATGCCTTAATATTCATCATATGAAAGAAAATACAACAATCTGTCACTTACACTAAAGACAACAACCTTGCCTTTTAGTGTATATTGTACATAAGAACTATCTCTAAGACCAGTTCTCTAGGTATCTAATACCCATGCTTCAAGTATAGCGATCATGCTGCTGCTGTGCTAGCGGCTTCGTCAGTAGGTCGTCCGTATGAACTTTGTAAATCTTCACATCTTCTCAATCAATGATCTCACGGATCAGGTGATACCACCACAATATATGTTTGGACCTTTGGTGCGACCGTGGTTCCTTTGATTAAGATATGGCTCCATTGTTGTCACAATAGAGATCAATCACATTCAAAATGCTAGGCATCACACCAAGTTCAGCAATGAACTTTGGGATCCAAACGGCTTCCTTAGAACATCTGATGCAGGTATATACTTGGATTCGGTTGTAGAATCTGCAATGGTCGCTTGCTTTGAACTCCTCCAGCTCACAGTAGCGCCGTTTAGGAAAAATACATAACCCGATTGCGATCTAAAGTCGTCTCTATCGGTTGAGAAACTAGAATCAGTGTAACCACTAACACTGAGCTCATCTTCCCTACCATTGATTAAGAACGTGCCCTTAGTCCTTCACAAGTACTTAAGGATGTTCTTGACGGCTATCCAGTGATGTTCACCGTAAGTTGAATGGTATCTGCTCGTTATACTCAAAGAATACGAGACATCTGGGCGAGTACACAACATGGCATACATGATAGATCCAATTGCCGAAGCATATGGAATCTCACTCATGCGTTCTTTCTCATCCAGTGTCTTAGCACATCGTTGTCTTGAAAGAACCGTACCAAGTGATATAGGATAAATGCACTTTTTGGACTCTTGCATGCTAAACCGATTTAATACTTTGTCTATATATGTACTCTGACTTAGGCCTAAAAGTCTACGTGATCTATCTCTATAGATCTTGACTCCTAAGATGAAGTTTGCTTCACCTAAGTCCTTCATAGAGAAACATTGCCCCAACCAGACCTTTACAGATTCCAAGGTTGGAATGCCATTCTCTATAAGTAGTATGTCATCTACATACAAAACTAGGAATACCACCGAGTTTCCACTAAACTTTTTGTAAACACAAGGTTCATCAACATTCTTGATAAAACTGAACTCGCGTACGGTTTTGTCAAAACGTCGATAAATTGGCTTAAATAGCTTACATACTTTATTGACATTATTTGGATCAACAAAATCCTTGAAATGTATCATATACACTTCTTCATCTAGATTTTCGTTAAGGAAATTTGTTTTTGTTGGAGTACATTTAATCTAAGGTGCGCCAATTCGATTGGGCCGGGCCGGGATTGGATTGGGCCCTTAATCGGGTTGAGCCGACCAACCCATTTGGACCAACCTTATGGCTGGAAAAATGGGATATATTTTCAGCTATTATCTCTTAGAAGGAGGTTGAAGTGGTGGAGAATGTGGAGGAGTGGTTTCCTCCTTGATCTCCCACTTTCCCTTTTCTCTCTCCCCACTATCCCTTGAATGACTAAGAAAAATGCTGATTTTTCCTAGTATGCTAAGTCATTATTCTCCAGCTTTTGAAAGCTAAGAATAGAGAGAAAAATAGAGAGCATTCAATAGAGATTGAATAGAAAGAAAAGACAGCTTTTCTATATACTTGTTTTCTAGCTTTGGCTAATAGAAAAGAAGTAAGAAAACTGTTTCTTGTTCTTCGAAAGGTCCTATATCCACTATATATATATACTCCATCTTGAAGAGTGTCTTCAAGACTTCTACGAGGCGTTGGCTAGCACCAATCGGTAGAGGACCATCCCCGGAAGATCGAGTGGATATCGGGAGAGGCGGAGCCTGCGTTGGTGGTGTTCCGTTCGTGACAACTGAAACCGTTTCAGACGATTTCCGCACTTCGAAAGGTATAATACTATTCCATAGTCTAAGGTTCTTACTCGTGAAAGATCCTATTAGAGGCGGGTCGATTTATTTCCGCTACATAACCTGTTTAGACCCGGTTATTCCTCTGACAGTGGTATCAGAGCCACTCACGAGTACCCTATAGACTTAATGTGCTATAGTATTTTAATATGAATTATGAATCTATATTTTGCATGCCTTAGGATTGCTAGAAATGCTGTATATCATGTATGACATGTTTTTGCATCATTTTTTATGTATGAGAGTCGAGAATTTCGGTCAACCGAAATGCTAGTTTTGGTCAACCGAGTACTCTCAGTACTTTGTTCGTTCAACCGCAATGTATGTTCGGTCAACCGAGTACTCTCGGTACTTTGTTCGGACGACCGAGCATAGTGGCCGGTCCACCGAACTGAAACAGAATATGAAATGTTCATTTTGCTGGTTGCTCTTTTTTCATAAATTGTTATGTTAGTTGAGCATGATGCATAGTAATCGCCTTTACCCTGTTGGTTTATTTTATAAATACGATCTGCGAATCGTGCCTATCTCTTTTTATCAAAAAAAAATTGTAATTCTCTTCTCATCAAATCCCCTCGAATGTAATTCGAGGTTTCCTTAGAATTATGTAATTCTAGATTAGGAGAAGCTACAGCTGTGATGATGATTTGGAGACAACCACCTGAAGGTCAAGACGGTGTAAAATAGAATTTTTCTTTTCACACCCTTAGATTGACTTCACAGTTTTTCCATTGGCTTGGAAAAACCGAATAGGATATGGCGATTACTATTGCATTTTTACTTTTATGTATTGTATGCATATGTATATAAGCATAAACTGTTTTATTTATGCTTTTCTGGTGAGATTGTTAAAAACAAAACCCCTCAATTAAATATTAATTAGTGCCTTTCTAAGTTTGGCCCTCGTCAAGGCCTAGATCGACATTAGTATGGGACATGCCAAAGCTGTACATACGTGTCTATCCGGGTGAGGCGCGAAGGATAATTTGTGATATCCGCCGGCAAAAACTTAGGGTCCTAGTTAACTAGATTATCTCAATAAATGGATTGAGGATCTAGAGGCAAAAGAGTTGAGAAAAGTGTATAATTATACGCTTGAATAAATCTTATTCACTCAACTAGCCAAGAATTACATAATTTGATGTAATTGGCAAACGTTGCCTACCTAAATAACTAAGTTTTGGGCGATCAGCCAAAGCTGACTCAGAACGAGGTGAAATATGGATCTTGGCCCGCTAGAAAGTTAACGAACTTTACGAGTTGATAATGAGGGTTATTCACTCGAAGAAAATAGTGGGAGAAATCATTAAAAAGATTAAAGACCTAATAATGATTTTATCGATACTTACTTTGCATATATATTTTGTTGTAGAAAATGGAAAATTCAAACCAAACACTATCACTGCGTTCTGTCCTTGAGAAGGACAAATTAGAGGGAGTTAACTTCCTCGACTAGTTCAGGAACTTGAGAATCGTTCTCAAGCATGAAAGAAAGCTGTATGTTCTAGAACAGCCTATTCCTGATACACCAGAGGCTCGCGCTTCAACCGCTGAAAGAAGTGCTTATCAGAAGCATTGTAGTGATGCTTTAGATGTGTCTAGCCTCATGCTTGTCACCATGAACTCTGAGCTTCAGAAGCAACATGACGACATGGGGGCTTATGAGATGCTGGCTCACCTGAAGCAACTATATTAGGGACAAGCACGCCAGGAGAGATTCGACGTATCGAAATCTCTTTTTCAATGCAAAATGTCTGAAGGAATGCCAATAGGAACTCACGTTCTTAAGATGATAGGTTATGTTCAGAACTTTGAAAACTGGGATTTCCTTTGGGGCAAGAGCTGTCGACTGATTTGATCTTGCAATCGTTGCATGAGTCATTCAGTCAGTTCATTCTGAATTATCACATGAATGACATTGACAAGCCATTGCCTGAGTTGTTGAACATGCTGAGGACTGCCGAGAAGGAAATAGGCAAGTCCAAACCCAACACCATACTGATGGTGCAAAAGGGCAAAGGCAAAGGTTTTGTGAAACCCAAAGGCAAACCGAAAGGTAAGCCCAAGGGCAAGCAAACCATTTTCAACAATGCACTGAAATCTAAGGGTGGTGTAGCCAAGGACTCTATCTATCATCACTGTGGTGAAAAGGGTCACTGGAAAAGGAACTACAAAAGCTATATTGCAGGAAAAAGGCTGGAAAAGGAGAAAGCAAATGTTGCTTTGGGCTCAGGTATTTATGTTGTTGATATTAATGTGATTGATATCAATTTAAATACAACTACTTCTTGGGAACTTGATACCGGATGTGGTTCTCACATTTGTACTAATGTGCAGGGACTGCAAAGGAGTAGAGAGTTGGCAAAAGGTGAAGTGGAACTACGAGTTGGCAAAGGAGCACGTATTGCAGCCCTAGCTGTAGGGACGTGTACTTTTACTTTGCCTACAGGGCTTGTTTTGGGTTTAGAAAACTGTTTCTATGTACCAAGTTTAACTAAGAATATTATTTCAATTTCTTGTTTGGACAAGAAAGGTTTTGAGATTTCAACCAAAACCCAACGATTGTCGTTATTTTTGGATAATATTTTTTATGCAAGCGCCTCTTTGATTAATGGCCTATATATTTTAGACCTTGATATGCCAATTTTAAATATAAATACAAAAAGGATTAAGACTAATGATTCTAATCCGACATACCTCTGGCATTGTCGCTTAGGCCACATAAACGAAGACCGCATATCCAAGCTCCACAAAGATGGGGTCATTTGGAATCATTTGACTTCATGTCTTATGATCGATGCGAATCTTGTTTGTTGGGTAAGATGACGACATCACCTTTCACTAAGCTAGGTGAGAGAGCCGATGCTTTATTAGGACTAATACATAGTGATGTATATGGCCCTTTTAATATACATGCAAGGGGTGGTTACCTATACTTCATTGCCTTTTACTCGATGACTTCGATGAGGGTATGGATATGTGTTCTTGATGAAACATAAATCGAAGCATTTGCTAAGTTTAAAGAGTTTAAACTAGAAGTAGAAAACCAACTTGGTAAGAGTATTAAGGTTCTTCGATCTGATCGAGGAGGAGAATACTTGAGTCAAGAATTCTGTGACTATCTAAAGGATTGTGGAATCGTTTCACAACTTTCTCCCCAGCTACTCTACAATGGAATGGTGTATCTGAAAGGAGGAACAGAACCTTATTAGATATGGTTCTTTCGATGATGAGTCACACGAGCCTACCCAATTCTTTTTGGGGACATGCACTAGAGACAGCAGGTTTAACACTTAACCGCGTTCCATCTAAATCAGTTGCAAAGACGCCATACGAGTTATGGACTGGGAAGCGTCCCAGTTTGTCTTTCCTCAAGATTTGGGGCTGTGAAGCTTTTGTAAAATGCTCAGCTCCTAATAAGCTAGCTCCAAAATCTGAAAAGTGCATATTTGTAGGTTATCCTTAGGAAACTAAAGGATACTACTTTTATATCCCTAACGAAAACAAAGTGTTTGTTGCTCAGATGCGGAGTCTTTCTAGAAAAAGAATTTGTTTCTAGAAACACGAGTGGGAGTAGCGTAGAACTTCATCGAAGTCCAGACTCTCAAACTAGCACTAATGATAAGATGGAAATTGAACGAGACTCCACAAGTTGTTGTACAAAGGAAAGCCACAAACAGCTATGCAGCAAGACTCAGCTCAAGAAACACAAGAATTGCGTAGAGTCCGGTAGAGTTCGTCATCCACCTCCGGAAAAATTTGGTTTTTTTTCATAATAGAACATGGTGATGTTATGTTTGTGGATCACGATGAACCTTCAACCTACAAACAGCAATTAATAGCCCGATTCCGAGAAATGGCTTGGGCCATGAGATCCGAAATGGACTCCATGTACACAAACCAAGTCCCGGATCTTGGTTGATCCACCTAAAGGGGTAACTCCCATAGGGTGCAAATGGGGGTTTTTAAGATTAAAACCGACATGGAAGGGGAATGTACAAACGTCATGAGGGGCGCATCGGGTCGTGAAAAGTTTCAAACAAGTTCATGGTATTGACTATGACGAGACCTTTTCCCCCTGTAGTTATGTTCAAGTCCATTCGATTTTGCTTGCTATTGCAGACTTACTATGACTATGAAATCGGCAAATGGATGTCAAAACCGCTTTCCTTAATGGAAAACTTGAAGAGGATGTGTATATGACACGACTGAAGGTTTTGTCACTCCATAGAATCTTTGGAAAAGTATGTAAGCTTGAGAGATCCATTTATGGACTCAAGCGAAAGCTTCTCGAAAGCTGGAACATCCGCTTTTAATGATGCCGTCCCGTGAGGTTGGCTTCATTAGAAATGAGGATGAGCCTTGTGTTTACAAGAAGGTTAGTGGGAGCTCAATCGTATTCCCTGGTTTTGTATGTAGATGACATACTACTCATTGGAAACGACATACCAACCTTAAAGTCTCAGTCAAGGCTTGGTTGAGTACGTGTTTCTCCATGAAAGACTTAGGCGATGCCGGCTATATTCAGGGGAGTCAAGATCTATAGAGATAGATCCAGGAGACTCATTGGCCTAAGTCGAGTACATATATATACAAGGTGCTAAAACGGTTTAGCATGCAAGAGTCTAAGAAGGGCCTTTGTCCTATGGCACATGGTAATGCTTTGCGTCGAACAAACGAGTGTTCTAAAACGCTTGTCAATTAGAACGCATGAAAGAGATCCCTTATGCTTCGCCATAGGATCCATCATGTACGCCATGTTATGTACTCGCCCTGGATGTCTCGTTTGCCTTAAGCCTTACGAGCGAGATACCGTCCCAATTACGGTGAACGCCACTGGATCTCGAGACAAGAATATCCTCGAAGTACTTGCGAAGGACTAAGGATACATTCTTGATTTATGGAGGGCGGATGAGCTCGTTGTAAGTGGTTACACCGATGCTAGTTTCCAAACCGACAGAGATTATTTCCGATCGCAATCGGGATATGTGTTTAACTTGAATGGAGGTGTTGTGAGTCAGCGCAGTTCAAAGCAATCGACCATCGCGAGTTCTACGACAGATGCCGAGTACATAGCGAGCTTGTGAAGCAGCTAAGGAGGCAGTTTGGATCAGGAAATTTATTTCCGACCTCGATGTGGTTCCTATTATTGGGAACCTGATAGACCTCTATTGTGACAACAATGGGGCTATTTCACAATCTAGGGAACCTAGATCTCACCAGAGGTCCAAACATGTACTACGGCATTTTCACCTAATCCGCGAGATTATAGAAAGAGGTGATGTGCATATATGTAGAGTAGATTCGGCAGACAATGTCGCCGATCCATTGACGAAGCCACTGTTGCAGCAGCAGCATGATCGTCACACTAGCTCCATGGGTATCCGATATCTGGAGGGCTGATCTTTAGAGACAGTCATTAGTATGCCGTTAAAGACCAATCAGTAGATGATTTTGGGTCTTTAGTGCAAGTGGGAGATTATTGTATCGTATTTATGTAATTTTCATTTTGATGAATAAAAGGCATAAATTCCAGTATTATTTTTATGTTTCTGCGTTCTTAAAAACATAATAAAATAATATGTCCTTAGAATAGTATTCATAATTGTTATGATTACGAAACGTCCCCTAGTCGAACATTATTATGGAATCTTCGAGGACAATAATAATGCGTAAGACTAGTATGTGCGATGATTGATATAAGATATCGGATCGTCACATGGGTATATATGATTAGAGAATCATTATACTGGACAGACCCGACATGAGAAACACACCATGGGTTGTTATATAATAGTCAACGGTGTTTCTCAATTTTTGACTGGGTTGTATATGAGATCCTTCGACTTGAGGTCTCACAAGAGTTCTTGCATGGCTAGTGTTATGCTTTGATAATGTTAAACGCTATCCAGTAATGAGGTGAGCAATAAAGGCATTTATTGGGTATATCACAAATCTTGTTCAGGATGAATGGGATGCAGAAAAGATTTGTCCCTCCTATATAGCAGGGAGCGATATCTTGGGCCCCCTTTGATGGAGTCTGACTAATTCATGGCCATGAACAAATGAATCAGTATATGATATTGATGTCATTTGATTAGTCTACTCGCGAATCAAGAAACTAAAAGATAGGACAATACAAGTGTGACTTTTTCCATGACTTGTGTTCAATCTAGATATCAAGGACAAAAGGATTTAAATACAAATGTCAAATGATGTGATTATGATAGTCACCAGATATTTATGAATTGGGGGTAATGATGCGTTGCTAGATACCTCTCATTACCTGTGACATATGATGTCACGGCCAACATCATAGATACCTCCTGGGTCGCACTCATAGATCAACTGGATTGGGCTTGTTGGAGTACATTTAATCTAAGGTGCGCCAATTGGATCGAAACCCGGCCCAGGCCGGGATTGGATTGGGCCCTTAATCGGGTTGGGCCGACCAACCCATTTGGACCGACCTTATGGCTGGAAAAATGGGATATATTTTCAGCTATTATCTCTTAGAAGGAGGTTGAAGTGGTGGAGAATGTGGAGGAGTGGTTTCCTCCATGATCTCCCACTTTCCCCTTTCTCTCTCCCCACTATCCCTTGAATGACTAAGAAAAATGCTGTTTTTTCCTAGTATGCTAAGTCATTATTCTCCAGCTTTTGAAAGCTAAGAATAGAGAGAAAAATAGAGAGCATTCAATAGAGATTGAATAGAAAGAAAGACAGCTTTTTAAAAAACTTGTTTTCTAGCTTTGGCTAATAGAAAAGAAGTAAGAAAACTGTTTCTTGTTCTTCGAAAGGTCCTATATCCACCATATATATATACTCCAACTTGAAGAGTGTCTTCAAGACTTCTACGAGGCGTTGGCTAGCACCAAGCGGTAGAGGACCATCCCCGGAAGATCGAGTGGATATCGGGAGAGGCGGAGCCTGCGTTGGTGGTGTTCCGTTTGTGACAACTGAAACCGTTTCAGATGATTTTCGCACTTAGAAAGGTATAATACTATCCCATAGTCTAAGGTTCTTACTCGTGAAAGATCCTATTAGAGGCGGGTCGATTTATTTCCGCTACATAACCTGTTTAGACCCGGTTATTCCTCTAACAGTTTTGACATCCATTTACCAGATTTCATAATCGTAGTATGCAGCTATAGAAGCAAGAAACGAATGGATTTGAAAAATAACTACGGGGAAAATGTCTCATCATAGTCAATACCATGAATCTGTTTAAAAACTTTCACGACAAGCCGCCCTTGTACGTTTGAACATTCCCTTCCATGTTATTTTTCAATTTGAAAACCCACTTGCACCCTATTGGGGTCACCCCCCAGGCGCATCTACCAATATCCATACTTGGTTAGTATACATGGAATCCATTTCGGATATGGACTAGTAATTACTTGTTTGTAGGTTGTAGGCTCATCGTGATCAATAAAAATAACATCTCCATGTCTTGTTATGAAAAATCAAAATTCTTCTGATAATCTACGAACTCTACTAGACCTACGCAATTATTGCGCTTTTGGAATTGGCTCCACAACTTGTGTAGCTTGTTCCAATTCCACTTGTTCACTTGTGCCTGGAATTTCACCAAGTTCCCGAACTTCATTAAGTTCCACGTGGCTCCTACTTGTTTTCCCAGAAAGAAATTGTTTCTTCTGAAAAACTCCTTTTTGAGCAAGAAACGCTTTGTTCTCATTAGGAATGTAGATGTAGTACCATTTAGTTTCCTTAGGATACCCCACGAAAGTGCAGTTGACCGACTTTGGGACGAGCTTATCCAAAGCTGGACGTTTCATAAACGGCTCACAACTCCAAATCCTTAAGAAAGACATACTAGGACGCTTCCCAGTCCATATTTGATATGGTGTTGTTTCAACAGATTTAGATGGAACTCTGTTTAGTGTTAAAGCTGATTCTTCTAAAGCATGTCCCCAAAAAGAGTTTGGAAGGCTCGTGTGACTCATCAGTGATCGAACTGAAATACCCTTTGAGGGTATAGAACCTAAGAGGGGGTTGAATTAGATTCTTAAAAACTTTTTAAGCTTTTCTAAAACTTCTTTTGCCGAAGTGTTCACGTACTCTCCTCCAAATTTGACGTCTATTTCTTTTTTAAGGTATTTTATGCTCTTTATATTTAGTATTTTAGACAAGTCATTCGAGGCGGGGCGAGGCCGGAGTCGCCCCTGTTAGTTGGGCGAAATTCATCCCCACCCCATCCCTAGCTTAAATCGGGGAGTCCCCGTCTAATCGAGTAAGGCCGAACCAGATCTCCAATTTAACCGGGTCAATTGCCATCCCTACTCCAAATTTAGTCTTAGGATGTGCACGTAGGGTTTCCAACATCTCTCCGCCGCATCAATGGTGGTCACTGTCATGACCAAAATCACAGAGTTATTTAGTATGATTGGACTGTGTTGGGTTTGGATTTGGAATTTTAAGTTTAGGTCTCAAACTCAAACTCAAATAGTTTAAGTTGAAATATCAATTCAAATAGATAAACTCAGCAATCCATAATCTAATAACCCATTCAATTCAAATGAAGTTCCCCTGTCAATTCCAATTAAAAAAAACAATAGGGCCTATATATGATTTGACCCAGCCCGTTGTCAGGAAAAAAGAAAAAAAGGGGACATTGTCCCATGCGGTCCAATAAAATGCTGGTGTTCACAACTTTATCTGGGTTGCAATTTTTTTTTATAGATTATTAAATGGGAGAAAAACGTTATATATGTACGCTAACTATTTCTACTTTTTTCTAAATAGCAAAGAAAAATTTAGACTTTTCCTTCAATCTTTGTTAATGGATCTGATTGGGGCTTCAAAATGTGAGAGAAATTAGGGTTAATTGAAGAAGATGAAATTGGGGAAGAAGAGATGAAGATGGGTTTTTAACTGCTGACTAAAAAAGACATTTATACCCTTACTAACGACCACATGTGTTGTGAACGTGACATTTTTTGCCTGAAAAATGGTCTGAATCACTAATTTGACAACTTGAGCAGCCCCGTAAAACATTAAGGCTAAAAATAGGCTAAATTTTCATTTTTTTATTTAGAGAAAACTATAAATAGTTGGTGTACATATATAGCGTTTTTCTCTATTAAATGGTTTGTAGAATGTTGTTATCAATCTGCTCAATCACTAGATAATTTGTCACTTGGTTATGTGGTGCTTCCAAAGTGATGTAGCCATTGCATCTCTAAGAGAAATCCACTATGTTGATTATTCTTGATCATTTTCCCTTTCGATTTCCATATAATCTTCCTCCGCATTATTTTTATTCGGACTCGTTTCTTCCTCCTCAAAGTCAGTAAAATATTGATCCTTTGAGTCGTTCTCTCGAATGAAGTTGTGCCCAACACAACAAGCTATTAATATCGATACTTGGTGCGACATGCTATACAGAGGCATCCGTTCACCGAGAATGGCAAATATTGTTTTAAAACTCCAAACGAACGCTCAATAACATTTGTTATAGAGGCATGATACCTATTGTATAATTCACGAGGTCCTTTGTAGTTGGTAACATCTGCAAAATTATCTATGTGATAATTCTCTCATGTATACGGATCCAAGAATCCTTTTGCGTTGACAAACCCAACATCAACCAACAAGTACTTTCCTGTAATATGAAGTTGTTACTCAAGTTTTTAATCTGAAATCTACATAATTTGAATCATTATAATTAAAATAATTGGGATATGAAATTACGAGTTACAAATGAATGTTTCATAAACGCTATAGGTAATTAAATTAAAATATTATCTAAATCTTTTCAACAAACCATGGGTGGTTTAGGAAAAACAACATTTTCCTTTGTTAGCACATTTGTAAAAACTCTTAAATCATGTGCATGTGCGCTTCCTTCCAAACCAGCGTAAATGTGGTTGAACCTCATGTCGTGATCATATGTTGCAAGTACATTTTGAGTTATTTCTTACTTTCTATTTCTAAAAGTTTCCATAGTAGAACCTGAGATGTAAGTGCAAATATGTGTTACATCCATTGCTCTTATGCAATCCTAAGATAATGTTTTTTTTAAGTATATCATCTCTTTGGGTATGGAAAATAACATTCAAAATTTATTGGAATATAGGGCCGAGTATACATACGATGATAATGAGGCGACAGAGAGGGTAATTGTAGAGGAACAAGTGTTAAGGTTGAGTCGGAAGTGAAACCTGTTGATGTTGTACTAAATAATAAGTACACAATTGCGGAGAATGTTGAACCTACCAAGGAAGCCAATGGTGGATCAATGAATCAGGGAAGTGTTTCTCAGATTGAAGATGGTTCAAGGTTAAATGGGAATAAAAATGCCGAGAGTGAACAAAGTTCAACCATGTTCCATAGGAGAACAGATAAGGAATTGAGTAGGGAATACGGAAATTTCTTTTACTGTTTGATGCATGTAACAATAGGGAAGATGTATCATCTATTGTTGATGAATTTCAAGAATTTTTGCCAGAGATCAAGATGAAAGAAAATGGGGTTTGGCATAAGAAAAAGGTCAAATCAAATGAGGTGGGTTGTTCTTATTGTGTTGCAGCAATCAATCCCACCAAGACTTTGATGGAGACTCAAGAATGTGGGGAAATGGTGGAGCATGTGGATGAGGGGAATTTTGCATTAGATGGCTTGAAGAAGGGCCAGCCGATAAGGGTTTGAAGAGCTAGTCTGTTTTCATTGCTCTTTGTATGTGCAACTGTTCAACAGTGGCGGTTGTTGAGAGCTCATGAGTTGGCTAGAACAATTATTGATGTTATTTTGGGGCTCAACTTTGATGATTCACCAAGCAATCTTGTTGTTGCAACTCTATTCTACATATTAACGGGAGATGGTCAAGATAAATATCTTCTATATTCACCAAGTTGCATCCGTTTTCCGATCAAACTGGTGAAGCCTAACGCATCTGATTTCCCTAAAACTAAGGCATCTACTCTTGGTAGCAAGCTTCTAGCAATTCGTATTGACGCTGATAGTTCACAAGACTCCACAAGAGGATCTGATTTTTCTGTAGTTGCAATTATGCTAAAGGTTCAGAAAGTTCTTGTCACCTGCAAGGATCTGAAACCTGGAGATGGAAATGATGATCGAATGGAAAGACTTGAGTTGAAGGCATTTTACTCCTTCATTTTTCCAAAGAGTACAGTCATGTGCATTGATCATGAATTCTCAAGATAAACACAAATTCTGGGTTGGGATGCTATCCAAGAAGGAAGTGCTTCCTGAATTTTTGAAAGATTCATCGCAAGAGAAAACTCCGTTTCTTGAAGACACCGGAAAAGATGATATTTCATCATGTGAACTATTGGAGAAAGATGGTGATGAAGGCCATAAAAACGAGCTTTCAAAATCTAACTCTTATGAGGGAATTTCGGTCTCTGGACTTTCAGTTGTTGGGAAGGAAATGAGCTTGGAACAAAATCATTTAGAAGCTTTTGAAAAAGACTGATATAGGCATGACACCATTAGCTTGTGAAATAGATTAGTCTCGTGACGGAGGAATTCAGGACCAATATGATTTGCAGACCCTAAAATCAGTTTCAAGTCAGCTACTTTATTCTTCTACTAAAGCTTGGGGAATTGCATAACCTGAAGAAGCTAAAGTAGATTGTTCTATTTTCCATCAATTGTCTATTGTTTCTCCCGGGTTTAATAAGTGTAATATTATAAAGAATGGGGTTCTATTACTGCCTTGTCTAAAGCATTAAATGATTCCACTGATTGACTTAGTAACAGAAAATCGGACCAGATCAAGGATACGATAATAGTCCGACAAGCATGAGTGCCACAAAGCCAATGAATACGATGACGATTCGTCAGGCCTGCCTTATTTTAGCTAGAAAAGAAACCTGCCCTGCCTCTGATTTGAAAGCCGAAAATCTTACGCCTAGGGCAATGATAACACAAGCACTGCTGATTTCTGGAATTGATCTTTCGCAAGCTAGCATTTCGGTTCAAATAGAGTTTGGAAAAAGAGCTAATGGAAGAGTAAACTCTTCAGAATCCATGGTTAAGGATCTCAACACTCCCACAAGAAATCAAACAATGCCAAGGTCCATTGCGACAAATACAGAAGAGGAAAGAGTTGCAACATCCAGAAGCAAGCCCTCTAGCAAGCAATATCCTCCTCAATTTCCTCAAATGAAGAAAGAAACAATCGTCACCAATCACCTTTGAGTTTGGAACTTCGATATTCTTTGGTGTGATATGATATTGAACAAGCATTGATAGACAACAAGACATTATCTTCAGATGCATGCCTTGATACAGTCTCAGATGAATGTCTGGAATCTTTCAGATTCATCTATATGTTTGTTGTTGCGTGTGACGACATTTAAGAAAATTGTCAGGCTTTTGAGGACGTCCACACGTTGTTGTGGTTTATTTTTTCAACATTTGCGGTCTACTAGTTCATTGCATAGTTTTTTGAATAATAGTTTCCCCATATGTAATGCATTCCAAAATCTCATTGGATATCCATTAAGCATCATGTCGACCATCATTGGACCGCTAAGAATGGAATCGTAGCAACACATTTTTCTGGTTGGCTCTTTGTGGCAATAATTGACGCACTTAGCATACATTAGTATAAATCCATTTGGATTTTGATAATATTTTATCTCGTCCTCTGATGAACCCGTACTCTCCTCCGATGAGTTGTATGCCTGAGACGCTCCTTTCATGTTGATTAGTTTTTGATAAAATTTGTTTGATATACATGCTACTGTGAAACCACTTTGATGTCTTGATCAATAAAGAGTAGATGTTGCTTATCTTTTATAATAGTTCATGTGGTATTGATGTCTTTTTTGGTTGCGGCTATTTTGCTGTTTTTCAAAGAAAGTCTTTGTACTACAAGAATCTAATTATACAAATAATCAAATCATTGTTCTATAAGATTCTTTTAGTGTTCATCTGTTGGAAAAGTCTTCAAGAAAAGTCGTTGTTACTACAAGAATCTCATGATACCCATTGAATTCCATTTGACATGAAAGATAGAAGAATCTAAAACAGCTTTTGCAATTTTGTTTGCAAATTTTAAAAATCTAACATGTTATATTTGGATTGGAATACCACTCAAATAAGCTTCTACCCCCATTCAATAATAATCAAATTTACAACATTTAAAATTGACACAAACATTGTCGAATAAATTAACACGCAATAATAGTATGGCTTTAAACCGATACATTCTACTCTCGATCACAGGGTGGATAAGTCTTAAATTTCAGTTCCACCAGAAGGAGGTTTTAATGGTATTCTTCATGGTGGTTCGTGAAAGACCCCTTTGAGGGTATTGAACCTAAGGGAGAGGGTTACTTAGGTTCTTAAAAGCTTCTAATTTTCTAAAACTTTTTTGCCTAACTGATCACCTTAACAATAAGTATGTTGTTTAAGCACATAAGGTGGGTTAATTGTGTTCAAGGCAACTTAGATCACTAAGTGAAGCAATTGTATAAAACAAGGAAGCATGTGTAAGTTTCCTATCCTAAACATATATGTTCATATAGTCAAGTAGACAAGTTATGGCATATATATGAACAATGAAGTAAAGGAGTAGAGATAGAGATAACTAACCCAATGATTGATAGTGGTTCAATTCACAAAAAATCTACATCCACTACCTTAGGACAAACCTTAGGATTTCAACATCCACTAATGGATACCCTTCACAACAAATGCAAGGTGGGTTCTACCTTTTACAATTGCCCCAACAAATGAGGACTTTTGCTTCACTAAGAAGACTCCACTCACAAAGAGTGTTAAGCTCACAAAGAGTTAATCTCTACAAATGAGATACCTCTCACAAGAGGACTTTTGCCTCACAAAGAGGACTTGCAAACACTCACTAAGAGTGAAGCACACAAAGAGCTTTTTGCTAGTTTACAAAGAACTAGTTCTCACAAAGGGGTAGGGTAACTAGTCTCTTTCAAATGAGACTTTACCATTTAAATTCTCTTACACAAATTCCCTCTTGGAATGGATATTACAAATGAAAGATCTAATCACTATTGAGAATAGAAAGATAGATGAAGTTTAAGTTCAACTCAAATATTCTTTTGAATGATATGGAAATTGAGCTCAAAAGTGTTTGTTTGTGTGTTTATGAAGTGTATATACGTATGCCCTCTTTTGGCTTGATTGGTTATGAAAATTCAGCTTTAGAAGCTATGTATAGGGCAAAAATATACAAGAAAAGTTGGTCACAACGACTATAATTTTGGCCTGGATTTGACAGCTTTGGTCGACCGGACAAGGCAGTTGGTCGACCGAGGTGCCTTCGAAATAAAGATAAAAGGCCATGCGACTTCATCTCGGTCAATCGTAAGATGGGTTCCAGTATTCTGAAGCAATGCTCGGTCGACCGACCTATAACAAGGTCTTTTGAGAGAATATAGCCGTTGGAGAATTGGAACATTCAAAATCTGACTAAGGACAGAAACAACACTGGCCGACCAGACAACTCATGTAATGTAAAAAATGAGATTTTGAAAACATGCATAGTTGAGCTTTAAACATTCTTATAACCTAGTATTCTCAAAGGAAATATTAGTCACAAGATAGTACATATAAGCATAGACAAATATTCCTAATGTCTTCAAGTTGATTCTTCTTGGAGCTTGGACTTTGAAGCTTTTGATCAACATCTTCTTTGAGTGATAAAGTCCTATAACAATCTTGAGTTGTAGTGTATTGTACTTCACACTTCTTTTTGTCAAGGAGTCTACCACTTGATTCTACTCTTGTTGAATTGAGTAGCTCTTGACATGTTGATCTTCTTTCTTCATGACTTTTCAAGTACTTCCATAGAATGTGGATTGCCTTCACGCTTGTGGTATGAAGTCTTGGAAAGTGTAGCTTCCTTGTGTGTATGATGATACCTTTGGTGTACACACGGAGCTAACTTACTATTTTCATCAATGTTGGTATGAGTGCTAAAGATCCTATCATTAGGATCATGCTCACACAAACATTAGAACTATCAATGGTTAGTTATCATCAAAACAAGATTGATCACTTTGCCCTTAGGGCTAATAATCTCCCCTTTTTTATGATGACAAAAATTTATGCAAATGGAATAATATACAAAGGATAAAGGATTAAAGCATATAAAAATGTATGCATGAGATAAGGGTATTAAGGATCTAGGCAAGTAGATGTTTTGAAAAAAATAATCTACTTTCTTTATTTTAAAGAATCCCTTATCTCTCCCATTTTGCAAAGTTTTTTAGCTTTTTCCTTTTGTAAATTACTTTTCTTGGCACATTTGCAAAGCTATAATTTCTCCCCTTTTGTCAAAATCAAAAAGGGTAATCAGAGCGCCAATAAGAAAAGCATGTTCTCCTCATTTTTGTTGAAAATAGAGATCCAAAATATCACAAATGAAAATCATTTTAAGGAGGGATTCAAGTTTAAATTGTGGAGAAGCTTGATGGTCTAATAGATTGATAAGATAGAAACCAAGGGATCAAATCTAAAGACCAAATGTGATACCCAAGACTTTTTGAATTAATTATGCCTTCCTTGCATTTAATTTGGCATGTTATGTGTTCATTAATTGCTCTAGCATGATATTATGTGTTATGATATGTGAATTTGTGCCTAATTAATTGTTATTATGTGTCTACGTGTTATAAGTGAAGTAGGTTTTGTGTGAGGGGCGCTTTGGGTGAACTATTAAGGGAGAGAACTTAAGTTTAGGCTTTGGAAACTCTAGGGGTTGAATTGTAAGAATTTGAAGAGGCTTTAGAAAGTGGAGTGTTTGCTGGAATTTGGGGGAAAAAGAGAGGAAATTAACGGTTAGTGAGAGAAGTGAGAGAAGAGAGAGTGCAGATATTTGAAGTGCTGTGAGATTTCTGAGCGATTACCATAGCAAACGGAGTCAGAATCAGACAATTCTTGTTGGGTTTCGAAGCTATCTGCGTAGGCTACGTTGGAGATGACGGATTGATGTTTCGAGTTCTTTAATGAGAGTAATTGCAAAATTAGCTGGTTGTTTCTACCATTGTTGGTGAATTTCTGTTTTTGTGTTAATTCTTAAGTTTGACAAGTAATGATCCTTCACCCTTTTATTTTCACTCCTTAAACATCATGAATTGTCATTTTTATCAAAGTTACTTCTTTGATATGTTTTTTTTTTCATTCATATTTTTATTGCATTAAAATCGGATGAGGCGTTGATGTAAATTGTATTGATTGTGAGTATGTGAAATTGGGGAATTGCTACGTTTGTATTTGCTATATGATCGGTTGTTGGTTTTGGAGTCTATATGTGTTTAATTCCCAATTAGAGCTCGTGTCTGTTGTTGACCCTATGCCAGGACTCGTCAAATCTTTATGTTTAAGTGCCCCGTAAGCACTCTTTGATATGTCCTTGGCTTTGACTCGGATCCTAACGAGTATAAATAGATGAACTGTTAACAGTTGTTGTAGAGCTCACAAGGTTCAGCGATGACATAACTGGTGTGTCCTTAAACCTTTGGTCCATTCGTTTAGAGGGTTCAATATCCGAACCCATGTGTTATCTTTGGCCCACCGTGACGGGTAAATGAATAGTTATGGTCTGTTAACAGGGTATAGAGTCATAACTTGACATGTGAGCTCAATTGTGTGTGTCATTGTTGGATTTTCTATTCGAATGTTTGACATATGAATCCTTTTGTAGTGTGTGGGTTGTACATGGTGCCCATAACACGATTTCTGATTTGTGAGTGTCAAATGTTATGGATATGATTCAAGCATGTTATGTGTTTGTTGTGTAAGTGTTTTGTTACGTATTTGGAGTCTAAATAGGGTATTTTGGGCTAGGGTTTCAATATCTGCTTAAAACACATTTTCATGTGTTAATTTGTGCATGAAAATGTCTGTTCTGAATCGCGGTTGACCCTGCCAGAGTAAACTACTAGGAGTTTGACGGACGACAAGCATGGTGTATTCGGTCGACCTAGGTGAAAACCCAATCGACTGAGGATAGTGTGGTAGACCTACCTCTCTTTGCGGTCGCTTGGATTTCGAACAGTGTCTCTGTCTTGATCTCGGCAGACCTGTTCGGTCGACCGGAGTCTCTCCAATCTTTCGAACCTCTGTTTTGCCTTTGTTCAGTTTCTGTTTTGGACTACGTTTTGGACTTTGGCTTTGATTATGTTTCAGTTTCCTCCGTATTATTTTGTTATCGTTTTGACTTCCATTTTTAGTTACTTTGTAAAAAGTTTTGTGATTTGGGAAACGTTCTTATCGAGTCATATTTGATGCTTCATCCCAAGGGTGATCGATGCTTACTCGGCTAGTAGATCAGCCTTATTTTGTTGACAATTTTGCAGATGAGTATGTGCTGGTGCCATTGATGAGAAATATGATGAAGTGTATGAGATGAGTAGGGAACATTTATGGTTGTAGTATTTCTCTTTTGAACTTTAGTAATTTCTTTTGTGTAAGACTTGTGGATAATGTAATTTCCCTTTTAAGTTATATGAGATGTTGGAATTCCTTTTAGTCTTTGGGTTCGGTCTTTCATTGACTTGGAGTGCTGCCATGTCATCACTCGAGTTACGGGGTGTGACATAAGTGGTATTAGAGCAGTTCGAACCTTAGGCTTGAACACGGATAGATTAAGTTTGGAATGAACATAGGATTGAAACTGAGAGTAGAGCCTTCGAATAGGAAATAATTGTTTACTTATCGTTTTATACGCCATTGCTCATATGTTATTATATGTTGAACTTGTATTCTAGCATGTCTTGTGATTTATATGATATTTCATGTTTACCTTACATGTCCTAGTGTTAACTTAACTGAGTATATGGATTATTCATTTAATTACGTGCTTTACATATAAATTGTCCCAGGTATAGATGGATCCGAATCAAGAAAACAGTGACGGCTTTGACAAGCCGATTGCGGCATATGCTCGCCAAGGTCACAGGGGAAACCATCGTCAGTTTGTGGGTACTACTAGTGAACATAAACCATAGTTTCCACCACCACAAGGACCTAATGAGAGGGTCGAATTTGTAAAACCTCCACCTCTACCACCCTTCAATGCTCCTCCACCACCACCACTACTACTACCGGTTAACACAAGGTTGGGTAAGAAAATGGCTACTGCATTGACTATGATAACTCAACTGCTGCAAGCACAACATTAGAAGAATCATCAGAATCAGGAGTATCAAGGGGTACAGAGAAATGACGGTGACCCAGAGGCTTATTTTAAGATGATGAAGAGAATGAGGGTAGTGTCATTTGATGGTAA
This sequence comes from Vinca minor, assembly GCA_026122235.1. Lineage (NCBI taxonomy): Eukaryota > Viridiplantae > Streptophyta > Magnoliopsida > Gentianales > Apocynaceae > Vinca > Vinca minor. Next base: position 1,628,827 of record JAOCZM010000191.1, read on the forward strand.
TGTGGAACCAGAACAAGCTGAGGTTTGGTTATATGATATTGAGAAACACTTCAACATTCTAAGGATTCCCGAGAATATCAAGATAGATGTAGTTGTGGGATTCCTTACAGTTGAAGCTTTTAAATGGTGAAAAAAGGAGTCGGCCTATCTATGGACAAGGGGGTCAGCCTGTTACTTGGGTGAGGTTCAAGAAGCCATTTCTAGATCAATAATTCTATGATACATTCAAGATGGAAAGTCAGAACCAGTTCTTTGAGCTTCAACAAATAGAGGGTAAGACAGTTTTAGATTGTGCAAGCCGGTTCACTACTTTGGGAAAGTATGCAATGGAAACTATTCAGGATCCGGTTACACGAACTTAGAGGTTCGTGAGAGGTCTTTTGGCTCGCATCAGAGGCAGGCTTTGTAGTTTTCGTCCTACCTCTTATATGGATGATTACATGAGGAGCTTGGATATAGAGTGGAGTTTATGAGGGCAGAGGCAGACATGGTTGATAAAAGGTCCTACTACACTATGACTCAAGGACAATCATCACGTGTTAACGCTTCTACACATATGGCTGCTCACAAATGGTTTGTACCCACCTCAGGACAGACTAACTTTACTAGGCCACAAGTGAGGATTGGGACGAATGCAGTAAGGATTGCGGGACCGACAGCGGCACCAACTCCATATCAGGAACCAGCAACAGCGATACCGTCATGTGCTTCATGTGGAAGAATACACACTGGAATGTTATTGGAAGATCGGGGCTTGTTTCAAGTGTGGTGGTAAAGGTGATTAGGTTAGTCAGTGTACTACACCAGATCAGGTTTATGGTCAGCCAACTACAACAGCGCAGAAAGTGGGAGCTACTAGAACAGGGCCTAATGCAAGAGTTTTTGCCTTGACCCTGCAAGAGGCGGGGACTACTTCAAATGTGGTGACAGGTGCGCTCCTAGTTAATTAAGTACCTGCTTATGTGCTATTTGACTGTGAGGCTACAAATTCTTTCGTATCCAGTAGATTTGCTAAGGTATTTAAGACTTCTCCTGTTAATACTTTGGATTCATATAGAGTCATGATTCCTAATGAGAAAGTCTTAGAGTCTAATTCAATTCATAAGGGGTGCTGGGTAGAGATAGACTCTAAGGTGTTAGAGGCGGACCTTATACAGTTGAACATGGTAGATTTTGATGTAATTCTAGAGATACAGTTCTGAACATGGTAGATTTTGAGGCGGACCTTATACACTCATCATGCCTTAGTCGACTGCCGTAAGAAGAAGATACAGTTTACTTTTGGGAATGGGGAAGTGATTGAGTATCAGGGTTCTGAATGGAAGAAGAGTGAGCGTAGCTTGCCTATTATATCAGCCATAAGGGCTTAGAAATATTTAAGGAAGGGTTGTGAGGGGTATTTGGCATATGCGGTGTTGAAAGACGGAAAGGAGGTATGACTTGAAGATGTTCCAATAGTGAGATTTTGGAGAAGTGTTTCCTGATGAAATACCGGGTATTCCAAGCTAGTAGTGCCCTAGGACCATGGGCATCTGTTGTAGGTTTGTTATATTTTGGGCACGTTATTTGAATAATTAATTTTTCTTTTAAACATCAAATATGTGATTTGATAGTAAAACTCATTAGCTTATATAATTGATATTCTGATTGTCCCTAGTTTTATGTAATTTTCAATACAAGAAATAATACTAGTATGATGTTTGAATGATGATCGTGTTTTACTGATCATGTGTAATGAATACAAATCATATCATAGATACATATTGGGAAATATTGTAGCGAACGTGATCCGAAAGAGAAGTAATACTTCATGGTTCTTTAAGTTATAATTATTACTCACTCAGTACTATTTGGGATCCTCAGACCTTATGTCTCCATCGTTTCCAGCATGAATGGAGCTATGTTTTGACTCAGTCGAATGTTACTTTTAATAAAGTAATTAATACGACTGATGATCGGATGTAGCATCCTATCATGGCTTGCATGTGAGAGGCATTGAAGGGATTTGTTCCTCTCTTATTAGAGAGAGATATACGTGGCCCCTCGATAGAGAAGACTATTTAAATGCATGGTCGTGCTCAAATGTATTTAATAAAGTGGTTATTAAATACTATTTGTTGGAATAGTCTACTTGAAGATCGAGCAGAAATATAATTAAGCTTTATAAGGGGGCGACAACTACCATGCCTTATGCTCAATTTGGATATCGTGAGACAAAGGGATTAAATAGTGGATTGAGATTAGGTAATGGTTCCACCGATCATGCATTGACTCTGGATAGTCACAATGTCCAGCTAGGGACCGCTTGTGATTTATGAACACATATTCCTACTATGTATGTTTTCATTGCCATTGTGATATGAACCTACAGGGTCACATGCATAGACGAGTTAACGGGCTTTATGTCCAGATTCAATGAATCTAGAAGGTGTCTAGTTTAATTTTATCTAGCATTTATTTTTATGAGAATAATAAAATATTATTATTCGAATTAGAGATTAAGGATGGGCAATTTCGGTATTTGGCTTTCGCTGGTATTACGTAGGAGTTATTATGCGAAAAAAACTCCCACTGCTAGAAGGTGTTGGGATTACGTAGCAGTTGGTTTATGGGAAAAACTCTCACGCACTATATAATCCTCTTTTGGGCGAAACCCTATGAATCACTTTTCAGAGCCGCAAAAAGCTAAAGAACTCGAAATACAAAATCTGCCATTCCTTCTCTCTAGAGTTTCCTGAACTCAGAAAAATATAGAGCTAGCACTCACTGCTCGTATCGTCGCGTGGATACCGAAAGAGAGCGATTCCGCAAGGGACGAATTTTGGTGGTTATCGCAGCATCTGAAATCAAAATCCAACCAAAAAATTGTATGTTTTTCTGTCCTTTTCGATTCACATAGTATGAGCGGATTCTTTCGGGGACGAACCATTGGTGTTTAGAACGAGTTTCTGCCCATGGATCCCTTCGGTGGTATCAGAGCTTTGTTAATACCATTCGAATTCGATAATGTTAGTCACAATCATGACACGTATCAATCTCGATTTGATATTTGTATGTTTGAAACAGAAAAAATTGTTTTCATAATTCTGATATTTGCGACATATGTTGATTTGTTAATCTGATTAACATGTTTATTTACATGATTCGATCTTTCATTAAATCGATTATTATTGCATAAACTGCTCTTGTATGCAATTTGTTATTAATTCGATCAATAAATACATAAACTGCTATTGTATGCTATCTGGTTTTAATCTGAATGATATCGCATAACTGTTTATGTATACAAATTATATTGTATAAACCAGTTAAATAATTCGATTATACATGTTGGCGGTGGATGGTAAAATCGGGGCAGAAAACTCATTCCATGGGCAGAGGGAAAATAGTGTGAACAGATCCTATCGGGGAGGATTCATAAGTGTTTAGAACGAGTTTCTGCCCATGAATCCCTTCAATGGTATCAGAGCCAGGTTCATACTATTCGAATTCGATAATGTTAGACACAATCATAACACGTATCAATCTAGATTTGATATGTGTATGCGTAAAACAATAAAAAACTATTTTTTGTAATTCTGATATATGAGATACATGTTGATATGTTCATCTGATTAATATGTTTATTTACATGATTTGATCTGTTTTTAATTAGATTAATAATACATAAACTGCTATTGTATGCTATGCAATTTTAATCTGATTGATATCGCATAACTGTTTATGTATATGGATTAAAATGTATAAACCAGTTATTAATTTGATTATACATGTTAGGCGATGGAGGGTAAAATCAGGGCCGAAAACTCATTCCGCCGCCAGGGGCGCTGCCCCTTGGACCATGTCCGGGGGCGCAGCCTAAGACTTCGTATTTTTACTCGTTACTTGATTTCATTATGCTTTATGTGAGTTTTAGCATGGCCTACTATGTCCCTCTTATTTTTACATTTATTGGGTTGTAATTTTATAATACAGTCTGCGAGCCATTTTTCAATGTTGTAAAATTGTAATTGCTTTATTAGAGTAGTTTTATTTCTTTATTTTGAAGGCTGGGTATGCCCATCAATTATGTAACAAGACTGGAGGACGCTGGATCGAAGACTCTATCCATATGATGGGTATTGACTTAGATTGACCCTTGACTTCCACAAGGCTCGTGAGAGTCATCATAGGATTAGGCCATGCTATCTCACATTTACTGTTATTTATCTTGTATTATGCATGTGATCCTTAATTCTAGTATAAAGGGGTCTTACAACGTATTCGTAATATTAAATTGTTTTAATTAAATCTTAAAATGTCTACCATATCCTAAGCACTTCTTAAGTTTGGATCATCATTTTGTCTTCTTGCCAAAGCAACAGATAAGTGGTTGTGTAGGCAAAAGGAGATGGGAAAATAGTGATTTCCATAAGGTTGAACATGGTTCGACTTAACTACACTATCAAAATAGTTTTGAGCCTAGGGCATAAACATGGGAAATAGCCGAGACATGTAGATGTCAATCTCATGGTTCGATTTTACTTTAATTATGGGTGATCAGCCAAAGCTTACTTATAATTATCACAAAATGGTTTCTCCACTATTTATCAAGTGTTTAATAATTGTGGAAAGTTTTTGCTCAAAAAATTAATTAATGAATTTTCTATTTATTTTTAATGTAGATAATGGAAACCAACACTCCACACAATTCATGATGTTTGATTGATGATCGTATTTTACAGATTACGTGTAATGAATACAAATCATATCATAGATACATATTGGGAAATATTGTAATGGACATGATCCGAAAGAGAAGTAATACTTCATGGTTCTTTAAGTCATAAGTATTACTCACTCAATATTATTTGGGATCCTTAGACCTTATGTCTCCATCGTTTCCAACATTAATGGAGCTACGTTTTGACTCAGTTGAACGTTACTTTTAATTGAGTAATTCATACGACGGATGATCGGATGTAGTATCCTATAATGGCTTGAATGTGAGAGGCATTGTAATGGATTTGTTCCTCTCTTATTAGAGAGAGATATCTGTGGGCCCCTCGATAGAGAAGACTGTTTAAATGCATGTCCGTGCTCAAATGCATTTAATAAAGTGGTTATTAAATACTATTTGTTGGAACAGTCTACCTGAGATCTAGCAGAAATATAATTAAGCTTTATAAGGGTGATAACTACCATGCCTTATACTTAATTTGGATATCGCGAGACAAAGGGATTAAATAGTGGATTGAGATTAGGTAATCGTTACACCGATCATTCATTCACTCTAGGGACCGCTTGTGATTTATGAACACATACTACTACTAAGTATGTTTTCATTGCCATTGTGATATGAACCTACAGGGTCACACGCATAGATGAGCTAACTGGTCTTTATGTCCATATTCAATGAATCTAGAAGAGGTTCATTGTATATGACGTTTATTTTTCTAAGAATAATAAAATGTTAGCATTCGAATTAGAGATTAAAGATGGGCAATTTTGGTATTTGGCTTTCACTGGGATTACATGGGAGTTATTATGCGATAAAAAATCCCACTACCAGAAGAGGTTGGGATTACGTGGGAGTTGGTTTTCGCAAAAACACTCACGCCCTATATAATCCTCTTTTGGACGAAATCCTAGGCATCACTTTCAGAGACGCAAAAAGATTAAAACCCGAAATACAAAATCTGTCATCCCTTCTCCCTAGAGTTTCTTGAACTCAGAAAATGCAGAGCTAGCACTCGCTGCTCGTATCGTCTCGTGAATACCGGTAGAGATCAATTCCGCAAGGGACTATTTTTGGTGGTTATCGCAGCATCTGAAATTAGAATCCAGCAAAAAATTGTAAGTTTTTTTCGGGTTTTTTCGATTCCTATAGTATGAGCGGATCCTTCCGGGGACGATCCATGGGTGTTTAGGACGAGTTTCTGCCCATAGATCCCTTCATTCCACTTGCCCGGGAGATCGACTTTGAGATCCCAATACAACCTGGTGCAGAGCCTATCTCTAAGGCCCCGTATCGTATGGCACCGGCAGAGTTTAAGGAGTTTAAGGGTCAACTTCAAGAACTTCTTGATAGGAAGTTCATAAGACCGAGCGTGTCACCTTGGGGCGCTCCAGTTTTGTTTGTGAAGGAGGACGGTAGTATGCGGATGTGTATCGACTACCGAGAATTGAACAAGATAACGATTAAGAATAGATACCCTTTACCCGTATTGATGTTTTGTATGACTAGTGGAAGGGGGCTGACAATGTTTTCTAAGATAGATTTGAGATCGGGTTATCACCAGTTGAGAATCAAACCTAATGATATCCCGAAAAGTGCTTTTCGAACCCGGTATGGGAAATATGAATTCTTTGTGATGCCGTTTGGAATTACTAACGCACCGACGACATTCATGGATATGATGAACCAGGTCTTTCGGGATTATCTTGGTAAATTCGTGGTGGTCTTCATCGACGATAATCTCATTTATTTATCGTCGAATGAGGCTCACGAGATACACTAGAGGTTAGCATTAGAAGTTTTGAGGAAGGAGAAGTTATATGCCAAGTTCAGCAAATGTGAGTTCAAGTTGAGAAATGTGTCTTTTTCTGTGGGGGCATGTTGCAAGTGTCTGTAGATCCGAGCAAGATTGATGCTATTGTTGAGTGGCCTACACCGAAAACAGTGTCAAAAATCCGTAGCTTTTTGGGGTTGACTGGTAACTACAGAAAATTTGTGGAAGATTTCGGGATTTAAGGGTAGAAACTCGTTCTAAACACCCATGAATCCTCCCCTAAAGCATCCTCTCATACCTTAGGAATCGAAAACCGGCGAAAAATTACTTACGTTTTTCAGCTAAAGATTCTGTTTTTTCGGATGTGCGTTGCTGCCACCAATAGCCTTCCCTTGCGGAATTTCTCTCTACCGATATCCACGCGACGAAATGAGCAGCGAGTGCTAGCTTTTCGTTTCGGGAATCTAGAGAGAAGAGAAGGGCAGAAATCTAGAAAACTGATTTCAGGAGTTTTGGGTCAAGTATGTACTAGGGTTTCGGCCAAAAGAGGATTATATAGGGTGTGAGAGTTTGTTCCGAGAACCAACTCTCACGTCCTATCAACCTCTTCTAGTAGTGGGAGTCTTTATCGCATAATAACTCCCACGTAATCCCAGCTAGAACCAAGTACCGAAAATGCCCCTCCTTAATCTCTAATTCGAATAATAACATTTCATTATTCTCAGAAAAATAAATGTCAGATACAATGAACCTAGACACAATCTAGATTCAATGAATCTGGACATGAAGCTCGTTAACTCGTCTATGCGTGTGACCCTGTAGGCTCATATCACAATGGCAATGAAAACACACTTAGTAATAGTATGTGTTCATAAATCACAAGCGGTCCCTAGCAGGACATTGTGACTACCCAAAGTGAATGAATTTACGGTAGAACCTAATATCAATCCACTATTTTATCCCTTTGTCTCTCGATATCCAAATTAAGCATAAGGCATGGTAGTTGTCACCCTTATAAAACTTAATTGTATTTATGCTCGATCTCCAGGTATACTGTTCCAACAAATAATATTTAATAACCACTTTAGTAAAAATACATTTGAGCACGGCCATGCATTTAAACAGTCTTCCCTATCGAGGGGCCCATGTATATCTCTATCTAATAAGAGATGGACAAATCCCTTACAATGCCTCTCACATTCAAGCCATTATTGGATACTACATCCGATCATTGGTCGTATTAATTACTCGATTAAAAGTAACGGCCGTCTGAGTCAAAACGTAGCTTCATTCATGCTGGAAACGATGAAGACATAATAGTATTGAGGAAGTAATACTTATGACTAAAGAACCATGAAGTTTTACTTCTCTAACTGATCATGCCCGATACAATATATCCCAATACATTGCATCTATGATATGATTTGTATCCATTACACATGATCAGTAAAACATAACCATCAATCAAACATCATACTAGTTTTGTTTCATTGTAAAGAACATTACATAAAACTAAGGACAATCAGAATAGTAATTGCATAATCTAATGAGTTTTACTATCAATTCACATATTTCATGTTCAAAAGCAAAAATTAACTATTCAAATGACATGCTCACAAATATATAAAACGTACAACGTATGATAATGGTCCCAGGGCACTACTAACAGATTTTTCGAGAATAGCTGCACCGTTGACTCGTTTGACACAAAAATAAGTTAAGTTTGAGTGGGGACCAAAATGTGAGAGCAGTTTTCAGAATTTGTTCGAGAAGTTGACTACAACGCCAATCTTAGCAATACCAGCAGAAATCGAGGACCAAGGTTAGTCAAGTTTTGGGGGACGAAACTTGTGTAAGGGGGGAAGGATGTGATACCCGAGACTTTTTGAATTAATTTTGTATGCCTTGCATTTAATTTTGCATGTTATGTGTTCATTAATTGTTCTAGCATGATATTATGTGTTATGAAATGTGAATTTGTGCCTAATTAATTGTTACTACGTGTCTTCGTGTTATAAGTGTGGTACGTTTTGTGTGAGGGGCGCTTTGGGGTGAACTATTAAGTGAGGGGACTTAAGTGTAGGCTTTGGAAACTCTAAGGGTTGAATTTTAAGGATTTGAAGAGGCTTTAGAAGGGGGAGTTATTGCTAGAATTTTGGGGAAAACGAAAAGGAAAGTAACGGTTAGTGAGAAAAGAGAGTGCATATAGTTTGAGTACTATGAGATTTCTGAGCAATTACCATAGCAAACGGAGTCGGAATCAGACGATTCTTGTTGGATTTCGAAGATATTTGCGTAGGCTGCATTGGATAGATGACGGATTGAAGTTTCGAGTTCGGGAGTGAGAGTAATTGCAGAATTAGATGGTAGTTTCTGCCATTGTTGGTGAATTTTTGGTTTTTTGTGTTAATTCTTAAGTTTGACAAGTAAGGATCCTTCACCCTTGTATTTTTAGTCCTTAAACATCATAAATTGTCATTTTTATCAAAGTTACTGCTTTTCAATGTTTTGGTTTTCATTAATTTTTTTATTGCATTTAAAATCGGACGAGGCGTTGATGTAAATTTTATTGATTGTGAGTATGTGAAATTGGGGGAATTGATGCGTTTGTATTTGTTATATGATCGGTTGTTGGTTTTGGAGTCTATATGTGTCACAATTAGAGCTCGTGACTGTTGTTGATCTTATGCCAGGACTCGTCAAATCTTTATGTTTAAGTGCCCGGTAGCACTCTTTGATATGTCTTTGGCTTTGACTAGGATCCTAACGAGTATAAATCAATGTACTGTTAATAGTTGTTTTGGAGCTCACAAGGGTAAGCAATGACATAACTGACGTGTCCTTAAACCTTTGGCCCTTTCGTTTGGAGGGTTCAGTATTCGAACCCATGTATTATCTTTGGCCTACCGTGACAGGTAAATGAATAGTTATGGGTTGTTAATAGGGTATAAAGTAATAGCCAGACATGTGAACTCAATTGTGTGAAGTATATGTGTGTGTCATTGCTGGATTTTGTTTTCGATTGTTTGACATATGAATTTGTTTGTAGTGTGTGGTTTGTACATGGTGCCCATAACACGATTTCCGATTTGTGAGTGTCAAATGTTATGGATATGATTCAAGCATGTTATGTGTTTGTTGTGTAAGTATTTGTTGTTATGTATTTGGAGTCTAAATGGGGTATTTTCGTTTGGGATTTTCAAAGTGTGCAGAAAACACGTTTTCATGTGTTAATTTGTGCAGGATAATGTCTGTTCTGAATCGCGGTCGACCGAACTTTTTCCCCCTCTACTGAAGCAAACTACTTGGAGTTTGGCGGACAATAGGCATGGTGTATTCATTCGACCTTGGTGAAAACCCAACGACCGAGGATAGTGCGTTCGACCTACCTCTCCTTTCGGTCGCTCGGATTTTGGACAGAGGTCTTGATCTCGACAGATCTGTTCGGTCGACCACAATCCCTCCAGTCTTCTGAACCTCTATTTTGCCTTTGTTCAGTTTCTGTTTTGGACTACATTTTGGACTTTGGCTTTGATTATGTTTCAGTTTGCTCTGAATTGTTTTGTTATAGTTTTGACTTCCGTTTTCAGTTGCTTTGTCAAATGTTTTGGGATTTGGGAAACGTTCTTATCGAGTCATATTTTATGCTTCATCCCAAGGGTGATCGATGCTTACTAGGTTAATAGCTCACTCTTATTTTGTTGACATTTTTGCAGATGAGTATGTGGATGGTGCCATTGATGAGAAATATGATGAAGTTTATGAGGATGACTTAACTTGAACTTATGTAATAGAGATAACTAGTGAACATTTATGGTTGTAGTATTTCCCTTTTGAACTTCAGTAATTTCTTTTGTGCAAGACTTATGGATAATGTAATTTCCCTTTTAAGTTTTATGAACTATTGGAATTTCTTTTAGTCATTGGGTTCAGTGCTTCATTGATTTGGAGTGCTGTCATGTTATCACTCGGGTTACGACAAAAAATATTTGAAGAAGCTTGGTTGATTTCAAAATAAGAAGAGTCCATCATGACACATTAAGTTAAAGATTGTCATATGACTCAAAAATGAAATATGAACCTAAGGTAAAATCAAAGGAGATAAGGAAAATAACCTTTAAAGCACAATCTCCCCGTTTTAAAAAAAAAACACAAAATTAGCTATTTCAGATGCAAAACAATTTGAAAATCATAGCTAACAATGTGACATAAGATGTGATATAGGATGTGATACCATGAATATATAAGTTAAGCACATGTATCACACCTAAAGAAACTAGAGGAAGTGTAAGATAACACTTTAAACACATTCCTCTACAAGTTAATGGTTAGCTATTATGAGTGTAACAACTATTGAAGCAAGACTAACCAAGAACTATATATGAGATCAAAACAATAAGGAAATGAAGAACATGATCTCAAATGTTATAAGGAAGAGTATATACAAAATATAAACATATTTAGCTCATATAATCTCCAAAACAACTAACACAAGTTGACTAATAGAGATTAAAATATGAAAACAAGCCAACAAGTGATGTATTGATGTAAAACTTGAACAAGTGAGCATACATCACATAAATGAGGGGGTATAGAATGAAAAATATTTAAATGATTCCCCCTAAGGTTGTGCCTATATGATAAAAACAACAAAACTTACAGATTACTGAAGTTGAAGTTGTCGACAACATGGAGTGCCTCTGGTCGACCGTAATGCTTCGGCCGACCTGAGCCCCAATGTCAGGTCAACCAGACTTTTAGCAGAAAACAGGAAAACATGCAATTTCAGTTCAAACCACATCCAAAACGCCTAATAAACACAACCAAGGAATAATCAATGCCATAAACACAATTTATATCCTAAGTCAAGCATCTAGACGATCAACCACAAAAGATTCATGCTTTTGACTTGAACATAAACAAAAAAAGAACCACAATGCTATATAAATCAAATTAAAACCAACCAAAGTATCTAAGAACTCCCCAAGCATATAACACTAAGAATATAGGGGAGAAGTGTTCAACATTGAGCTTTCATCACAATGATCAAATCATTAATTTCTTCTAACATAACATGCTCATTAAATCAAAACAAGTAGGAGCAAAACATGTTATAAACATCAAGGTGTCCCTTTAACAAAAGCAATTCATACAAGGAAAGGAATTGCATCTTGCACTTTGAGTCCACCATGAGTTTCTTGAGCTTCTTCAATCTTCTTGGGTGGGATCCTTTGGTGGAGCATCTTCTTTGTCTCCAATTTCTTCACCCAAGTCATTTTTTTCTTGCTCTTTCTCTTCATTCTTCCCATCTTCATTATTTTCAATGTCAACAATTTCTTTGGGCTCTTCATCAATTTTCTCCTCTTCTTCTTTCTCTTCATCACCTCCATCATTTTCATTGATGGATTCATCATCTTCTTCCTCTACTTCTTCCTCCTCCTCTTAACTCTCATTCTCATCTTGTACTAAGGTTGATTTCTTAGACTTAGTATTTCTAATAACATCATCAACCTTGTACTCCAATTCATCAAATCTAGTTTTGAATTCCCCAACTTTTTCTTTCAAATCCCTGTCATCATTTTCCAAGCTAGGCAACTTCTCAAATACCATCTCTAATTTGTTGTTGAAGTTGTCTTGAAAATCATTTAAGCTTGACATAATTTGGTTGAGCATGTCATTGCTTGCTTCATTTCTTGGTGGAGGAGCTTCTCTATCAACATTTGCCCTTGGGATGTCCTCTTGAAATCCAACATTTGCTTGGACATTCCCTTCTTCATTAACTTCAAAGTGAATGAACTCATAGCCATGTCCTTCACCTCTTTGAACATCTTCTTCTTGCACATTTTCCACCTTTGGCATTTGGATGCCTCTTTTCTCCATTTCTTTCTTCAAGGTTTCACACACTTTTAGAGATTTGTTGTGTGCAATCAAGGCCACCAAAAGTTCCTCATTTGTGCATCGAGAATAGAATTTCCATTTTCCATTCACTATAATCATGTGCATTTTGTGGAATTGCACATCACTATAGATGTTATACCTTTCACTTCTTGATGTAGGAGTCGTGAGCTTGAGTTTGAACTTCTTGAATAACAATGTCCACATACTCCCATAAGGTATAAACTTATTGGCTTGGTTGATGCTATCCTTGAAATATTTTAGGGCCAAATACCCAAAGCTAGCTTTCCTCCTTTCAACCAACCATTATATCACGGTCATTTGAAGATATGTAATGGAGCGCTTATGACCGGATACTGGGACAATCACATTAGAGACCATATAGTGAAGGATTCTACCATATTCATCTAACCTATTGATCTCTCTTTCTTTAGACTTATTGAAAGGCCCTTGAATATTGAAGTAAGTTTTGAACCTTTCAATGTCTAAGTCTTCATCCTTAGGCACATTCCCAGAGTTGTTAAAATACCTAATTGAGTCCCACTCAAATCTAACTCCAAGTATTTCACACAACATAGCTTCCGAGACGCTAAATTCCAAGCCTCCTACCCTTGAGGTCCACCAATACAACCCATCATCCTTTAATCCATCTTCTCTAAGGTTGGCACCAAATTCATACATGGTTTGGGGATATATTCACATTTGTGAGACAACAAGGGTACCCATCTCATATCATTTGCTCTCTTTGGAGCGGACTCATTCGAATCTCTAATGGTTAAAGCCTTTTCTAGATGACTTTTTGAATTGGGCTTCTTCTTTGGAGGATTTTGTTTGGGTTGATCTTTGGAGGGTTTTGAAGGTGGATTAAAGTTTAAATTCGTCCTCATACTGATATGAATTGAAGGAATTTGTATTTGGAAATGTCTGGGCTTTGATCTTTGATGATTTGTAGGAAGGGTTTTGAGAGTTTGAAAGAGAGAAAAGAGGAATTTGAAAAGTTGTAACTGTTGAAACCCTTTAATTCTGTTGAATCGCGACACTTTGGTATACCGGATGTCCTTTCCGGTCGGTCTCCATCATCCAATTAAAATTGAATTTCTTTTTGTCTCTATTTCGGTCGACCGGGATACCCTGTTACTGAAAATCCCTTAGCTTCGATCGACCAGGAGTCTGTTGAGGTCGACTGGGATATCCTGTCTTTGCTTGAGGCATTTTGGCCATAACTTCGGTCAACCAGTGCCTTCTCTGGTCGGACGAATTTTCCATGTTTACTGCAATAACATGCAATTTTGGTACCCATTTTTTTATGGGTCCTTGGGGGTTAGTTTTGAGGTTCTTTTCAACCCAAATTGACTTTGCACCTCTTTCTATTTTCTTCTTATTAATGCAACGAGTAGTATGATGACCACATAAACCGCAATATGAGCATTTAGCATTTAGCATAGTGGCATGTGAAGATCTAGCATTAAGAGAAGTAGAGTGTGCATACTTTAGTGTGTGCTTGTGCTCTAGGCAATTATTGGCAATATGAGCATATGGAACAACAAGCACATTACCAATGATATCTCTAGTACATGTACATTTATCACCATCAGCAGTTAATACATCAAATATGTGCATTGAGATATCATGCTCAACAAGTTTAGATTCAACAATTTGCACATTGTCAAGCAATTCTTGGTTCTCAATAGACAAAGAATTTAGAGATAAAAGCGCATTCTCTTTTTCATTTTCTATGATGTGAAGAAGACTATCATATTCTACTTTCATTTTTTATCTTTCATTTAGTGAGCACGCTCATTACTAGTGATCTTGTTCTTCTTAGCCAATCTTTTCAATTCATCATATAAATTATTTAATATCATATAAGGATCCTCCTCATTTTCATAGTGAAGATCAAGGGAAGGATTTGGGCATTGTTCTTCTTAGCCAATCTTGACCCTTTGTTTCTTTGGAGGAGCTTGTCTTTTAATTGCTTCTTCTTTTCATTATTGCATTTGTTGCATTAGAAGCAATCTCCTTTTGGTTTGTGGAGTCATCATTGACGAAGTTGCGTTGTTGGTCTTTGATGAATTTTCCACATAATTGTTGTCCTTGGCACATGACTCTATTCTTGGAGTATTTGCTTTGCTTTGCCATTCCTTAAGGTTCCTTTCTTCATCATAAGTCTTAGATCTCTTGGAACCTACAAGTAAAACTTGAGAAATGTTGGGTACCTCTTGGCAATGTCCTTTGTTGTCAATGTTAGTTCTCAAGTGGCAAGTGTGTACATTTGGATCAACATTTTCCATATTGAAGCAACAAGAATGATTCCTAGATATGTTGGGCAAGTAGGAACAAATATCATCCAAGTTTGTGACATTACATCTACTAGATAACTTAGCAATTGAGGCATATAACATATGAAGGTCATGCTTCAAGTTATCTATTTTCATATGATCATTTAAAGGGAGGGATGCAATGTCAATAAGGTTGAAAGCATATAGATCAAAAACACTTCTCAAATTATTGATAATATCAATTAAAGAATTGAGAGAAGGTGAATTCAATACCTTAGCTTTCTTACCAAGTGATGATTATTGTAGATTATTATTGAAGTCTTGATCATCACTTGAGGTTGAACACCTTGATTCCTTGAATGTTGTGGTCAATGAGTTTTCCGGAATCCAAGTGCTATGGAGTGTTTTTTATCTTTTCCTTTTCGAACATCTCCATTTAAAGTCTATATCATTCTCCTTGGAATGATTAAGTTCAAAGCCACTTCTTTTCGAATATCTTTCTTTGAAGTCTTGTGGCAAGGTTTTTCTCTCTTTTTTGCAAGATGCTTGATCTTCATGGTCTCCATCATAATTAAGCTCCATATGAAGATCATCATCTTGTGCTTCCTCTATCTCTTCTTTCTCATCTTGTGAAGGCTCAATTTGAATGTCTTTTGAGCCTATTGAATATTGAATTTTGATTTCTCCTAAATCACACTACTTGATGTCATCGAGTTTTCTTGGAGTGTGATTGAGATTTCTTTAATGCCTTCACAAGGATGAGTCCCCAATTCTTGACTTGCCATAATTGGCTCTTGCACTTCAACTTGACATTTGTAGGATGCTTCAAGCATGCTCCACATAGAGTATGCGTCCTCCCATTCTTGTACTTTGTTTAGGGTTTCTTCATTAAGTGCACAACAAAGAACATTCATGGCTTTGAAGTTGAGTGTCATCTTTTGGCAATCTTCTTCATTGTAGTCCCTTCTAGACTTTGGCACATAGATCCCTTGTATAAAAATTGAAGGCACATGTGGACCTTCTTCTAAAATACTCAACAAGGTAAGATCATTAAAAAACAAATATAATTTAAACGCACACTACAACCTAGCAAAGTTGGAGCCAACAAATAGAGGTGGTCTAGATGGGGTTTGGTCATCTAAGTTTGAAAAGCTATGAGCCATAGATCCTCCTAGGATGTAAGTCCAATAAAAAGAAGAGTAGGCTCTGATACCAATTGAAAGACCCTTTTGAGGGTATTGAACCAAAGAAGGGAGGGGTTAATTAGGTTCTTAAAAACATCTTAGCTTTTCTAAAACTTCTTTGCCTAAGTGATCACCTTAACAACAAGTGTGTTGTTTAAGCACATAAGGTGAGTTAATTATGTTCAAGGAAACTTAGATGACTACGTGAAGCAATTGTATAAAACATGGAAGCATGTGTAACTTTTCTATCCTAAGCACATATGTTAATATAGTCAAGTAGACAAGTTATAACATATATATGAACAATGAAGTAAAGGAGTATGGATAGAGAAAACTAACACAAGGATTTATAGTGGTTCGATTCACAAAGAATCTACATCCACTATCTTAGGACAACCCCAAGGATTTTAACATCCAATAATGGATACCCTTTACAACAAATGCAAGCTGGGTTCTACCTTTTACAATTTCCCCAATAAATGAGGACTTTTGCTTCACTAAGAAGACTCCACTCACAAAGAGTGTTAAACTCACCAAGAGCCAATTTCAACAAATGAGATACCTCTCACAAGAGGACTTGCAAACACTCAACAAGAGTGAAGCTCACAAAGAGCTTTTTGCTAGTTCAAAAAGAACTAGTTCTCACAAAGAGAAATGATAACTAGTCTCTTTCAAAGGAGATTTTACAATTTAAACTCTCTTACACAAATTACCTATTGGAATGGATATTACAAATGAAAGCTCTAATCACTCTTGAGAATAGAAAGATAGATGAAGTTTAAACTCAACTCAAATATGCTTTTGAATGATATGAAAATTGAGCTTTAGAAGCTTTATATAGGGCAAAAATATACAAGCAAAGCTGGTTACAACAGTTATAATTTTGGCCTGAATTTGACAACTTCGGTCACAACATAATGCATTTCTTACAATGTTCGACAGAATGTTGAAAGATCTATAATCTTATCATTTACTTTCTATAAATACTCAAGCATAGAAGTTGTAATTTTAAATTTATCACATGTATTTACGCTTAAATGATCCTAATTTTATACTAGAAGAGACACAAGTGCTTATACTTTCTCTGCGAATTGCAGAAGCTACAATTACTGGAGAGAGACGACTTTATTATTTTCATTAGTCACATATATTATTAAGTAGTGAATGACTAAGCAAAAGGTTGCATCTGACCAAATTTTATTTTTACACAAAGATATACATAATTCCCATAGGGCAAGATATCCATTACAAGATTCAGAATTCATATCACAGATTTACCAAACTGAGAGCGCCAATCAGATGTCAACTAATTTCACTGCACTGATCATCGCAGGTGATGCCTGTGAGGAAAAATAATGAGATGAAGAAGCGAATAACCTTGTTATGTTTCAGAAATTTAAGAGAGTTAAGTGAAATAAAATAAAATACAAAAATGTTATGGAGAAAAGAGGAAGTAACCTCAAGGTTTCTTTTGTCCCTCGACGGACCTTGCATCTAATAGTTTGGAGCCCGAGGCGCTGGTGTGCCTCATAACGGTGACAACCAGAGAAACCTATCAAGAGATAGAACGCAAACAGGAAGCTTAGTCCTGAAGATAGAGTTCCATGCTTAATTTTAAAAATATTTGCGATTACATATCTTTGCATAGAACTGCAAAATAGTTATATGTGGAAAATAAAAGAATAATGATCTTTTAGTCAAATGTGAGTTACATTCAAGAACCCGGACGTGCTTACCATAAAACACCCCGTCAACATCAAGCACATCAATCTGCAATGTAAATTATGATTTTCAGAAAAAGAGTCCAGATGATGCCATTAAAGGATGAAGAAGAGCATGCTAATATTAAACAAAGTCTGGGAACTAGAGGGAAGTAATTTGTGGATCATTCTCATAAAATAGCCTAGGAACGATTTACTCCCTTCGTTTCATTAATGCAAGGCAGTTTAGCCCTTTACCTCCTCCCAAAAATGTTTGTATTTATGCGCACAACTAATTTCAGACTGCTTAATTTTCCCAAAATTGGTAGTTTTGAGGGGGTAAAATATTCTGTCCATTGATAAATATTAAGAATAATTATAGAAAAATCCCTCAAGTTATTTTCCTTTTTATAATAAATTACAATTTAACCAATAAAATTATCATATTTTTTTACTAAACTATAATTGACCCCCTTAAATCTATCTTCCTCTTTTTCTTCCCAACTCACCACAAGCAACCCACTGCCGCCTGCAGCCTCCTCTAAATACCACCACTTTCTAGTGAGTTTCTTGCTTCAAATCTCACCTGTATATGTTTAGTTGTTGTTTCGACACTTGATTCTTGAAAATTTCATCAAACCTTGTGAGAAAAGTGGCCAAGAGGGGATTGTCGGCGGTGAGATTGCTGCTTGTGAGAAAAGTGGCCAAGTCTCACAAGCAGCAACAACAAAGTCTTAATCCCAAGTAATTAGGGTCGGCTACATGAATCAATATAAAATTTCAGTGTGGTCGTTCGCATCCATACATTCCCTCCACTTCCTTCTGTCAAACATACTCTCATCCAAGTCTAACAAATCCATACCATTTTCTAAGACTCCGGTCCAAACTTTTTTCCTCCCTCTATCTCTTACAACCCCATGCCTCCATCATTCAAGTGGCTTGTGGTGGGTTAGGAAGAAGAAGAGGGAGGAAGATGTCAATTGTAGTTTAGTAGAATAATATGGTAATTTTAAGGGTTCAATTGTAATTTTGTTTAAAGAAGTTAACTTGAGGGGCTTGTTTATAATTAATCTTAATATTTATCTTGCATGGACTATCTTACCCCTCAAAACTACCAATTTTGATTAAATTAAGCACCCCGAAAATAATTGTGGGCATAAATAGCTCACAAAAACATTTTTAGTTAACTATTAACATTCGTAAATAGTTCACAAGCACAAATGGCTATTTTCTCCTTATTTTATTGTGCCTTAAAAAAAGTCAAAGGACCTTATATAATGAAATGGACATAAGATCAAACAACTCAGAGAAGACAAAATCATTTATTTTTTAATAGTGGGGAGCATCTATCCAGGCTATAAAAAGATTGGCATTGGGATATAGAATTCCTGAGTGAAGGGGGTGTTTGAAGGGGGTAGGGGTTCGATGTCAGGTCTCGACAGGATTAACATCCTAGGGGAGATGTATGCCCGCCACTGGGGCACATCTCCTGGACAAACTTCCAACTCTAGACTCTTACAAATTGCAGAATTTCTCCCATCATTAGGTGCAAGATCATCAAAAATCATATCATGCATCTAAGAAATCTACTTTTGTCAACAAGTTATAAAATTAGCCCCGAATAGAACTATAAAAGATTGAACATAAGGATTAGCAGAAAAACTACTATTTCCTCTGCTTCACAATATAAGGCTTCCTTATGTTTCATAATATAACGCCTTTTAGTCATTTTAGTTAAGGATACAATAGAAAAAAAAAAATTATCCTTATTTTATCTTCCTTTAATCTATGCAAAAAAAAAAAAAAAAGGGCCAATAGACCTTATATTGTGAATGGAGGAAGTATTAACTAATTGTATAATTCAATAGATTTTCAAATCCTCTATAAGAAGCAGAACCCATGGTCTATTATTATTCATGTCTTAACGAAGCACACCATAAAAGGCCTTATTTTGTAAAACATAGTGAGTATTAACTAATTCTGTTTTCAATAGATTTGTAATTTTTCCTTCAAATCTTCTATAAGAACAGAACCAAGGTATATCGTTATTCATGCCTTAATCAAGCCCACAATAAATTAAACAAACAGTATCAGAAGATGTTTCATGAACTAGTATTACATTATCAATCACATACTCATTCACTATTTTAAATTTCCGTAACTATAGTCACTTCAAGCTAATCACTACCACCAATTTCAGCAGTTTCAAATCTTATTGGTAACAACCCTTGATTCCTACTGTTAATTTACCCATTTTCACCAAGAATTCATCAATTTCAAAGCTGACAATCCAAAATTTTAACCAAGAAAATAAAGAATGAGAAACTTACAGGGACTTGAAGACCAATTTCCTTGATACTATCCATGAGGTCTTTCACCTTATCTGGGTCATTAGCCCTTGTACGCATGAGGGGCCTTCTAATTTTATCAAGGGGTAGCTCCATTATCACTGGTCCTGCTGTTTGAGATACCCCAGGTGGGGAACCTGAAACATATTGTGTAAAGCACCCATTTTTAAAGCTAAAACTGCAATAAATAATTTTCCTGGAAATTTCAAGGTTACTGATTTTGGAAACTGACAAGAACCTAAAGTTGCTTGATAATCACTGCCCAAATACAAATATGGAAGTATGGAGAAAAGGGGCAAATTATACCATTAGATGAAGCAGAGAGAGAAAATACTCTGATATTGTTTGGGACTTGCAGCAGAAAATTTGCCATGGCTTTCTTCTTTGCTCCTCAATCAAGATACAAACAAACTGATTTTCTTCTCCACGTTTTTCTTGGGTGTTCTCCAACCATATATATTGGGAGAGCAACTACTCATAAAAGATAAACAAATAAAAATAAAGGGAGAGCCACTTGTCACCACATTATTGCATTGAAATGTCAATTATATCCTCAACGAACAATATTTCTGATCAGTTTTTTTTATCAGAGACGTCATGTTTTGACAGAATAGTTTTCAAATGGCATCGTTTTTGGGATTTTTCTTTTTTAATCAACGGATTTTGCGAATCCTTCTTTTAGAAAAGAAGAATACGTCAGAATCCGTCTTTGTTGAAAAACGGTTTACCAGAATCCGTTTTGCCCTATTTTTCTTTTTTTTTTGCTCATGAGGAAAGAAAAATAATATTCCTAGACAAGATTTATAATGAAAGAAATTTTATGGTGATAGATCGGGTTTAAATTGTTTATATAAGAAGACTTCATAGACTTGTACTGTTTATTAATAAAGATTAGAATTTTTTTTAGCTAGACTGTTCTTGGTTTATATTGGTTTGATTTTATATTTTGTTAAGATTTTTTTCTTTTTTAAGAGTCTTTACATATTATAGATAGTAGTGAGACATTAAACTTATATTATATGTCATTGTTTTGAGAAAATTTCTTGATTTATTTTCTAAAATATTTGTAGATAAATTGAGTTGAGGAAATTAGGTTACATCAAATATGAGCCGAGGTATGAGATGAGCCTAAGCTAGCATTACCTCAGCTCAATTCATTTTCCACCCCTACACATAAATTCAATTATTCAACAATAATAAATATATAAATTGCTCAAATTATAATTCAACAATTCAAGATCAATTCTAAATTTTATAAGTGTAAAAAAAATGAACAATCCAAGATAAATTCCAAAAATTATAATCCATCAATCCAAGATAAATTCAAAAAACTATAATTCAACAATCCAAGATAAATTCCAAATGTTATAATTAAACAAAAAAATTCAAACTAAAAAACTCACGTGTATATCACATAAACTAACGTATAATAAAAAAAATTATACTATTTTCAAAGTAATTTTATAAGTTTAAATGAAAAATAAATAAAAACATGTATACCTTGAAGGTATGGTAGAGAGAGGAAGAGATGGAGATATGGTAGAGAGCAGGAGAGTCTTTACTAGGCTGGCGACGACGACACGGTTATGTAATTTGTAGTGGAAGGGCTGAGGTACGCTGAGGGGGGGAGGGTTTGTGCGGAAGGTAGGAATGTGGGGCGGAGTAGGGTTTGCTGGAAAAAAAACAGAAAGTGAGAGGAAGAAAAGGAATGGGGCAAAGTTACATAAGGAGAGTCAGATTCTGAAAATTCGTATTAAAGTGATGTGGCCCTCTAATAACCGCCCGCGGCTATAGTGCTAATGTAGAGCTTTTTCAACACAACCAGCACGTCTTGCTGGCTGCTGGATTGCCCCTTCTAGATCTAGCGTCCAACAAGTTGTCCAAGATGCGTGTCACACTGGATCCAGTTTTGACTTCCCAATTTTTGCGCACCTGTTTATGTTATATCG
The DNA here is from genome assembly GCA_026122235.1 of Vinca minor. Taxonomy (NCBI): domain Eukaryota; kingdom Viridiplantae; phylum Streptophyta; class Magnoliopsida; order Gentianales; family Apocynaceae; genus Vinca; species Vinca minor. Next base: position 1,650,673 of record JAOCZM010000191.1, read on the forward strand.
CGATATCAGCGCGATTTTATCAAGATTTTCACGCGGTTTGAGCTCCTACAGTCACGGAATATTTGATTAATTTCGGAAACATTCATTTTTATCCTCACAATCATGATAATCGTGAGTTTTAATACACAAAAAAATCCCTAATTCCTCTTGTTCATCTTTTTTCTTCTCTGTTTTTTCTTTCTGATTCCTTTAATGGATAATTCCAGTATCGATAGTTTGAAACTACCAATTTCCTTCAACGAATTGCTTGCTAGTCAATCAATTCCTGTTTCTAATTCCATAGATATTTCGTTGGCAAATCTGAGGGGTTTTGATTCAATTTCAAGCTCTAATGATGATGTTAATCTTATCGCGGTATAATAACTATTGTGATTGTAATTATATTACATTGTTTTTACATTTAATACGTTTTTTGATTTTGTGTTTGTCCTTTTAATTTTAGATAGAACATAGTGATGATGGACAACATATCTTCTCAGATGGAATTGATGCACCAGATCATATTGTTGGTGGTAAGTTATTTTTTGTTTAGACAACTGTTATTCTTGTTATGATTTATGTAAATAGGTGTATTATATTAAGTATATAGTTATTTTTTGGTGAACTGTATTTTTTGTTGATTATGGATATCTGGTTGGTCATTTACTGCTATTATGTATGTGTAACATAGTTATTATGTCATTCTATAATAGTTATGTGTAAGAGTTCTTGGAGATTATATATGATATTTTATATTTTGAACAGATTTTCAAGGAATTTCTGGTGAGACATCTGAAAATAACTTTTATGATGATTATGAATGTTATAAACATCCAGAGTTTGCTACTCTAGAAGCGATACATTCTTTTTATTCAGATTACAGTCATGGTTTAGGTTTTTCCATTAGAAAACATTATATGAAGCCGTTCCGTATAGACTGTACAGTTATTGGCATTGTTGGTTATGTTTGCAATAAAGAGGGATATAGAAAAGGTAGTATTCTTGATCCGAAAAACAAGAAATCCAAACTTACTGATTCATTTGTAAGTGAATTTCGTCGACGTAGTCACGCTGAGGTTAAGGTTGGTTGTAAGGATGAATTTCTCGTTAAGTTCAACCAAATTAGGCGTGTTTACGAAGTTTCAAAGTGGATCAAAGAGCATAATCACCCTTTGCATCCCCCGAAGTATAGTTAGTTATTGAAATCCAATGGGAACATTAGTAATATTCAAGGAACATTATGAAGATGGATAACAGTTTGTTTGGTGATTCCATCACTTTTGACACAACATTCTGGACCAACAAAAATTATCGTCCAATCGGTAAATATATTAACTCTGAGTATGCTGTTTAACAATCATTTATCATACTTGTAATAGCTATTAGTTACTTTCTTTATAGTAACTAAAATTAACATATAATAGCTATAATACAGTTTTGATACAGTTGTTGCAAACTGATGTTGATACTACTTTAATTCTGTTTTTTAGCCTTGTATGTTGGGTTCAACCATCGCAGGTGTTAGCCCAAAGGGCAAAATATCCTATGTTATTTTGATGATAACAAACCATTGTTAGTTCTAATGTTTGTGTGAGCTTGTTCTTTATAATAGGATCCTTAGCACTCACATCGACATTGATGAAAATGGTAAGTTAGCTTCTTGTGTAAACTAAGGTATGTAAATTACACACAAGAATGCTATACTATGGAAGGAAGGAGGCAAGGAGGTTGGTTGGGAAATAGGGCTCTTCAAAGAGTCCCTAATGTATATGGCATAAGAACTTAACATGCTAGTGCTTATGTTTCTTGTTCTATCTTGTTTATCTTATAAGCACTTAGCTTTACACTTAATTGTTCTTATATCCTTTTGCCATGCTTCCTTGTACTTATATTTGTCCATATCCTATCTAATTACATCAAAGTTTGTCATAATCAAAAAGGGGGAGATTGTTAGCCCTAAGGGCGATCGAACTCGGTTTTTTATAATGGACAAACACTTGATGTTGTGTATAATGTTTATATCTTTGTGATAGAATATCGGAACATATATTGGAAGCTCTAAGTACTTCAATCGAGTCATGATCAAGATTCAAAGTCATATCATTCAAGGCTTATCTTTCAAGATTGAAGATTGAAGACTTAGGTTTGGTTAGTTTAGCTTTGTCGTCATTAGTCGTTATCTTATAAAGCTCTAACCAAAGCTCTTATGAACATAAGCTCTACACTCAAGTCTTGCATGTTTTCATAAACACGTTTTCAAAAGGCTTAAGTTTCAAAATGATCTTTACATGTGTTCTTATCCAAAAAGCCTTTGATTTCATAGATAAGTCTTTTAGAAAAGTTTTCCAAGTGTTCTTACTTGTTACTTTTTAGGAAAACCATTTTTAGACTTCAAAAGACTTCAAAAGATTTCAAAACATGTGAAAAAATAGCTTTGAAGTTCGGTCAACCGAGCTCAAGCTCTGATCAACCGAAGAGATACTGAGAGGTTTGACTGTGAAGGTTCGGTCGACCTTTTGGTAGTTCGGTCGACCTAATAGGCCTGGTTCGGTCGACCGACCTTGGTTCGGTTCAACCGAAGCTTGGTTCGGTCTTCCGAGGTTTCCTGAACGGTCAACCGAACTCTGCTTTTACTAGCCGTTATTTGACCGTTGGAGACTCGATTTTCAGCCTATTTTGAAATGTATATATTCTCCAAAGCTAGAGAATCATTCTAAGACTTTGACATACACTAAACATTGATATCTTATCAAGTCTAAACACTTTCAAAGCAAAATACTCTTCATCTCTATGATCTAAATCATTCAAGAGTATTCTTTCAAAAGCAAGACAAAGAGTGGACTTTCATATGTTCAAAGAGCTATAATTGTTTGTGCTTCAAAGGTATAATTCTCACTTAGAAGAGTGATTTATCTTGTTCTTTAAACATTCAATTCCCTTTCTAAGTGATTGGATAATTCTTGTAAAAGTCCTACTTTGTGTGGGCAATTTGTAAAGTCCTACTTAGTGTGGGCAAGCTCTTAGTGAGTTTTTCATTGTGTGGTTGTGTTGTAAAACTCTTAGTGAGTTAGCCACATTTGTAAACATTCTTCTTAGTGAAGTTGTTTGAAATCCTTGGGTGCGGCTCAAGGTAGTGGATGTAGATTCTAAGTGAATCGAACCACTCTAAATCCTTTGCCTTGTTATTGGGTTTTACTTTGCTTTTATTCTTCTTGCTCAAACTTCCTATAGCATTGCAAAGATTCGAAAAAGTTGCCAAGATTAGTTAAAACCCAATTCACCCCCCCCCTCTCTTGTGTTTTACAGCAAGAAATGTTGTATTTTTGGAGATGCACTTTTTTATGATGAGACTATCTCGTCTTTTGAGTGGTTGTTCAGAACATTTGTGAAATGTATGAGCCTATAACTATATTCACTGATCAAGACGATGCAATTGCTTCTGCCATAAAGAATGTTCTACCGAACACATTTCACGCATTATGTACATGGCATATACTTGAAAGCGCTCAGAAGAAACTTAATACCTTGTGCACAAATGAGTTCAAGACGAAATTTTGTTATTTAATGTACAATGTGGACGACGAGGATGAGTTCAACTATGTATGGGATGAGATGATTAAAGAATGTTTTCCAAGGGAGGATAGCCGAAGTTCGGTCATGTGGATTCATCACTTTAGGAAAAAATGGTCATTTGCCTGGTTAGACAGCATTTCACCGCTGGTATGGTTTCAACCCAACTTAGTGAGTCTTGTAACAGTATTTTACGAGGATATTTAAAACCTGACCACAATCTTGTTGAGTTTTTCAACCACTTTAATAGAATGCTCGACGATAGACGTCGAGATGAGTTTGAAAGAGAATACGATGCAAGAGACAAAGTGCCAAATGACAACTTCCCTCACAGTCATCTTGCCAACTATGATGTGATTTGTATCCATTACACATGATCAGTAAAACAAGATCATCAATCAACAATCATACTAGTTTTAGTTCATAGTAATTAAGCATTACATAAAACTAGGGACTTCTAGAATAGTAATTACATAAGCTAATGAGTTTTACTATCAAATCACACATTTGATAATCAAAAGCAAAATTAACTATTCAATTACATGCTCAAAAGATAATAAAACGCACAACATGTGCTAATGGTCCTAGGGCACTACTAACAATAAGAACTTCAAAATAGCTATTTTTAACACATATTATAGTGATTTATAATTTTAAACTTAAATATATATAGTTATTATAAGTTATTATAGCTATTATAAAGTTATAATAACTATTAAGCACTGATATTACATCTATTACCTTTTATAAAAAATTTAAACACTTACATTGCCTCTTGTATATTTCTGCGTGTAATCTTCCTCCACAATGCGACCCCATCCGTGTGGGTCTTCTCCGTAACCAACCTGACCTTTTTCTGCAACATCTTCAGCAACATCATCATGTTAGTAGTGCCTTAGGACCATTAGCATATGTTGTACGTTTTATATCTTTTGGAGCATGTCTTTTGAATAGTTAATTTTGCTTTTGAACATCAAATGTGTGATTTGATAGTAAAACTCATTAGCTTATGCAATTACTATTCTAACTGTCCCTAGTTTTATGTAATGTTCTTTACAATGAAATAAAACTAGTATGATGTTTGATTGATGATTATGTTTTACTAATCAAGTGTACTGAATACAAATCTTATCATAGATGCAATATATTGGGATATATTGCATCGGACGTGAACCGTTAGAGAATTAATACTTCATGGTCCTTAGTCATAAGTATTATTTCCTCAATATTATTTTGGAATCCTTAGACCTTATGTCTCCATTGATTCTAGCAGGAATGGAGCCACGTTTTGACTCATTCGGACTTTACTTTTAATCGAGTAATCAATACGACTAATGATCGGATGTAGTGTCCTATCATGGCTTGAATGTGAGAAGATATCCATGGGCCCCTCGAGAGGGAAGACTGTCTAAATGCATGGCCGTGCTCAAATGTATTTGATAAAGTGGTTATTAAATACCGTTTGTTGGAACAGTCTACCTAGAGATCGAGCATAAATATAATTAAGCTTCATAAGGGTGAAAACTACCATGCCTTATGGTTAATTCGGATATCGCGAGACAAATGGATTAAATAGTGGATTGATATTAGGTTCCACCGTAAATTCATTCACTTTGGGTAGTCACAATGTGTTGCTAGGGACCGCTTGTGATTTATGAACACATACTACTACTAAGTGTGTTTTCATTGTCATTGTGATATTAACCTACAGGGTCACATGCATAGACGAGTTAACGAGCTTCATGTCCAGATTCAATGAATCTAGAATGTGTCTAGGTTCATTGTATTTGAAATTTATTTCTCTGAGAATAATAAAATGTTATTATTTGAATTAGAGATTAAGGAGGGGCATTTTCGGTATTTGGTTATAGCTGGGATTACGTGGGATTTATTATCTGATAAAGACTCCCACTACCAGTAGAGGTTTATAAGACGTTGGAGTTAAAGACTCCCACTACCGGAAGAGGTTGATAGGACGTGGGATTTGTTCTTGAAACAAATTCTCACACCTTATATAATCCTCTTTTGGCCGAAATCCTAGACTAAATTTTTTGAGCCGCAATCAACAAATACACCCGAAATCAGATTTCTTGTCTTTCAACCTCCTTTTCTCTCTAGATTCCAAAACTCAGAAAAATGAAGAGCTAGCACTCGCTACTCGTTTCATCGCGTGGATACCGGTAGGGAGTAATTCCGCAAGGGAGGACTCTGGTGGCGGCAACACACATCCAAAAGACAGAATCTTTTGCCGAAAAAAATGTAAGTCTTTCGTAACTATTTTCAATTCGTTTTGGTATTAGCGGATCCTTCGTGGGAGGACTCATGGGTGTTTAGAACGAGTTTCTGCCCATGAATCCCTTCAGTGGTATCAGAGGCTTGCTCATACTATTCGAATTTCGATTATGTTAATCACGTCATAACACGTATCAATTTCGATTTGGTATGTGTATGTGTGAAAAAAAACAGAAAATATTGTTTCTTTGATTATGATATATGTGATATATGCATAAACTGGTTTTTTAATTCGATTATATTGCATAAACTATTATTGTATGCCTCATTCTATTAATCCGATTAACTAAAGCATAAACTGTTTATGCGTATAAATTATATCGTATAAACCTGTTTATCCGATTATATATGTTAGGCGATTTCAGTTAAAATCGGGGCATTAAACTAATTCGATGAGTAGAGGAAGGATCAGATTTTTCTTATATTCTTGTCTTATAAGTGCTTAACATATTATTCTTGTCTTATAAGGGCTTAACATATTATACAAACTAAATCGTTTTAATTAAGTCTTAAAATGCCTACCATATTCTAAGCACTCCTTGAGTTTGGATAATCATTTTGTCTGCTTGCCAAAGCAACAGATAAGTGGTTATCTAAGCAAAAGGAGATGGGAAAACAGTGATTTTCATAAGCTTAGTCATGATTTGACTTAACTAGGCTATCAAAATAGTTTTGGGCCTAGAGCATAAAATGGGAAATAGCCGGGACATATAGATGTCATTCCAATAGGTTGATTTTACTTTAATTATGGGTGATAAGCCAAAGTTTACTTATAACTATCGTAAAATGGTATTCTCCACTATTTATCAAGTGTTGAAATTGTGGAAAGTTTTTTGCTCAAAAACTAATTAAATGACTTTGCAAATAATTCTTAATGTAGATAATGGCAACCAATACTTCACACAATTCATTGCGATCCGTTCTTGAAAAAGAAAAACTAAGTGGGACCAATTTCCTTGATTGGGCCCACAACTTAAGGATTGTCTTTAAGTAGGAAAGAAATCTATACGTTCTTGAAACGGATATTCCTGAACAACCTGCAAACAACGCCCCCAGAGCTGAGAAAGATGCTTGGAAGAAGCATTGTGATGATTCTAAAGATGTGACTTGTCTCATGTTAGTCACAATGAGCACTGGCCTTTAAAAACAATTTGAAGGGGTTGATGCTTTCCAGATGATGGGCCAGCTCAAGGAAATATTCCAAGAGCAAGCCCGTCAAGACAGATTCCTCACCACTAAGGCGTTGAATAGTTGCAATATGGCCTCTGGTACCTCTGTAAGTGCACACGTTCTTAAGATGAAGGGCTATCTTGACCAACTTGAGAAACTTGGGCTCCCGTAGGTCATGACATGACCACAGATATGATCTTGGGCTCACTCCCACCGGAGTATGACCAATTTGTGATGAACTTCAACATGCATGCCATGGAGAAGTCCATAAATGAGATACACGGGATGCTCAAGCAGGCTGAACTGATCATCAAGAAGACCCCTGAAGTCTTAATGGTTCAAAAAAAGAATTTTAAGAACAAAGGAAAGGGTAAGCCCATGGCCAAGAAGGGCAAAGGCAATAACAAGCCCAAGCCCAAACCTAAGGCCAAGGCACCAAAGGAAGGGGTTTACTTCCATTGCAATGAACCAGGTCATTAGAAACGGAACTGCAAGCTCTACATGGAAGAGAAGAAAAAGGGGGAAGCCAGTTTGACTGTCTCTCCATGTATTTATGTTATTGAAATTAACATGTCTGCTCCTACATCATGGGTATTAGATACCGGTTGTGGATCTCACATTTGTGCAAATGTGCAGGGATTCAAAAGGAGTAGATCACTGGCAAAAGTAGAAATGGACCTGAGAGTAGCAAATGGAGCAAAAGTTGTTGTTGTAGCTACAGGGACATTTATTTTAGTTTTGCCAAGTGGCTTTATTATAGAACTGAATAATTGTCTTTATGTTCCAACTTTGAGTAAGAATATTATTTCAGTTTCTTGTTTGGATATTGATGGTTTTGAAATTAATATTATGAAAAAAATTTGCACCATTCATAAAGATCGTATCTTTTATGGAGATGCCTCTTTGATGAATGGGCTTTATATTCTTAACCTCGATAAATCCATTAAAAGGCCCATCTATAACATTAATACAAAGAGGTTTAAATCAAATGACTTAAACCAAACCTACTTTTGGCATTGTCGTTTGGGCCACATAAATGAGAAATGTATATCAAAACTCCATCAAGATGGAATTTTGACATCATTTGACTTAGAGTCTTTTGAGACATGTGATTCTTGCTTGTTGGGTAAAATGACTAAAGCTCCATTTACTGGACAAAGTGAGAGAGCTTCTGATTTGTTGGGCCTCATACATACAGATGTATATGGACCAATAAACACAAGTGCTAGAGGAGGTTTTCAGTACTTCATCACATTCACAGATGATTTCAGTAGATATGGCTACGTCTATCTAATGAAACATAAATCAGAATCTTTTGGAAGATTCAAAGAATTTCAAAATGAAGTACAAAATCAACTTGGTAAAAGTATTAAGATACTTCGATCAGATCGAGGTGGCGAATACCTTAACCAAGAGTTTGACGAACATCTTAGGGGTTGTGGAATTGTTTCACAATTAACTCCTTCTTGCACACCACAATGGAATGGTGTATCGGAATGGAGGAATCGCACCTTACTAGATATGGTTCGATCTATGATGAGTCAAACAAGTCTTCCAATTTCCTTCTGGGGCTACACCCTAGAAACTGCTGCATTCATATTGAATAGAGTTCCTTCTAAAGCGGTTCAGAAAACTCCATATAAGATATGGGCTGGGAAACGACCTAGTTTGTCATTTCTCAAAATTTGGGAATGCGAGGCGTATGTAAAATGCCTGTTATCTGATAAACTCGCCCTTAAATCCGACAAGTGTTTGTTTGTGGGATATCCGAAAGAAACTAAAGGATATTACTTCTATCTTCCATCAGAGAACAAAGTGTTTGTTGCTCGTAATGGTTTATTCTTTGAAAGGGAATTTATTTCCAAAAGGGATAGTGGGAGTAAGATCCATCTTGAGGAAATTCAAGATCCTCAATCAACATCTGAACCAGCTCTGGAACTTCAAGCAAGGTAACGTGCTAATAGTGAGCTTCAATCTTTGACACAATGCCTAAGGAGGTCAAGTCGGGTACATCAACAACTTGAGAGATATGGATTTCTCGCGACTGATGATCATCACATTGAACTGATTGATCAAGATGAGCCTACTACCTATAAAGAGGCAATTCGTAGTTCTGAGTCAGATAAGTGGCTAGAAGCTATCAAGTTTGAGATGTAATCCATGTACGATAACCAAGTATGGACTTTGGTTGACCCACCCGAAGGGTGTAAGGTCATTGATAACAAATGGTGTTTCAAAAAGAAAACCGACATGGATGGTAATGTACCCACTTTTAAATCTCGACTAGTAGTTAAAGGTTATAGACAAATTCATGTTATTGACTATGTTGAAACCTTTTCTCCTGTCGTTATGATAAAATCTATTTAGATTTTACTTTCCATAGCCGTATATTATGACTATGAGATATGACAAATGGACGTTAAGACTGCGTTTATTAATGGAAACCTTCTCGAGGATGTGTAAATGACACAACCTTTGTTGATCCATCAAATCCTAGCAAAGTGTGTATGCTTCAAAGGTCCATTTATGGATTGAAGCAAGCATCTCGAAGCTGGAATCGTCGCTTTGATGAAGCAATTAAAGAATTTGGTTTCATCAAAAATGAAGACGAGCATTGTGTTTATAAGAAAGTAACTAATAATGCAGTAGTCTTCCTTGTGCTTTATGTGGATGACATCTTACTGATTGGAAATGACATCCCCACATTACAAAGCGTAAAAGCTTGGTTGGGGAAGTGCTTTTCCATGAAAGACTTAGGCGAGGCTACATACATTTTGGGTATAAGAATCTATAGAGATAGATCCAACAAAATGATTGGCCTAAGCCAGAGTGGATACATTGACAAGGTACTGAAACTGTTCTTGCCTATGTCATATGACATCAAACTTAGCAGAACTCAAGGACCTTCCACAAAGGAAGACCGAGAGCGCATGAGTAAGATCACATATGCTTCAGCCATTGGGCATATTATGTATGCCATGATATGCACTCGTCCGGATGTCTCGTTTGCTTTAAGTATGACTAGCAGATATCAATCTGACCCTAGAGAGTCACATTGGACTAGAGTCAAGAGCATTCTAAAGTACTTGAGAAGGACAAAAGATATGTTCTTGTTTTACGGATGTTAGGAAGGAAGTCTGGTTGTAAATGGTTACACCGACGCAAGCTTCCAAACCGACGTAGATGACTTTAGATCGCAATCTGGTTTTGTGTTTTGTTTGAATGGAGGTGCTGTGAGCTGGAAGAGCTCAAAGCAACAAACTATGGCCGAATCTACAACAGAAGTTGAGTATCTGGCTGCCTCTGAAGCAGTTAAAGAAGCTGTTTGGATCAGGAAATTTGTTGATGAATTAGGTGTCGTCCCTAGCATTGTGAACCCAGTGGACCTTTATTGTGATAGTACTGGTGCCATTTTACAAGCTAAGGAACCTAGATCTCACGAACGATCCAAACACATTCTCAGGCGTTTCAATCTGATTAGAGAGATCATTGATAGAAGAGACGTTAAAATTTGCAAAGTTCATATAGATGACAACATTGCAGATCCATTGACCAAGCCACTCCCGCAACCTAAACATGAGAGTCATACTAGGTCAATGGGATTGAAGATCATGTATTATTGGACCAAGGGCAAGTGGGAGATTGTTAGTAGTGCCCTAGGACTATTATCATATGTTGTACGTTTTATATCTTTTTCAGTATGTCTTTTGAATAGCTAATTTTGCTTTTGAACATCAAATGTGTGATTTGATAGTAAAACTCATTAGCTTATGCAATTACTATTCTAAATGTCCCTAGTTTATGTAATGTTCTTTACAATGAAATAAAACTAATATGATGTTTGATTGATGATTATGTTTTACTAATCATGTGTAATGAATACAAATCATATCATAGATGCAATATATTGGGATATATTGAATCGGACGTGATCCGTTAGAGAAGTAATACTTCATGGTCCTTAGTCATAAATATTATTTCCTCAATACTATTTTGGAATCCTTAGACCTTATGTCTCCATTGATTCTAGCAGGAATGGAGCCACGTTTTGACTCAGTCGGACGTTACTTTTAATCGAGTAATCAATACGACTGATGATCGGATGTAGTGTCCTATCATGGCTTGAATGTGAGAGGCATTGTAAGGGATTTGTCCCTCTCTATCAATAGAGAGAGATATCAATGGGCCCCTAGAGAGGGAAGACTGTCTAAATGCATGACCGTGCTCAAATGTATTTGATAAAGTGGTTATTAAATACCGTTTGTTGGAACAGTCTACCTGGAGATCGAGCATAAATATAATTAAGTTATATAAGGGTGAAAACTACCATGCCTTATGGTTAATTCGGATATCGCGAGACAAAGGGATTAAATAGTGGATTGATATTAGGTTCCACCGTAAATTCATTCACTTTGGGTAGTCACAATGTCCTGCTAGGGACCGTTTGTGATTTATGAACACATACTACTACTAAGTGTGTTTTCATTGCCATTGTGATATGAACCTACAGGGTCACACGCATAGACGAGTTAACGAGCTTCATGTTCAGATTCAATGAATCTAGAATGTGTCTAGGTTCATTGTATTTGACATTTATTTCTCTGAGAATAATAAAACGTTATTATTTGAATTAGAGATTAAGGAGGGGTATTTTCGGTATTTAGTTATAGCTGGGATTACGTGGGAGTTATTATCCGATAAAGACTCCCACTACCAATAGAGGTTTATAAGACGTGGGAGTTAAAGACTCCCACTGCCGGAAGAGGTTGATAAGACGTGGGAATCGTTCTTGGAACAAACTCTCACGCCCTATATAATCCTCTCTTGGCCGAAACCTTAGACTAAGTTTTTTGAGCCGCAATAAACAAATACATCCGAAATCAGATTTCTGGTATTTCAGCCTCATTTTCTCTCTTGATTCCAAAACTCAAAAAAAAAAAAGAGCTAGCACTAGCTGCTCGTTTCGTCGTGTGGATACCGATAGGGAGTAATTCCGCAAGGGAGGACTCTGGTGGTAGCAGCACACATCCGAAAGACAGAATCTTTAGCCGGAACTAAATGTAAGACTTTCGTAAGTATTTTTCGATTCGTTTTGGTATGAGCGGATCCTTCGGGGGAGGACTCATGGGTATTTAGAACAAGTTTCTGCCCATGAATCCCTTCACATCATTCATTGTTTCCGCATATTTCCTTATCCTCGAGCGTGTGACAGGGTGCTCTTGTACCCTTATAATTAAATCAGCCAAGTTTTCCTCGGCTGAATCTTTGAAGTCTTCTTGGGGGTGATTTACCCTTTTATCTGAATCAGATTCCCCATATGATGAATTTGATATTGCTGGTTGATGTTGGGGTTCTGAATTGACTTTTTCTGGAACTGACCGGGCTGTGTTTTGTCCCCTTTGTTCAGAGGTGCCAGCAGCATTGTCTCTCCAATATTTGTGTTTTTCATAATTTGCTTTTAACAGTGCTTTTACTTCTTTCAACATTCTCTCATAAATTGTCTTCAACTCCAGCAATTATGGTATTGATTTTTTAACCTTCCCTATACAAACTTTATGATAAAATGGTTTGCCAAGTTTTGGCATTGGGTCACTATCGGAAGTGTCTTCTTCACTTTCTTATTCACCATGTTGTTGTCTTTCTTCTAGATCTCCCCTCTTTCTGTAACATCCATTTCTTTTGGATCCTTTGTTTTGTCTTGTTTTTCCTTTTCTTCTTGATCACCATAGACTCCCTCCTCAACATTTAAGAATCTGCACTCCTTAATACTTTCCATTTTTACCGAGACAGTTTGATTGTCCCAGTACTTAGATGTTGTAGTCAGGCCACTGGTGTGTTGACCCGACACGTAATCAAGATAGTGTACCTGTGTTAAAGTAGTGTTATATAAAGTACGTCACAAATTTATTATCAGATAATAGCTATTAAATACATTTGTTATACATATTATTAACACTGATAATAGCTAGTTTCGTAATTTTCAAACAATTATCATGCTAACATCATACCAATAACTATTTAAGGAAAACATTATAGCTATTTTGACCTTAGGTATTGTGTTTCCTGACAAATAATATAGTATTAACACTTTCACAGTCACATCTTTATTCCATTTCAAATATTAGAAAACTTACACCTTACAACTATTACCAAATTAATATATAACTATTAACCTATCATATAATTTTCAACAAAGTCACACATAATACAACACAAGTGTATAATAAACACAGTAAACTATATACATTACAAGTATTACACACATCCAATATACTTATGCAGCCCAACATATACACTTGTTACAGATCCTTACTTTAGGAAATGCATATTTCCTACTGCCTTGACATTCTTCTGGTTAGAAGCCATCTTGCCCTTATTACTGATTAGGCTCTCGTGTAATTTGCTTAAAAAGTACTCTGCCCAATTCATCTTTCGAGCATCCGTCAATGGCTCTAGCATTTTTGCAATTCGAAAGTTCAAGCTATCCCCTGTTGTTGCCAGGATAGCATTGTACATTGCGAACAAAATGTATAGTACACACCATTTATCTTCATCTACAATTTCATCGCACTCTAACAAATCCCTCATCACATAGTCCTTCATGTGCGCTTTTTTTGTGACTGCTACATTGTATGATTGACGACAGTAATTTTTTGCCCATTTCACATCAGGCATTGTTTGCATGTTGACTTTTTTGCCTTGATTTTTTACCCCGTAAACTCGTTCAATGTCATCCACTGTGAATGAAAGTTTACGGCCACCAGATAACATTATTGCCTTGTCCTCCTCTCTATAATTTTCTGCAAAAAAACGACACGCTTCCCCTGGAATATTTGATAATTTAATTTCAGTGAAACCCAAGAACCCAGTGACCCTTAGTCTCTCTAGGCGGGTTTGGAACAAATTTTTGTTGTCTGCCATTCGTTTGTTGAAGTCTACAATGGGTTTAAATCCAGTAGAAACTTGAATAATCTGCTTCTTTTGATTCATTGTAATATGCGTAACTCTCGAAATAGCTATTTGATAATGGTGGTAGTGATTAATCTCTGAGAAAATTCTTCAAATAGACTTTTCTGGTTGCAGTTATCACATAATTCTTCCGATTTTCTATTAATGGACGAAATCATGCTAGAGATCTCGTGGAAGGGGATTATCCTGATTTAGGGTTTCAATTTGGGGAGAATTTCTGGTTGATCACGCTTTTGCAATGACGACGATAAGGAGGTTTTGTTTAATAGATATGGATCCAGTGTGGCGCGCTTTAGTAACAACAGATGGGTCGCGCCTTTTACCCTGCCTTTGGATATGTGCCTTATGAATCCAGTGGCTAAAATGGTGTTCTGCAGGTGCTAAACTTTGAGGTGTTCATGTGAAACTAACCATGCCATCCATGCCATATGAAAATCATTTTGTAAAAAACAAAAATGTCATGTGAAACCATCCTTTCAATCCATAGTCATTCTGCCGATGTGGAGCGAATATTAACACGAACAAAACACGATTGATAGAAGTATGAATGTGATGGTTATATGTTGCGAGTATTAAAAGAGCATAATCATTGCTTGTGGCATGTAGATGAATGTATTTTCTACAAAGTGTTCTAAGATAGTACTCCTTCCATTCCTTAATAAAATACTTCCATTACATGTTGCGAAAATTAAGGAAGTAAAAAACTAGATATTTTGTTAGTTAAAATACAAATATTATTCTCTTAAATACTAATTTTTGTTAAGAGAGTAATATTGATATTTTGATTAAAAAATTCTTAATTTTTGCTTTCTTAATTTTCGCAACATGTAATGAAAGTCTTATTATTAAGGAATGGGGGTAATACTATCCAACAGATCCAGCAGTGGGTAGAGCGTAATTGTATTGATTGATTATATCTTGTACTATCCAACAAATCCAGCCTCATATCCCAGGTAACACTACCATCTTCTCTGAAAAATTTCTTAGGTCACAAAACTATGTTTCATGGTCTGATGCGGTTGAGTTGTGGTTTATGGGACAAGGAGTTGTTGATCATTTAACAAAAACAGCACTTGACATTACTGATAATAATTTTGTATGGGAAAGAGATGATGCTCAATTATGTGGTCTTTTGTGGCAATCTCTGGACCCTAAATTAATGCCCATATTCCGTCCTTACAAAACTTGTAAATCTGTTTTGAATTGTGCTAAATCGCTGTATACAAATGACATATCTCATTTCTCTAGTGTCATTGATGAAATGGTGAATCTTAGAAAATCAGGTTTGTATATGGAAACTTATGTAGGCAAGGCTCAAGGTATTATTTCTACTTTTAATTCACTGATGCATGTTGTTTATGATCCCCATTGAACAATTAGCACAACGAGACTAGTATTTTATGGTGTTCTTTCTCTCTTAGCTTGGGCCAGAATATGAGAACACTCGTCGTCAAATTATTGGTAATGAGAAAACTCCTCGAGTTGATGATGTCTTTCGGAGGCTCCTCATGATCTCTTTAGGTAGCAAATCGCAAGTGACGCCCCTATTGCAGGATCCCTATTGACCATACAGCTATAGCCTCTCAGTTTTATCTAAAGGAAAACCGGGAAATCATAGTGGTAACCGCCCTTACTGTAATTATTGCAATAAGCCAGGACACACTCGAGAGCCTTGTTGGGTTATCCATGGCAAACCATCATATGTGGCAAAAATGGGAGACTGTAATGTTAGTATTGCTCAATCGGCCTAATCAGGACTCTGATGGCACCCTTGCCAAGAAATTTTAGGAGTTTCTAAGGTTTCGAACAACCAACAAAGCTGCCATTATAGACCAGACTGAGGCCTCCACTGCTCTTGTCTCACATTTCTTTAAATCCCCATGGATCTTTGATTCAGGTGCTTCTGACCATATCTCTGGTAATCCTACTCTTTTTACTAATATGCTCTTATCTCACATTCCTCAAAATCCCCATGGATCTTTGATTCAGGTGCTTCTGACCATATCTCTGGTAATCCTACTCTTTTTACTAATATCACTCCTTCTAAATTGTTACCTTCAATCACTTTTGGAGACGGGTCTAAATCTAATGCCACTGGAGTAGGCACGACCTCGCCCCTTTGCTCTATGCTATTATCCTCAGTTTTCTATTTGTCCAAACGTCCGTTCAATTTAATTTCGATTTATCAATTAACTCGGTCTCTAAATTGTTTCGTCACTTTCTCTTCTGATTTCGTTGAGGTACATGACCGGAGTACGGGGAAAACTATTGTCACCGGGCGTGAATCTCAAGGACTTTTCCAACATTCTACTCACAACATCTCCTATCACTTGTCCTTCTATTGCAGATTCTCCTTCACTCTTACATAATCGCTGTGGTCATCCTAATCTTTCAAAGTTGCGAAAAATCGTTCCAAGCCTCACGAAATTAAATGTCTTAAAATGTGAATCATGTCAGCTTGGGAAACATTCGCTAAATTCATATCCAGCTAGAGTCAATAAAAGAGTTGCGTCTCATTTTCTTTTAGTTCATAATGATACTTTGGGTCCTAGTCGGGTTGATTCAATAATGGGATTTCGATATTTTTGTTACCTTTATAGATGCTTTTTCTCGATGCACTTGGTTATATATGATGAAAACTCAATCTGAATTGTTCACCATTTTTCAAAAAAAAAATTGTTAAGGTGAAAAATCAATTTGGGTTTCCATTAAGACCTTATGAAGTGATTATGCCCGTGAATATTTTTCCATTCCCATCTCTTATTTTCTAGATTCAGAAGGCATCCTTCATGAATCCTCATGTCCAGATACATCTCCTCAAAAAGGGGTAGCGGAACGTAAAAATCGGCATCTTCTTGAGATTGCACGCACCATGATGATACACAACAATGTTCTATTACGATTTTGGAGTGATGCTGTCCTGACAGCTTGTCACCTTATCAATCAAATTCCATCCTCCGTTTATTCCCAAAGTCCTCATTCTCTTCTTTTTCCACAGGATGAACCATCTAAACTTTCTCTTTGGGTTTTCGGGAATCTTTGTTTTGTACGGGATATTACACCAGGAAGGGATAAGCTATATGTTAAGTCTCTTAAGTGCATCTTGTTAGGATACTCTCGTTTTCAGAAAGGATACAAATGTTATTGTCCAGATTCACATAGATTCTTGATATTTGGCGATGTCAATTTTTTTAGTCCACCCCGTTTTCTCTCCAAACTCATTTGATGTTGCTAGTGTTCTTCCCAAGGATGTCTTGCCTTGCTTTGATCTAGTTTCCTTACTTCTTTCATCAAGTCCAACATTATCTCCTTCCGATCCATCAGACTCATCTCTTCCCGAGCCACCAGAATCATCTCCCCCTAAGTCATCAGAGTCATCCCCTCCCATCTTTGCAATCTCTAGACCTTAGGATTCCTCTTCAATATCTTCTTTTCCACATACTTATCAAATGGCCCCTAGACATATTTTGTTCATCGACTCCCGGGTTCAATCATCTCCGCCTATCACGGCTCCGGATCCTCCACAATAATTGTGACAGGTCTACTCGTAATGCTCATCCTATATATAATTGTGTAAGTTATCATCGTCATTCTCCTTCATATGCAACTTCTGTGTCTTCCATTTCTATACCTAAAACTATTCATGAGGCCCTATCCCATCCTAGATGGAGGCAAGCTATGTTGGATGAAATGGAAGCTCTTCGTTCTTCTAGCACATGGGAACTTGTTCCTTTGCCCCCCTGGGAAAATCTGTTGTTGGCTGTCGATGGGTGTTTACTATTAAAGTTGGGTCGGATAATGAGATTGATGGATTGGAAGCTGGCTTGGTTGCAAAAATGGTATATACTAAGCTTCAGTTGTAGAATATTCAACGGATGCCTGCTTTGAACTCCTCTAATTCACAGCACCGCCGTTTAGGCAAAACACATAACCCGATTGCAATCTAAAGTCATCTCTATCAGTTTGTAAATAAGCATCAGTGTAACCACTTACAATCGTCTTCCCCACCATATATTAAGAACGTGTCCTTAGTCCTTCGTAAGTACTTAAGGATGTTCTTGACATCTATCCAGTGACGTTCACTATAAGTAGACTGATATCTTCTCATTATACTCAAAGCATATGAGACATCTGGGCGAGTACAAAACATGACATACATAATAGATCCAATTGTTGAAGAATATGGAATCTCACTCATGAGTTCTTTCTCATCTAGTGTCTTAGCACAATGTT
Organism: Vinca minor; assembly: GCA_026122235.1. Lineage (NCBI taxonomy): Eukaryota > Viridiplantae > Streptophyta > Magnoliopsida > Gentianales > Apocynaceae > Vinca > Vinca minor. The sequence goes on from JAOCZM010000191.1 coordinate 1,668,886, forward strand.
GTCTTGAAAGAACCTTACCAAGTGTTCTTCTAAAGTGTTTAGTTACTCAATTATGTTTTAGTTTTCTGATGAATTTATTCACAGAAGATCCAATATGAGGCAACTGTGATATAACCTGATTCCTATAGTCTCTCCAGCTGATGCGCCTGACTCAGATTACTTTGAAGCTATAGGACAAAGTCTCTCCAGCTTTTGCGCTTGACAACATGTCCTATTTGTTAGTAGTGCCCTAGGACCATTAGCATATGTTGTACGTTTTATATATTTTGAGCATGTAATTGAATAGCTAATTTTGCTTATGAACATCAAATGCGTGATTTGATAGTAAAACTCATTAGTTTATGTAATTACTATTCTAGTTGTCCCTAGTTTCATGTAATGTTCTTTACAATGAAATAAAACTAGTATGATGTTTGATTGATGATTATGTTTTACTAATCATGTGTAATGAATACAAATCATATCATAGATGCAATATATTGGGATATATTGTATCGGACATGATCCGTTAGAGAAGTAATACTTCATGGTCCTTAGTCATAAGTATTAATTCCTCAATACTATTTTAGAATCCTTAGACCTTATGTCTCCATTGATTCTAGCATGAATGGAGGCACGTTTTGACTCAGTCGGACGTTACTTTTAATCGTGTAATCAATACGACTGATGATCGGATGTAGCGTCCTATCATGGCTTGAATGTGAGAGGCATTGTAAGGAATTTGTCCCTCTCTATTATTAGAGAGAGATATTCATGGGCGCCTCGATAGGGAAAAACTGTTTAAATGCATGGCCATGCTCAAATGTATTTGATAAAGTGGTTATCAAATACTATTTGTTTGAACAGTTTACCCGGAGATCGAGCATAAATACAATTAAGCTTAATATGGGTGACGACTACCATGCCTTATGCTTAATTAAGATATCGCAAGACAAAGGGATTAAATAGTGGATTGATATTAGGTTCCACCATAAATTCATTCACTTTGGGTAGTCTCAATGTCCTGCTAGGGACCACTTGTGATTTATGAACACATTCTACTGCTAAGTATGTTTTCATTGCCATTGTGATATGAACCTACAAGGTCACACGCATTGACGAGCTAACGAGCTTCATTTCCAGATTCAATGAATCTAGAATGTGTCTAGGTTCATTGTATCTGACATTTATTTTTCTGAGAATAATAAAGCGTTATTATTCGAATTTGAGATAAAGGGCATTTTCGGTATAGCTGGGATTACGTGGGAGTTATTATCCAATAAAGACTCCCACTACCAGCAGAAGTTTAGAACTCCCACTGCCAAAAGAGGTGGATAGGACGTGGGAGTTGTGATTGAAACAACCTCTCACTCCCTATATAAACTTCTCTTGGCCGAAACCCTAGGTGTTAATGCTTTTCAACCAAAATACCAAAAAGACCTAGAAAATCAAATTTTCTATTCTGCCTGTCCATTTTCTCTCTAATTCCTGAAACGAAGAGCTAGCAATCACTGTTCGTTTCGTCGCGTGGATACCGGTAGAGGGACATTCCGCAAAGGGAAATCCATTGGTGGCAGCAACGCATCCAAGAAACAGCATCTTTCATTCAAGAATCAGATTCTTGAACCCGAGAAGTAAGTTTCTGTCTAGATGTTTTCGATTCCTATGGTATGAGCGAATCCTTCGGGGGAGGACTCATGGGTGTTTAGAACGAGTTTCTGCCCATGAATCCCTTCACTATTATCTAGCAACCACTAATATTATGCGCCTAAAACACTTGTTAATAATAATAATAATAATAATAAATAATAATAATAATAATAATAATAGATGAAATCTAATTAATAATTAAACTTGAAATAACAAGATTAATTCTAGTCCAAAATCTGGACAGCTTGTTAGACCAATTTGCACGACAATTTCGGACTCCATAACGGCAGAATCTGATCTTGTGATCTCATGAAAGTTGTAGATCTGCCTCTTATCTTTCAAGTGCAACTTCAATCAGCTCCATAGGATTCCTGGATCGATAGTTATGACGTTTATACCAAACTGTTGCAAAGCTGTCCTATCACTCATCATTCTCCATTTCTTCAAAAAGATTCGTCCTCGAATCTTGATCGTTATGGTAGGATGAACAGTAAGGAATGATTCTTTCTTTTACTTGAACTTACCCTTCTTCTTGGCCGAGATTTATCAAGAATGAGGCGCCTACACTATCAATTCTTGATGTATAATAATGTATCTTGCGGCTAAAAAATAAAGGGGCGAACGGCTCCTATGATATAAACCAAGAAGTTTACTTTTTGGCTTTATAGTTCACAAAATAGTCTCTCGGCTGAATTTTTTGTTTTGGACCAAAATATTCCCTTTTTTTTTTTTTATCAATTTCAAGCAAACAAGAAAAATTTCAAGAAAGCCGTAAAGGTACACCAAGAAATAGATAAACCTTTTGCTCTGATACCAAATGATGAAGAACCAAGATACAAAGTATCAAGATTCGGCTACGAAAAGGTTTCAGATCTTTCTCTTCTCGAAATCAGTTTAACGGTGGAATATAATCAACGCGACTCCAAGAAGGGTGATTATCAATGGAGACTGAAACACCACAATAAGCGTAAACTAAACTTATTGATACAGTAACTCAAGAAGGAATGAATTCTTAAAAGAAGTTCACACACGAGAAGCTAAGTAATAACCTTACCAGCATATCAAAATATCTAACGTCAATATTATGTTGGCCGAACCATCTCTTAAATAGAGAGATTTCGGTTACCAACAACAAATAAAAGAAGAGTCCTTGAAGAAGTAGGACTCTTGGCCAACAACTTGCTATCAAGTAAACCACTAAGAAGATAATGGACAACATGTCCTATTATCTAGCATCTAGGCGCCTAAAATAACTAAACATGGGTGAAAATACTAATCATGTGACGAGTCCTTGAAGACGAGGTACTCTTAACAACTAAATAACCAACTACTCAACCACTATGGACAACATGTCCTTTATTATAGCAAGTATTTGCTATACACGCCCAAATAACATAAATAAAGTAATTAAATATGATGAAAATAATTAAAGTCTAAAGTAGACTTTAATTGTACAAAAAGACTAAAATGCCCTTTTTAGCCACTTTGCTTGTTTGGGCTGATTTGTATGCTTTTGAAATTTAAGAGGTTGACTTTGTCATCATCTTCTAGTTGAAGTTTAACTTCCACTTTAACTTTAATATCTCGGATCAATGTTGCAATATTCTCTAAAGTCCTTCTTGTCCTTGCTCTTGGCATCGGTCCTTGAATATTGATAAATGGATCTTTTAAGTAGGGCAGTCCTTGGGTTGGTACCGCATCAAAACTGATTTGGCACTTTGTATATATACGTACTCTGACTTAGGCCAGGGAGTCTACATTATCTATCTCTATAGATCTTTACCCCTAAGATGAAGCTTGCTTCACCTAAGTCTTTCATAGAGAAACATTGCCCCAACCAGACCTTTACAAATTCTAAGGTTGGAATGTCATTTCCTATTAGCAGTATGTCATCCACAAACAAAATTAGGAACAAAGCCGAGGTTCCACTAAACATCTTATAAACACAAGGTTCATCAACATTCTTGATAAAATCGAACTCTCGTACGACTTCGCCAACACGTCGATTCCAACTTCAAGAAGCTTGCTTTAGTCCATAAATTGACTTCTTTAGCTTGCATGCTTTAGGCTCCTATTTGGATCGACAAAACCTTAGGGTTGTATCATATACACGTCCTCGTCACGGTTTCCATTAAGGAAAGCTGTTTTGACATCCATTTGCCAGATCTCATAATCATAGTATACTGCTATTTAAAGCAAGATTCGAATAGATTTGAACATAACTACAGGGGAAAAGGTTTCATAATAGTCAATACCATGAATTTGATTAAAACATTTCGCAACCAGTCGCCCCTTGTACTTTGAATGTTCTATTCCATGTCAGTTTTTAATTTAAAAACCCACTTGCACCCTATTAGGGTCACCCGCTCAGGTGGATCAACCAAGATCCATACTTGGTTATTATACATGGAATTTATTTCAGACTCATGGTCTCAAGCCATTTCTCATAATATGGACTAGAAATTGCTTGTTTGTAGGTTGTAGCTCATCATGATCAATAAACATAACATCGCCATGTTTTGTTACAAGAAATCCAAATTTCTCTGGTGATCTACGAGTTCTACCCAACCTACGCAACTCTTGTGTTTCCTGAACTGGCTGCACAACAGCTTGTGAAGCTTGTTCAAATTTCATCTGATCACTAGTGCTTGGTTGAACTTCAGTAAGTTCTGGAACTTCATTAAGCTCCACTTAGCTGCCACTAGTTTTCCTAGAAAGAAAATGTTTCTCCAGAATAACTCATTTTCGAGCAACAAACACTTTGTTCTTGTTAGGAATGTAGAAGTAATATCCTTTAGTTTCCTTAGGATACCCAACAAATATGAACTTGATCGACTTATGACTGAGCTTGTCCAAAGCTGGACGTTTCACAAACGCCTCAGAACTCCAAATCTTAATGAAAGACATAATAGGACGTTTTCCATTCCATGCCTCATATGGTGTCTTTTCAACAGATTTTGATGGAACTATGTTTAGTGTTAAAGCTGTTGCTTCTAAAGCATGTCCCCAAAAGGAGTTAGGAAGGCTCGCGTGATTCATCATAGATCGAACCATATCTAATAGAGTTCGATTCCTCCTTTTGGATGCACCATTCCATTGAGGAGTAGTCTATGAGGAAAGTTGTGGAACAATTCCACATACTTTTATATAATCACAGAATTCTTGACTTAACTATTTCCTACCTCGATCGGATCAAAGCATCTTTATATTTTTGCCAAGCTGGTTTTCTACTTCACACTTTTACTGTTTGAACTTTTCAAAGGCTTCAGATTTTTGTTTCATAAGAAACACATATCCAGAATGACTATAATCATCATTAAAAGTAATGAAATATATAGATAACCACATCTCGAATGAATATTGAACAGACCACATACATCACTATGTATTAATTCCAACAAATCCTTTGCTCGTTCTCTAGTTATAGTAAAAAGGAGAAGCAGTCATCTTACCCACTAAACAAGGTTCGCATGTATCATTTGATTCAAAATCGAACGATTCCAACAATCCATCTTTATGGAGTTTGGAAATGCGGTTCTCATTTATATGTCTTAAGAGACATTGCCAGAGATATTTAGGATTTAAATAATTATTCTTAATCCTTTTCGAGGTCTAACATACATAAACCATTCACCAAAGTTGCACTACAATAAAAGATATTATTCAATGATAACGACATTAGATGGTTTTTAATATTAATATCAAAACCCATCTTGTCCAAACAAGAAATTAAAATAATATTCTTCGTTAAAGTAGGTACATAGAGACGATTCTCTAAATGTAAGACAATCCTAGATGACAAAGTGATGCAGTAGGTTCTTACAGCTAATGCAGCAACTCTTACTCTGTTGTCAACATGTAGGTCCACTTCGCCCTCTGTCAGCTCCCTACTCATTTGTAGTCCCTGTACATTTATACAATGTGAGAATCACAACCGGTATCTAATACCCAAGAGGAAGAAAGAACTTCAAGAGAAGATGACCTTTGAGTGATCAAAGATAAGTACAAGGTCATCTATGGCCTTTTAAGATTTTTCAATATAAAACAACCTTAGGGATAAATGTATTTCACTTAATGAATTCTCCCCTGAGGTTGTGCCAAGGTTAAAATATAATAAAACTTAAAAGATGTAGAGGAAAGAGTTTACAGTTTTGTTGGTTTTGAGGATCTCGATAGACAACAATTGTTCCTCAAGTCGACCGAGCTTCTCCGGTCGACCGCAGTTATCCAGTCTGGTTGACTGAACTTAAGGTGAAATTTCAGAACAACCTGCAAAATCAGTTGAAAGGCATTTCCAAATGCCACCAACACATTCCAATGCACATATATATATATATGCCACACATACATTTTAGACTCCAAGTTAAGCAATAAGACGATCAACCAACTAAAACACATGCTTAAACACTTCAAGATCCAAAACATAAACCACATGCTATGATCTAATTTAAAAGCCTAAGTATAACACATTACATACCACATTTTTCTCCCTCTTTGTCATATATTAAAAAGAGTTGGGAGGAGGGATTACGGATGAGCTCTCATCACAAGGATATCATCATTAAGCTCTCTGAAACATGAAAAAGGGTCAACAATTTATAAAACATAGCATGTTATACACCACAAGTAGCAAGTTGTACACTGGATATGAAACATAAAGAGCATACACTTGCTAAACTAGGGGCACAAAAGTGATAACATGTAGGAAAAGCCATAAAAGTAATAACGTTAAGAGATTCTTATTGATTTTTTATGCATATTCACTTTAGGTTTTCCATGACTTGTGCTATCTCTTCTACGGTCTCTTATCTTTCTTCTTCACCCTTGTCTTTCTCTTTTTCATTTTCATTTCTACTTCCATCATTGCTACAGTCACTAGCATTATCTTCTTCATTCTTTTTTTTAACTCTTCATCTACAACATCAACCCTTGATATTTTTGTTTTGGTATACTTGATAACTGTAAGCCCTAGGGGCTAATGCGATCAATCTACTTTTGATGATAACAAACTATTGGTAGTTCTAATGTTTGTGTGAGCATGTTCTTAATGATATGATCCTTACACTCATACCGACATTGATGAAAATGGTAAGTTAGCTCCTTGTGTACATCAAAGACAACATCCTAAAGACAAAAAGAAACTACACTTTGCAAGACTCCAAGGCATACTCTTGAAGTTCATCAACAAGCCTTGGAAGTATTTGCAAAGTCAAAGAAGGAAGATCAACAAGGTTAAGAGCTACTCAATCCAACACGAGAAGAATCAAGTGGTATGCTCATTAACCAAAGAAGTGTTGAAGTATAATATTCTACAACATGATTGATATAAGACTTCATCACTCAAGCAAGAGGCTGATAATAGGCTTCAAGTCAAAGCTCCAAGAAGAAGTTTATCTTGAAGACTTGAAGACCTATCAGAAGATTAGTCTATACTTATAGGTACATCCTTGTGGCTAATCTTACCTTTGAGAATGCTAGTATATAGAATGTTTAAAAGCTCACTCTTGCATGTTTTCAAAACCACATGTTTTACTTTGTTTCGATATTTGATAAGGTTTTTGAAAACATTTTTAAGTGTTGGTTAATTCCTAAGATCTTTAAAATGTGTTTTAAATCTTTAAGAAACACTTGGGCATTAGTATGAGAAAATTGGGAAGTTGACTAAGTGTAAAAACTACTTTAGGACTTTACTCCAGTCGACCTAGGCCTGGCCTTGGATGACTGGATGTAGTCCGGTCGACCGAGGTTTTTTTGTCCATAGTTAGATTTTGATTGTTCCAAAGCTCCAATGTTATATCATCTCGTACGACCTTGCTTTAGGCCGGTAGACAGAGCTTTTCTTCGGACGATCAGACCACATACTTCGGTTAACCGAGATTTGTACAGGGGCCTTTTAATCTTTACTTTGGAAGCACTTCGGACGACCTACTCTCTAGTCTGGTCGACCGAAGCTTGTCCTGTCAGGTAAAAACTATAGCCGTTGTAACTCTATTTGCTTGTGTATTTTGGCCCTATATAAAGATTCTAAATCTTATTTTTCATAACTAACCAAGCGATAAGAGGGAATATGTTATACACTTCATAAACAAGCAATCAAACACTTCTAGAGCTTTATCTTCAAATCATTCTTTCAAAATATATCATTTTGAGTTGAGCATAAACATATCTATCATTTTCTATTCTCAAACTTGATTAAAGCTATAATTTGTATATCCATTCCAAGTGGGAATTATTGTAAGTGAGCTTACTTATAAAAGTCTCATTTGTAAGAGGCTAGTTACCCTCTCTCTTTGTAAGAACTAGTTCTTAGTGAGCTAGGAAAAAGCTCTTTATGAGTGTTTGTGTCCTCATTTGTGAGGTATCTCTTTGTGAGATTGGCTCTTTGTGATCTTAGTTCTTTGTGAGTGGAGTCTTCTTTGTGAAGCAAAATGCCTCTTCGTGAGGGAATTGTAAAAGGTTGATCCCACATTGCATTTGTTTTGAACGGAACTTCTTAGTGAAGTGTTGAGATCCTTAGGTGTGTCCTAAGGTAGTGGACGTAGATCTTTGTGATCGAACCACTATAAATCCTTGTGTTAGTTTTCTCTATCCTTTACCTCTTTACTTTATAGTTGATGAATTTCTTTATCTTGTTTACATGATTACATGAACTTATTTGTTTTAGAGTTGGAAAACTCACACGTGTTTCCTTGCTTCATATATTGCTTAGCTATCTACTTTGATTTGGTCATATGATTTATAGTGTTTGCTCTTACACGTTTGGCATATAGGATACTTGACTTATTCAAAGATCACATTCAGAAGTCTTGTATTCCTATGTGTTACATTTAAACACCTAAGTCATCTAAGTTGCCACTACATTTATAGAATTCATTCATCTTTGAGTTACTGTATCAACAAGTTAGTTTCACTTGTTGTGGTGTTTCAGCCTCCATCGATTCTTAGCCTTCTTTAGAGTTGCGTTGAGAATATTTCCTTGAAACTAGTTGAAGAATAAAGAAAGATCCGTTTTTAAACTAAAGTGTCGAATCTTGATACTTGTTATCTCTGTTCTTCATCAAGTGGTATCAGAGCAAAATGTTCATCTCATTCTCGGTGTACCTTTTATAGCTTTCTATAAATTTTCTTGTTTGCTAGAGAAAGACAAAGCATTCGACATTAAAAATAAAAAGCAGTCGTGAGTTATTGGAGACAAGTGTTCAAACCAAAAGAAAACTTCTTGGTTCCAAGAGAACATTCAAGAATTAGTTTTGTCAACCGTTGTTCTTGTCATTATCGTGCACATAACCACACATCAAAGCATCTTTGATACCGTGCGGCCAAGAGAGGGTAAGTCTAAAGAGAGAAAAAAAAAAAAAAGAAGTCAAGAAAATCAAGAAAGTCAAGATTGAGAATTGCTCTTCCTAAACACAAAAGGATACCTTTAAAAAGTATCTATTTTCTTGATTAGGTCTAGGATTTTTCAAGACTCATCTTCTTTTCTTTCTTTAAGCTTTTCGTGTAGGTCAAAGATAGGATTTCTTTCCTTTATTTTTCAGCTTTGTATCAACGCAACAAGTTAGGAACCTTTCAATTCATCTAGAGTTTGAAGTTCTTTTACGAGAAGTGTTGGAATAAAGAGTGAATTTTTCTTTGATATCTAACAGTTTGTGTGTGTTTTCTTGAAAGTATAACATGTCTTATCAGGGAAGTCCATCAAAGCAAGCCGAATCCTTTGATCAAGACAAGCTTTACAAAGAGGCGTTGCACAAGACGATAATGGAATTGTGCCAAAAGATGGATGATATGGAGGAAGAGATGAGAAGCCTTAAAATTTCAAATTAGCGAGGTAATATTGGAGATGATGCCGAGAGTGATGATCATTCCGTTGATGCAATTGAGCCGCCTAGAAACCCTCCAATTTCGAGAGCAAATCCACAAAATTGGGTGATCAACAATCAGATTTTTTAGCTGAGAAGAGGGGGACCAAATTCATCGTAATGACAACAATCTTGGTGCAATCAAGACCAAGATTCCCTATTTCGAAGGTACAAACGATCCCGAATTTTTTTTAGATTGGATTTGTAAAGTTAACCATGTTTTTGCCATGCACAATTATTCGGAGGAAAAGAAATTGAAATTGGCAGCCATGGAATTTTTCGGATATGCTTCTATTTGGTGGGATAAAGAAGCCGAAACAAGGGCTGGAGTTGGGCAATGAGAAGTTGATACATGGGATGAGATGAAAGCGGTGATTAAGCGACGTTTTGTTCCCCAAAATTACATAAGGGAACTTTACAACCGCTTGAAAAGATTAAAGCAAGGAGGGAGTTTGGTTGATGAATATTACAAGGCTATGGAAATTGCGATGATTAGAGCCGATATTCAAGAAGGAGATGAGGCAACAATGGCGCGGTTCTTGGCTGGCCTAAATGATAAAATTCGGTCAAAGGTAGAACATGCTAACCTTGATAATATTACATCTATGTTGTACTATGCAGAGAAAATTGAAAGGCAGCAAAAAGAAAAGAGTTCAAGGACCAAAATGGCAACTTTCCAAGCTTGGAAGAAGCCGAATCTGTCCCAGAATTTTTCCACTGTTTTGCCGAGCCAAAGCAAGGGTAAAGAGGTCCAAATTGGTGCAAAAACAACCATGGGGCAGTCAAGTCATCAAACGCAACCGTTTCAGCCAATACGGGGGTAAATTCTACTCCAAATCTTGTTTGGCAATGTTTTAAATGTAGGGGCAAAGGACACTTTTCTAGGGACTGCCCTAACAAGAGTACAATGATCATGTTGGATGATGGAACGTGGGTAAGTGATGATGAAGCTGAAGAGGCTGATTTTGAGGAAGAAACCGAGAGGCTAGCGGAATCTCCAGAATATGGGAATCAACTTTTGTTCATGATGAAGCTACTTCATTCACAACCTCTAGATGATCTTCATCAACAAAGAAGGAACCTATTCCAAACTAAGTGCAATGTTAAAGGCAAGCTTTGTTTATTAATTATTGATAATGGAAGTTGTACTAACGTTTGTTCTTATGATATGGTTTCCGCTCTTGATTTACCATGTAAGGCACATCCTATGCCTTATAAGTTGTCTTGGTTGAATAATAATGGGGAAATTAAGGTGGATAAACAAGTGGAAATAGAGTTTGGAATCGGGAGGTTCAAGGATAAAGTTTTGTGTGATGTGGTGCCCATGACCGCAAGTCACATAATCTTGGCAAGGCCATGGCAATATGATAGAAGTGCCGACCATATGGGGAAAAAGAATGAATATGAAGTTACAAAGGATAAAATCCGATATACTTTACTTCCTTTTGTCTCCTAGTCAAGCTTGTGAGGTACATAAACAAAAATGGCCATAAATAGAGAGAGAAAGAGAAAAAAAGAGCGAGTTGAAAAAAAAAGTGTGATCCTACCCATGAGGTAAAATCCGAGGTAAAAAAGGACCAAAAAGTCGTGACCTTAGTGAGACAAAAAGCAAGCTCACAAAAAGAGAGAAAAGAGTATTTTATTTATCAACCCGGGAAAGGTAGATTGGGCAACTTGTTATTTTGTTAGTTTTTAGAGAAACTGAAAGGTCTCTTGCTTCTATCACTTTTTATTTTTATCTAACATCTTCTTCACTACCTAGTCTTGCTATTGATCTCTTGCAGGAATTCAATGACGTATTTCCCAAAGAGTTTCCGAGAGGGCTGCCTCCAATTAGGGGAATCGAGCATCAAATTGACTTCATTCCGGGAGCAAGTCTTCCAAACCGGCAAGCCTACGAGCAACTCCGGATGAAACCCGGGAAATTCAAAGGCAAGTCGATTTCCTTTTGGAGAAGGAGCAGGTAAGATAAGAGAATCTTTAAGTCCTTGTGCTAGTCCAGTTATTTTAGTACCTAAGAAAGAAGAGACTTTCAGAATATATACGGATAGGTATCGGGGCTGTTTTGCAACAAGAAGGAAAACCTTTAGCATATTTTAGTGAGAAATTACGTGGCGCTCGCTTAATTATCCTACATATGATAAAGAGTTATACGCTACCGTTAGAGCTTTGGAAACATGGCTGCACTACTTGATAGGAAGGGAGTTTGTGATTCATACCGACCTTGAGTCCATCAAGTATCTAAAGGGTCAAAGTAAGTTGAACAAGAGACATGCTAGGTGGGTTTCCTTCATTGATACTTTTCCATACATTATAAAGTACAAGAAAGGTAAGGAAAACATCGTAGCCGATGCTCTCTCTCAAAGGTGTACTGTACTTTCCATTATGCATGCTAAATTACTTGGATTTGAACATCTTAAAGCATTGTATAAGGATGATCAAGAATTTTCAGATTTGTTATGAATCATGTGAGCTCTCGGCTCAAAAGGACTTTTTTATATTTGAAGATTTCTTGTTTAAAGGCAATAGATTGTGCATTCCAACCTATTCTATTAGAGATTTAATTGTTAGGGAAGCACATTGTTGCGGTTTAATGGGTCATTTTGGTGTTGTTAAAACTTTGGACATTTTAAAAGAACACTTTAGTGGCCTAAGATGAAAAGAGATGTTAGAAAAATATGTGAACTTTGCTTTAAGTGTAAACATGCCTTTAACTATTGCTTGCTAAAAGTACAAGCAAAGCTCATGGATTATACTTGCCTTTACCTATTCCATCTTCACCTTGGATTGACTTATCCATGGACTTTATTCTTGGATTGCTGAGATCTCAAAGAGATATGGAGAGTATAATGGTTGTTGTAGATATTTTTCTAAAATGGCTCACTTTATTCCTTGTAGGAATCCAAATGATGCAAGGCATGTTGCGGATTTATTTTGGAAGGAAGTGGTTCGGCTCTATGGGATTCCGAAAACAGTTGTGAGTGATAGGGATGTAAAGTTCTTAAGTTACTTTTGGAAGACATTTTGGAGTAAGTTGGGGACTAAATTGTTATTTTCTACATCAAGTCACCCACAAACGGATGGCTAAACTAAGGTAACAAATAGAACTTTAGGGGGTTCTCCTTAGAGCTTTAATTCAAAAGAACTTAAAAATGTGGGAAGATTGTTTACCTATTGCTGAATTTGCTTACAATAGGACTTTGCATTCTACTAGAAATAACTATCCTTTTGAAGTTGTTTATGGTTTTAACCCCTTAACCCCGTTGGATCTAACTCATTACTTGTTGATGAGTATTATAATGTAGAAGGTGATTCTAGGGCAGATTATATTCAAAGAATGCATCAACAAGTAGCCGAAAACATCAACAAGAAGAATGAACAATTTGCTAAATATGCCAACAAAGGCCGAAAGAAAATATCCTTTGATGTTGGTGATTGGGTTTGGTTACACCTTAGGAAAGACCGATTTCCTAATGAAAGAACGAGCAAATTGCATCCAACGGGTGATGGACCTTTCCAAGTGGTTGCTAGGGTCAATGATAATGAATACAAGATGGACTTGAAAGGTGAGTTTGGCGTACATTCTACGTTTAATGTTTCTAACTTGTCCCCTTTGATTTTGATACAGATTGCATTGATGATGATGATTATTCGAGGACGGATCATGATTTTCAAGGGGGAGGGGATGATGAGGGAACATCCAAGGGGCTGCCCTACTCAAGAGATCCCTTATCCAGGCTTCAAGTACCAATGACTAGACAAAGGACCAAGATGGTGAATCAACTAATTTCAAGATTGGTCCGAGACTTCAAAGCTAAAGAGGAAGCTAAACTTCACTTAGAAGATGATGACAAAGTCAACCTCTTAACTTTACAAGACATTCAATTCGGCCCAAACAAGCAAAGTGGCTAAGAAGGGCATTTTATTCTTTTTGTACATTAAAGTCTAGAATTATTTTCAGCTTTATTTATTTACTATTGTTAGCCATGTTGGCGAGTAGAAGTAGTGGTTAGCTAAATAATAGGACATGTTGTCCATTATATTAGACAATGTTTTAGTTGGTTACAAGTTTGTTATTGAAGAGTCTTACTTATTCAAGGACTCTTCCTTTTAAGGCTAGATAGCCGAAATCCATCTCTATTTAAGAGGGATTTCGGCCACCATTGTAAGTACGATATATTGATATTTTGGTAAGCTTATTCCTTAGCTACTTGTGAATTGAACTTCTTTATAGAATTCATTCATCTTTGAGTTACTGTATAAACAAGTTAGTTTCACTTGTTGTGGTGTTTCAGCCTCTATCGATTCTTAGCCTTCTTTAGAGTTGCGTTGAGAATATTCCCTTGAATCTAGTTCAAGAATAGAGAAAGGTCCGTTTTTAAACTAAAGTGTCGAATCTTGATACTTGTTATCTCGTTCTTCATCATCCCTCCCCAAAGTAATGAAGCAAACCATGATATCTTATTCCAAATCATGTCACTCTTCCAAGAAAACTTGAACCACAAGATGGAATCCTTTCAAGGACACTTCGATGTAAAGATGTCAGCCTTAGAGAATAAGGTGGAAAATATGGGAAATAAGATTGGGAATGTTGAAACAAGGTTGGATGAAATTGAGTACAAGGTTGACAACATCATTAGTTATACAAGAACGAAGAAGTTAACCATTGTAGAAGAAAGTGATATTGAAAAGGAAAAGAAAGAGGAAGAGGAAGAGGATGATTATTCTAGTGATGGTAGTGGAGATGAGGGTGATAGAAGTGATAAAGAAGAAGAAAAGAAATAAGAGGCTAAATAGGTTGTTGATATTGAAGATGATGAAGGAAATGATGATGTGCAAAAAGAGGTTGGTATGAAAATTGAGGATGACAAGGAAGCTGAGGAAACCAAGGAAGAGCAACTTGGGGAAGAAACTTCAAAGGAAGATGATGATGCTCAAGATGATAAATGAAGTTAAAGAGCCCAAGAATCACATTGAGAACTCAAAGTGCAAGATGAAATCTCCAAACCAATGAGAATTTCTCAAACTGAATCTATTTATAGTCTTTGATATCTTGTTTTATGCTTCCTTGCTTCATATATTGATTGGCTATCTACTTGGCTTTGGTCATATGGTTTATAGTGTTTCCTCTTACAAGGTTTGCATATAGGATACTTGACTTAGTGCCACAAAGATCACATTAATAAGTCTTGTATTCGTATATGTTGCATTTAAACACGTAAGTCATCTAAGTCGCCTCTATATTTATCTAATCATATATGCTTAATCAACATACTTGTTGTTAAGGTGATCACTTAAGGCAAAGAAGTTTAGAAAAGTTAAAAAGTTTTAGAACCTAATTCACCCCCTCTTAGGTTCAAACCCTATCGGGTATTTCAATAACAATTTCAACTTTGTTATCAAGATCATCCATTCTTTCTTCAAATTTGCCGATTTTAGAGTTGAAACTGTTTTGCAAGGACTCATTTTTTGCAAGAATTTGAAGTAGTAGCTCATTTTGATTTCGTGAGTTACCCTTGAACTTTCAACTCCTTTTTTTTCTTATAAGTGTCACTTATTCTTCCACGACATCTTCTTCTTCACAATTTTCCCCAAAGTCTCTTTGTACATCTTCTTCAATTTGGACATTTTCTTATCCTTGTCCTTCTTCCACTTCTTGAGCTTCATTTTTGTTTTGGTCCCTTCTCTCCTTTGTGATTCTCTTAATTGTTTCACTAGCCTTTTGGCTAGCTCCCATTGTAACTATCGCCGCAAGAAGCTCTTCATCGATGCATTTGAGTTTGCACTTCCATTTTCCATTTACAAGGATCAAGTGCATTCTATGGAAGTTACCTTCATTATACTTGTTGTAAATGTACAATCTAGGAACCGGGTTGGAGAGTTTAAGTTTGAATTTCTTGAAGAGTGATGTAAGCATGCTCCAATAAGGTATGAAGTTTTTCTCAGCTTTTATGGATTCACTCAAATACCCAAAATTTTCATTAGTTTTCTCTACATGCCAATTCATTATCACCATTTGTAAATAGGTGAAGGAGTTTTTATGACCTTTTAACAGTAGGACAACATTAACCACCATATGGTGGAAAATCCGGCCATACTCATCTAGCTTGTTGGTTTCTCTCTCGTTAGCTTTGCTAAATGACACCTTGATTTTGAAATTGGTTGTAGAATGTCTTAGGTCCATGATTTTCTCACGGGGATACATCCGGTTCTATCATAGAATATTATAGCCCCTTCCTCGAGCTCTACCCCAACACACTCACAAAACATTGCTCCCAGGAAGTTGAATTCCCACCCGTCTATTCTAGAAGTCCACCAAAATTCATGATCATCTCTTTTTCCTTCTTCTCTTAAGTTTGCCCCAAACTCATAAATAGCTAGAGGGTAAATTTCATGATCATAGGCAAACAAGTTCATCCACCACATTGCCCCAAATAACTCAAAGATTTCATCTAATCCTTTGTCAATGGTTTTTGCATCCCTAATATAGTTTCCTCTTTTACTAGGCCATCAAAGGTTTTCGTAGCCAAATGAGTATAGAATTGGGGAGTTACCTTTGTAGCCTCAACACTGGAAGATTTCCTTTGAAATCTTGGAGAATGTGGAGGAATTTGTTTATCTTCATCCGACTCCGTTTCTTCATCGGAGTGTCTTTTCACTTGTGTCTTGCCTTTGCCTCCCATTTGAGCCATATTCTTCGTATTGAGTTTGTTTGGAGAGGGTCATTTGATTCTTGGATTGTAATCCCCTTTTCAATAGGTGCATTTGTAGAGGCTTTTTTCTTGGTAGGATGTTTTTTGGGTTAGGTATTTTATGGTTTTGATACTTTGGATGGTGGTTGTTTTGTCTTCATAATGATGTGAATCAAGGATTTGTGGAAGGAATTTTTGTTTGTGTAAGTGTGGGCTTTGATTTTTGAGAGAGAATATCCAAGGAGTTGGGAGTTTGAGAGAGTGGGAAATGAAAATTTGAAAAATTGAACTGTTTGAATCCCTTTAATTCAGAAATTCCAATGGTCCGATATACCGAACCCCTTAAAAGGTCTCCCGGACCTCGTCCGAGGTAAATGAGGAAAGTTTCTGTCTCGATTTCGGTCGACCGAGGATGCGTTCCGGTCGACTGAGCTTGATACGGTACCAACCTTGGGGCTGCCCAACTCAAGAGAACGTGTGTTACGATACAAAGAGGACTCTAAATTACATCTAGGAATGATGCCCAAGTCAACCTCTTAGTATCCCAAGTGTACAAGGAATAGACAGCTTTGCTACTGTTTGGAAGAATGATCATATCTTTCGATATACGTATCCAATGGAGCTGATTCCAATTGAATATTAAAGATAAGAGGCAGATCTACAACTTTCATGAAGATCACAAGATCAGATTCTGCCTTTTTGATATCCCATATTGTCGTGCAAGTTGGCCCAACAAGCTGTCCAGAATGGGGACGAATTATAAAGGGCATTTTAGTCTTTTTGTGTACATTTAAAGTCTATTCTAGACTTTAATTATTTTCAGCATATTTATTTACTATAATTTCGTGTATAGCAAGTAATTGCTATAATAAAGGACATGTTGTCCATGTGTTAGTTAGTTTGTTATTAAGAGTCCTAATGCAACTAGGACTCTTCATTATTTTGGTAGTTACTTTTATTTCAGCCACCAAGATAATAGGAACATGTGCCTATTATCTTGTTTAGGTAGTTACTTGATAGCAAGTTGTTATTCAAGAGTCCTAATTCTTCAAGGACTCTTATTTTCCTTTTCCTAGTTTGAGTTAGTTTGGTTCTCTTATAACCGAAATACTCTATTTAATAGAGATTTCAGCAGCCATGTAACTTAGAGTTGATATATTGATATTTTGATTAAGGTTAATCCTTTGATACTTGTTTATGACTTCCGGTTGAAGTTCATATTTCTTTAAGTTACTGTATCAACTAGTTGGTTTATCTAGTTGTGGTGTTTCAACCTCCATTGATACTTAGCCTTTCCGGGACTGTGTTAAGTGTATTCCCCCATAAACTATTCGAGATAGAGAAAGATCTGCTAATTAAGCCGAGTCTTGATATAACCCATCAAGATTTCGCATCAAGTGGTATCAGAGCAAAAGGTTGATCTCTATCTTGGTGTACTTTATTGCTTTCTTGAAATTTTTTTTTTCTTGTTTGCTTGAGAAAAGCCGAAAGATAACAAAAATATTATACCCAACGAAAAAGCCACTCGGATATAAAGAAATTGGCAACCGAGTTATCCCATAAAAGACAAGGATACAATCCAAAAGCAAGCTTCCTTCAACAAGGAATTGGATCTTGTTCCCTCTTCATCTTGAATTAGTCACCATCAAGGTTAAAATATCTAGGTAACATCTTCATCCCATAGAAGTTCTTGATCTGTGTGGCCAAGATAAGGGTAAGTCTTGGGTAAAAAGGTAAAGAAAGGCGTCAAGAAAAGCAATTTCAAGAAGAAAGAAAAATCAAGAAGCGTAAAGGTTACATCTTTTTAAAGATTACTCTTTTTCTTTCTTACTACACTTTTCTTTTAAGTCAAGAAAGTACTTCTTGCACTATTTTTTTCACCCTTCCATCATTATAACCATTCAAACATTCAAAGTTGGAAGTTCTTGACAAGTATTTTGTCATGTCCCGAAGGATTTACAATGACTTAGACTCAATCTAGGACCACAAAGCAGCTAAGAGACTTGAGTCTCACCAATCCAACAGATAATTCAAAAGAGATATAACTGGAAAATATATATATATATAAAATGAAGAATTCTGACAATGCTCAAATGCAATCCAAGTTCATTTGCTACAGATTAAACTTAACAAAATTGCAAGAGGCTCACAGTCCCCAATCTAATTATCTACTAACTGAAAAGAGATAGAGTTAAGAGGACAAACTTCATTTAACTTCCAAAGTCGCTAAGCAAGCCACAGCTTCTCGCAATAGCATCATCTTGAGTGAGCTAGGACCGAGAGAAAGGAGGGGGAAAGAAATGGGAGAAGGGAACAGACTGCAAGATGCAAGGGGGAGAAGAATAAGACTTACAAAAGGGAGGATATGGCTGCTGCCAGTTTTGGGGTTGAATTTCTGAATATCCTCTCCTTGGTTGCTTCCTTTCAATTTATAGCTAGGTTTCATCTCCCAAAATGGATCCAATCCATCCAACTCAAGAACTTCGATATCGTGATCGGGAATCAACGATGATCCCTCGAGATCCTTTCCCAGCCAATCAGAGAATCAGCAGCTAAATGTGGAGTGTGGCCTCCCCACTTTGAACATCGAGCAAGTACAAGAAGAAGACAGATGTTGCGGTGTCGTTTTGACATTTAAGTAGTTTAAATGGAACGACACCGTTCAACCCTAATAAGTAGATTTCCCAATTCTTTCTTAGCCTTAATTACAATTGTCCCTCCTTTCTGATATGAAATTTAGCTTTCCAATCCTCACAAACAATGCAGACATGACATTCCCCCTCTCTGAAACAAGTCTTGTCCTCAAGACTTGACGATTAGAAATATCTGCTCTATGAAATCATTATCTTTCTTAGTAACATATTCTACCTTCTCGAACCACGGTATAAGCCATTGCATCCGAGTTTGAACCATGTGTCCACCATTATGGACTTTGAGGAAGTTTAGAGGTTCATGATTTTTCGGCAATCCTGCTTCAGAACCCTCATCCACAAAAGGAACTTCTGTAGAAGCAACAAATTTTTGTTGACCACTACATTGCATTGCATGAACCCACCTTGAATTCCCAAGCCAGATGCACATAAAATCATATTCTCCATCATAGATGAGCATGTTTATTCCATCTTTTAGAAAGGGTGGGATGCCAACTTCAAGATTTTTCATCCAATCAACAAGAAGGGCCTGATAAACAGTAGAATTGCAGGATACAAAATCCGAATCTCCAACTCGCCTTACTTTCTTCTGGTTCTGAAAATTGTTCAAGTCCGAGAAGTCGTAGCACATACTGCACATACACTTCTTACTAATGTCATAGTAATTAATACCCCCAGCTTTTTCCAAGAGGAAATTGAATATAGCATTGCAGATCGTATAGGAAGTCATGCAAGAGATAGTCTCACCAGTACCACAAAGCTTTATTCTTGCCTCGCAAACTGGAAGAATCCTGCTGATTTTTCTGTATTCTGACTTCAAAATTAGTCCCGTGTCGAATGCATAATCATTATAAGTTCCATACGGAATCTCTGGATCAGCGAGGCCATTACCAATGGTGAATCCCTTCAAATTAATGTGCATCCCTTCTTTAGCTTTGTTTCTACGGAGAACCATAGCAGCAAAAGCAGAAATGTAGTGCCCAACATACGACTCCCCATTGATATAGAAGTTATTCTTTGCAAGCTCAGGATGCTCTGTAAAGAAGACCTGCAAAAAGTCGTATAGGTCATCGCTAACACTCTTTTCATTATGGCGAACATCGTGCCTGTCACTGCTATAGCTGAAGCCAGTCCCAATAGGCTGGTCCACATACAAAAGATTTGAGACTTTGTCCCACCCATACTCATTCCACACAAGTGACAAATTATGTGCAATGGAGAAAGGTCCATTTTCATAAAATATAGCTAGTTCACTGCTGCAGCCTGGTCCTCCAGTCAACCAGATAACAACAGGGTCTTCCTTGCTGTTGCGAGACTCAAAGAATAAGTAAAACATATCTTTTAGCCCTGCAATTTCTTCTTCATATAGACGTTCTGCAATGACCCTGAGATCCATTTTCTTAAACTTATTCATAGCAGAAAATTTTGTCAAGCGACTTAAGACAGCAGAATCGAGGGGCTTGTCAAGAGAAACGCCATCAATTCTTACCCAAGGGTGCCAAAGAACTTCATGAGCAGTTGGCCTCTTTTTAGGGTCTCTTATCATTATTTTCCGAACCAAAACTTTCGCATCTTCAGAGATTACAGGCCAGGGATCAGATGAAAAGTCAAGACGACCATGCAAAACCTCCTCAAATATTTCATCTTCAGTTTCTCCCCAAAATGGAGGTGTACTACTGAGAAAAATATAGATAATTACACATGCACTCCATATATCAGCCTCTGGACCATACCACTTATTTAGAACTTTTGGGAAAACGTAATATGGACTTCCCACAACATAAATGAATATCTTCCCTGGCTTGAAGAATGTAAATAATCCAAAATCTATTCTCTTAATTGGAGAGTCCTCCACATTGACAAAAAATAAATTCGCTTCCTTAAGATCACGTTTCATCACTCCTAAAGAATGGCAGTTTTCTACAGCACCAACTATGCACCTAGTCAGCTCAGAAACTTGTCTCTCTGAATAATGCCCCATCTTGACAATCCTATCGAAAAGCTCCCCTCCTGTGCAAAGTACCATTACATCATGAACATCCACAGAATCCTCATAAGCACCTTTGTTTGAAATTATATTAGGACATATGTGAGTAAGCTTGAGTTTATCCCCATTTACCATATTACATTCCTTATCCCTTCTCCTATGGTACATGACTAAATTTTGCTCACTCTCTATCACATGTTTTTCATTTTTTTTACAAATTGGTACTTGCTTCACGATTGCAAGATAAGAAGAATGTTCATCATCCTCAACTATACTCTCTGAAACTACAATCTCAATGGTAGCAATTGGTTCTTTTTGGAAATATTTTTGCAAACTCTCCAAATCATCACTTGCACACTCAACTTGCTTTACTTCCTCTACAACCTTCTC
Organism: Vinca minor; assembly: GCA_026122235.1. Classification (NCBI taxonomy): domain Eukaryota; kingdom Viridiplantae; phylum Streptophyta; class Magnoliopsida; order Gentianales; family Apocynaceae; genus Vinca; species Vinca minor. The sequence goes on from JAOCZM010000191.1 coordinate 1,690,094, forward strand.
TCCAACTCCCTCATCGGTGATCATTTTATCCCCATCCACTAGCAACTTATCACCATATTCCTCTAAATCTCCTTTTTGTTTCTGTTTGCTGAACTTCTTCCCCAATTGCCTCTCTTCAAATTCACCAAATCTCTCGCCAGCTAAAGCTTCAAATTGTTCCCAGGTACCGTGTGGATGGTTGGCTAAAGATCCCCTGCTCCAAGTATAGGCTCTATTTCTGAAGTTTTCTTTAGCCAATGTAATTTTCTCCTCCTCCTTCACATGATAGAGTTGGAAGTAATCCTGACACCTTCTCCTCCACTCTCTGACTCCAGTTCCCTCAAAAATGGGAAATTCTAACCTATGAGGATTATAGTCAACCATATCCTCTCTAATTTCAGACATTTTGCCTGTCCTTATGGATGCATTAAGGAATGTCAAACCATTGGTTAGAGAGGTTATCCGTTCTGCCAATACCTCCAATTGTTTTTGCAATTTCCCTTGTCCTTTAACCATAGTTTCTAATAAGTATTTCTGCTCTAAAGATAACTGAGTGGTAGTTCTCATCTGAGCTTCTATACAGCTAATTATCTCCTTAGTTTGATATCTAATATCAGCCATATTCCCACAGGTCAAGAGGAATAACCGCTCTGATACCAATTTGTCATGTCCCGAAGGATTTACAATGACTTAGACTCAATCTAGGACCACAAAGCAGCTAAGAGACTTGAGTCTCACCAATCCAACAGATAATTCAAAAGAGATATAACTGGAAAATATATATATATAAAATGAAGAATTCTGACAATGCTCAAATGCAATCCAAGTTCATTTGCTACAGATTAAACTTAACAAAATTGCAAGAGGCTCACAGTCCCCAATCTAATTATCTACTAACTGAAAAGAGATAGGTTAAGAGGACAAACTTCATTTAACTTCCAAAGCTGCTAAGCAAGCCACAGTTCCTGCAATAGCATCATCTTGAGTGAGCTAGGACCGAGAGAAAGGAGGGGGAAAGAAATGGGAGAAGGGAACAGACTGCAAGATGCAAGGGGGAGAAGAATAAGACTTACAAAAGGGAGGATATGGCTGCTGCCAGTTTTGGGGTTGAATTTCTGAATATCCTCTCCTTGGTTGCTTCCTTTCAATTTATAGCTAGGTTTCATCTCCCAAAATGGATCCAATCCATCCAACTCAGCAACTTCTGATACTGTGATCAGAATCAACAGTGATCCCTTGAGATCCTTTCCCAGCCAATCAGAGAATCAGCAGCTAAATGTGGAGTGTGGCCTCCCCACTTTGAACATCGAGCAAGTACAAGAAGAAGACAGATGTTGCGGTGTCGTTTTGACATTTAAGTAGTTTAAATGGAACGACACCGTTCAGCCTAATAAGTAGATTTCCCCAATTCTTTCTTAGCCTTAATTACAATTGTCCCTCCTTTCTGATATGAAATTTAGCTTTCCAATCCTCACAAACAGCAGACATGACATTCCCCCCTCCTTGAAACAAGTCTTGTCCTCAAGACTTGACGATTAGAAATATCTGCTCCATGAAATCATTATCTTTCTTAGTAACATATTCTACCTTCTCGAACCACGGTATAAGCCATTGCATCCGAGTTTGAACCATGTGTCCACCATTATGGACTTTGAGGAAGTTTAGAGGTTCATGATTTTTCGGCAATCCTGCTTCAGAACCCTCATCCACAAAAGGAACTTCTGTAGAAGCAACAAATTTTTGTTGACCACTACATTGCATTGCATGAACCCACCTTGAATTCCCAAGCCAGATGCACATAAAAGTGAGAAAAGAATGTTTGGTTTGTAATCTTAGCAAGCTTGCTGCCTTGAATGCAATGAAGAGAGAAAATTTCTTTTGGGACAGCCTCCATAAGATCAAGTTAAAAGGTAAGTACGATATAATTTCTACTTTCTATGTTCCTAACTTGCTCCCTTTTATTCATTTTTTAGATTATAAAGCTGATCTTTGGGATGATTCGAGGACGAATCCTTTTCAAGAGGGAGGGAATGATACGGTACCAACCTTGGGGCTGCCCAACTCAAGAGAACGTGTGTTACGATACAAAGAGGACTCTAAATTACATCTAGGAATGATGCCCAAGTCAACCTCTTAGTATCCCAAGTGTACAAGGAATAGACAGCTTTGCTACTGTTTGGAAGAATGATCATATATTTCGATATACGTATCCAATGGAGCTGATTCCAATTGCATATTAAAGATAAGAGGCAGATCTACAACTTTCATGAATATCACAAGATCAGATTCTGCCTTCTTGATATCCCATATTGTCGTGCAAGTTGGCCCAACAAGCTGTCCAGAATGGGGACGAATTATAAAGGGCATTTTAGTCTTTTTGTGTACAATTAAAGTCTATTCTAGACTTTAATTATTTTCAGCATATTTATTTACTATAATTTCGTGTATAGCAAGTAATTGCTATAATAAAGGACATATTGTCCATGTGTTAGTTAGTTTGTTATTAAGAGTCCTAATGCAACTAGGACTCTTCATTATTTTGGTAGTTACTTTTATTTCAGCCACCAAGATAATAGGAACATGTGCCTATTATCTTGTTTAGGTAGTTACTTGATAGCAAGTTGTTATTCAAGAGTCCTAATTCTTCAAGGACTCTTATTTCCCTTTTCCTAGTTTGAGTTAGTTTGGTTCTCTTATAACCGAAATACTCTATTTAATAGAGATTTCGGCAGCCATGTAACTTAGAGTTGATATATTGATATTTTGATTAAGGTTAATCCTTTGATACTTGTTTATGACTTCCGGTTGAAGTTCATATTTCTTTAAGTTACTGTATCAACTAGTTGGTTTATCTAGTTGTGGTGTTTCAACCTCCATTGATACTTAGCCTTTCCGGGACTGTGTTAAGTGTATTCCCCCATAAACTATTCGAGATAGAGAAAGATCTGCTAATTAAGCCGAGTCTTGATATAACCCATCAAGATTTCGCATCAGAGCTGCCTTAATTGTTTCCTTGTAAAAACTTTACCATTTCTCTGATCGACCGAGATGCCCTGTTTCCTGCACATTCTCAACAAACACATCAATTTTTCAATTTTGTGATTCTTAGGAAACACCTTAGGTAATCAAATCTTTTAGAACACAATGGTATCAGCAAGTTGATCAACGATGCTAACAAATCAATGCACACATCTCCTTTTGCAACATGGTCTCTTATGAAATGGTGCTTAATGTCTATGCGCTTTGTCCTCGAGTGTTAAATGAGATTCTTAGTCAAATTTATAGCACTAGTGTTGTCACATAAGATGGGCACATTATTGAAAACAAGACCAAAATCAAGTATAGTGTGCTTCATCCATAGAACTTGTGCACAACAACTATCGGCGGCGATATATTCGGCCTCGGCGGTAGACAAAGAAATACATGCTTGTTTTTTGATATTCCAAGATACAAGAGCATGTCTAAGGAATTGACAATGACCAGTAGTACTTAGTTGGTCTAAATGTCTAGGAACTAAGGTCCACACTTGATTTCTTTTAAATTCATTCAATTTTACTTGCATGCAATTATCAACAAATAATCATCTAAAGCATCATTTAAGTAAGTAGGTTCAATTTTAGATAAAATAATCATCTATTTCTTACTCCTTCGGAGATATCACCTAAGATATGGTCTTGAGAGTGTCCATGGGTATGCTTCAATTCCTTCAATCCGATTTCTCATCAAACTTTCCAAGGCTATCTTTGATGTTTAGCACAAAACACTTGCACCAAAAACTTTAAAGTAAGAAATAGATGGAATTTTTCCAAAAATGTGTTCAAAGAGAGTTTTCTTTAAAAATGGTCTAAAAAGAACTCGGTTCATAATATAGCAAGCGGTGTTAACGGCTTCGGCCCAAAAAATACATAAGTAAAGATTTTTTGGAAAGCATAGACCTAGCCATTTCTTGCAAAGTACGTTTTTCCCTTTCAGCTACACCATTTTGTTGAGGAGTTCAAGGAGCTGAAAAATTATGATTTATGCCATGTTCATTACAAAAGGTTTCAAAACATTGGTTGTTGAATTCTCTACCATTATCACTTCTAACAGAAATAAATTTTTTATCAAGTGAATTTTGGATTTTCTTAAAGATGTTTGAAAATTCAATAAAAGAAACATCTTTTTGAGTAAGAAAAATACCGAAGTAAATCTACAGAAGTCATATACTATAACAAAGGCATATCTCTTGCCACCAAGACTAGTTGTCCTCATTGGTCCAAAAAGATCAATATTAACAAGCTCTAATTTAAAAGAAGTTTTATCTTGTTTTCCAAATTAGCATGAATCACATAAGTGTTTCTTTTCAAACTTTAATTTTGGGAACTCACGTACAAGTTCTTGGCTCAATAAACGATTAAATAAATCCATGCTAACATGTCCTAGTCTACGGTGCCAAAGGAAAGCATCATCATCATGCACATTCAAGCATTGAATATCATATGCAAGCAACTCATCCGGAGAAAGCATGTAGACATTTCCAACTCTATTAGCAACAAATACAATTTCATTAAAATTTTCATCAATAATAGAGCATGCATCTTTATTAAAAGAACCAACAAAGCCATTATCACATAGTTGGCTAATACTAAGCAAGTTATATTTTAAAAGCTCAATTAAAAGTACTTGTCTAATGAGGGTTGAGGAACCTTTACCAACATTTCCAATGCCTATGACTTTTTCTTTTTGCTTGTCACCAAAAGTGACGCATCCTTCATTGATTGGCTTGACATCCCTCATGAGTGTAGCATCTCTGGTCATGTGTCTTGAAGATCCACTATCAAGAAATTATTTTGCTGGAAGTGCTTTCCTTTGTTTTTTTATTTTTTATTTATTGAATACGATGGAAAAATAAATATAATGAGAGGAGAATCCTCCAATAGAAGGTGGAAACAAATCCACTACTACATTAGACAAATTCCTAGTAGTCTATTATAACCCCTAAAGGTTAACCAAGCATTAGTATAAAATTAACGTCTCTTAAATGGCTTATATCTAGTCTCCATATGGTGTTCATGAGGGGTCTTTTTTACTTTCTTTTTACTCTTACGTGAACGGACAGGTGTAAAATCTTCATAATCAGCTTCTTGTTGAGAATCTGCAGCTTCAATTGACCCTATGTCCTGGGGCTCAACATTTTCTGGTGCAATGCTCTGGTCGTGCTCAATTGGCACACTAGGTGCAATGTCTGGGGTTGAATCAAATGTATCAATCTTACGATCTGGCGATAGGCTTCTAACCCGACCCTTTAACAAATGACTATTGTAGAGATTACGCGCATAAATGTGATGGGCCAGTGGAAAAATTCCATATCCCTTAAAACATTCTGCTACCACTGGCGAGTCATGGCCTTCAGGCCCAACTGTTTCAGGCCCAATCACCTGATCAGGCCCAAATTCAATCTCAGGTCCTTTCTCTTGCTCGTCGGGCTCAATTTCAGTTTCCTCCGCAACAGGAGCGTTGACAAGATCATTATCGTTGACCGGATCAAAACGTTCCGTGATGGATGCTTGAGAATCCGGCAAAATCACTGCCGCTTGTATCTACTGTCTTGCAACTTCCGGCAGATCGGCCATCATTGGCGCCACCGGTCCAACAGTTGACCGTCATTCTTGTGCCGGTATGTCATCTTTAATCCTCTTCAAACTAGTTTCCATCAAAGAATTCGGTTCATTGTTCTTCGATGTCTTGATCAAAACAGTTTATTGGATGTCCTGATGTTCTTGATCATGAACTGCATGCGGTTCATTGTTCTCCCCACCCTCCACTGTTTCATGAATATCAGAAACATCCACAACCACCACTGGGATATGCGGCGGCGTATAGCTCTCTATTATCACTACCTCAATATCTTTTTCCACATTAGGGCAAGAAGTCGTATGCCCCAAGTTAGGGTTTACGGTCACCACCACAACCGATGCCTTTAGCAGTACCGCCACTAGCTCCCCCACCTCCGAGGGCTTTGTCATTTCTTTCTTTTTCGGTAGTGCTTGGAGGGCCGCCAACAACAATATTTTTCATAGAAACGAATTGTGAAGGGAAGGACACAACCTTTCCCGACGTCAATATCCGATCTTGAGAAGGCCCCACCGCCTTAGACACAGTACCCGTCTCCCCTTTTGTAGACCCCGATTGACATGCCCGATTTGAGTGTCCAATCTTTCAACAATGAGAGCAATAGTTGGGAAGATTTTCATAGGAGATCGGCTGCCAATAACCCTTCTCCGTCCGCGAATGGGAAATCCAAACCCTATGCGTGAGTTCCTTCATCAAATCTATTTCAACACAGATCCGCGTCACACTCGGTCTCGTGACTGACGCGGTCATCTCATCAAGAACTAGCGGCATCTCTGCCGTCCTAGCTTACGAAAAAATAATGGATTTATTGAAAATATGGATTGGGAGACCTTCATATATGATCCAAACTGGAACAATCGATGGTTCCACCAATGTGTTGAAATCAAATTTCCACTTGAATATCCTCATCCGCGAGCCACCGAAATTCCAGACTCCTCTCCGCAAAAAAGACAATAATCTTCTTCCTGTTCAAATCGTATTATTACGTGCTTTGAGTCAAGCCATCCGATCCAAAAACCACCCTTGAATTGCAGCTTATTCAAATCCTTACGGAGGCTATCAAGCGGCGGTGTGCGGCGGGAAAACTTGCAAACAATAGCGAGTTTCCATGGAGCCTCCAATGCTACGAGTTGATCGTCATTGATATTAACTGCAGGTTCTCGCTTGAAAGAACCGAGTTGCTTGATTTGGAGAGATGAAACCGCATATGATCTCAATGTGAGAAGATCCGCGAAAGAGTTTTTCGCGGCAGACATAGGTCAATGAGAGGGAGGTTGCGTAGGCATGGGATATATATATATATATATATATATATATATATATATATATATATATATATATAGTTAAGTGTTTTTTTTTTGCTTGTTTTACCTAAAAAGGAAGTAAATTTGTGACTTTTGGTACCCATATCTTTTTGGGTAATACACCTAATAGATTTAGCACCATGCTCAATTTTATGTTTAACAAAACATCTAGTGACCTTATGCTCATATCTCCCACAATATTTGCATCTAACATGAGGTTTTGTGTAGGAGGGAGTTCTAGATGCATTTATCTTAGGTCTAGCAATATAGGTGTTGTTCTCATACCCAATACATCTTCTAGAAATTGTATATGATGCAAAAGTCATGGTAGAGTTAGAGGTGCTAGTAATATGAGGTGAAGTGCTACCCTTATGCACATAGCCTGATCCACTCTTGTCATTAGAAATATGTTCAAAACCAAGAAGTTGTTCTAAGTTCTTTTTGCTATAATTAAACTTGCCAACAAGAGTGGTGAGATCAACAACCTTTTTCTTTCAAAACTCATAGTCAGAAAGTTTTTCTTCCAAAGTCATCATTTTAGTAAAAACTTCCTTGTGTTGTAAAGTGGATGACCTCATAGTAGTTATAAGAATATCCTTTTCTATTCTACCACTATCCAAAGGCTCATTAAGTCTTCTTTTTTTCACAAACCAAAGTGGAGTTTTCATTAATAAAATATTCAATTTTTGTTTTCATTTCTTTGTTTTGTTTTGAAATTCTTTTCAATTCAACATACATATCATGAGGATATTCCTCTTCAATGTATCATTGCAACTATATAAAGAAAAAAAAGAGTTAGATTGTACTTCATCTTCCAATACAATAAAGCAAATGTTGACATTTTGAGTGCTAGGATGATTTTCTTCATCTTCACTATCTTCTTCATCCCACGTGCCAATAATTCCTTTGGCATATCTTGTTGTCTTTGTTTTTTGTCTTAGGACAATCCCCAAGAAAGTGTTTCTACTTCCACACTCAAAGCATCTTATGCCATTGGGATTTTGGGAAGATTATCCCTTCTTTGCTTGGAAATGCTTCTTTCCCTTTCCACAGTAGAATGCTCTCTTCATTCTTTTTACCATCATATCAATGGTCTCATCGTCCATGTCATCATCACTCTTTTTTTACTTCATGAGAGATTTTATGTTGACTAGTCTTCAATTCAACTCCTTTTGGAGCTTTTTCGTGTTCAAGGATAGTTTGTGTGATACCCAAGACCTTTTGACCTTAAAAATTGCATGATCATATTTGAATGTTACAAGACTAATTGATTTTACATGTGTTATATATGTGTTGTACATAATTGTTTATGGTTGCTATGTTGTCTTGGATTAGTTAGGGGACCTAAGTGTATAAGAGAAATTCTATGTTAGTTAGTTGGTTGTTTTTGGAGAGAAGTTAGTAGCTGTGAAATGGTGCCTTTAGAGATAATTCTAAGGGGGATGAACCTTTAGGATTCGTCGTTGTCTGTTTTGGAGATGTAACTTCTAAGAAATCTGAAGGGATTCATGGGCGGAAACTCGTTCCAAACACCCATGGATCCTCCCCTGAAGGATCCGCTCATATGAAACGAATCGAAAATAGCGGTAAAAACTTACATTTTACGAATTCAAGAAGCTCGCTTGAATGGAGGATGGCGTTTCTTGGATGCTAATCGCCACCAATTGATCTCCCTTGCGGAAAGTCCCTCTACCGGTATCCACGCTGACGCAAACGGGCAGCGATTGCTAGCTCTTCGTCTTTTTTCGCTTTTTCGGGAATTAGAGAGAAAAGGGAGAGGCTGAAACCGAAATCTAATTTCGGGTTTCTTGGTTAATTTCGGCTAAAAGAATTAAGGTCTAGGGTTTCGGCCAAGAGTTTATTATATAGGGTGTGAGAGTTTGTTCCCCGTAACTAACTCTCACGTCCCTCAACTCCTCTCGGCAATGGGAGTCCTCAACTCCCACGTCCCCTTAGACTTCGCTAGTAGTGGGAGTCCTTATCGGATAATAACTCCCACGTAATCCCAGCTATAGGTAAAATACCGAAATTGCCCCTATCTCTAATTCGAATAATAAACACTTTATTATTTCCAGAAAGACAAATGTCGATACAATGAACCTAGACACATTCTAGATTCATTGAATCTGACATAAAGCTCAGTTAGCTCGTCTATGCGTGTGACCCTCGTAGGTTCATCTCATAATGGCAATGAAAACACACTTAGTAGTAGTGTGAGTCCATAAATCACAAGCGGTCCCTAGCGAGACATCGTGACTACCCAAAGTGAATGAATATACAACGGAACATAATATCAATCCACTATTTAATCCCTTTGTCTCGCGATATCCTAATTAAGCATAAGGCATGGTGGTCGTCACCCTTATTAAGCTTAATTATATTTATGCTCGATCTCCCGAGTAGATCTGTTTCGACAAATAGCATTTGATAACCACTTTATCAAACACATTTGAGCACGGCCATGCATTTAAACAGTCTTTTCCCTATCGAGGGGGCCCATGGATATCTCTCTCTAATAATGAGAGGACAATTTCCTTACAATGTCTCTCACATTCAAGCTATGATAGGACACTACATCCGATCTCGGTCGTATTGATTACTCTGTTACAAGTAACGTCCGACTGAGTCAAAAGCGTGGCTCCATTCATACTAGAATCAATGAAGACATAAGGTCTAAGGATTCTAAAATAGTATTGAGGAAGTAATACTTATGACATAAGACCATGAAGTATTACTTCTCTGACAGATCACGTCCAATACAATGTATCCCTATATATTGCATCTATGATGTGATTTGTATCCATTACACATGATCAGTAAAACAAGATCATCAATCAACAATCATACTAGTTTTATTTCATAGTAATTAAGCATTACATAAAACTAGGGACTTCTAGAATAGTAATTACATAAGCTAATGAGTTTTACCATCAAATCACACATTTGATAATCAAAAGCAAAATTAACTATTCAATTACTTGCTCAAAAAGATAACAAAACGCACAACATGTGCTAATGGTCCTAGGGCACTACTAACAGCTATGTTGTCTTGGATTAGTTAGGGGACCTAAGTGTATAAGAGAAATTCTATGTTAGTTAGTTGGTTGTTTTTGGAGAGAAGTTAGTAGCTGTGAAATGGTGCCTTTAGAGATAATTCTAAGGGGGATGAACCTTTAGGATTCGTCGTTGTCTGTTTTGGAGATGTAACTTCTAAGAAATCTGGAGTTTTTTTGTAACCTATATATAGAGGAGAAAGATAGAGAAGCGAAGGAAAAGATTAAGAAAGAAAAGAGAGAAAGCAAGAGTGCTGGAAAACCTAGATAACGAGTAAGAGTACTTTGGCAGACATAGTAAACGATCTCGGATCATTCCCATATTTTAACCATAGATACTAGACTCCCTAAACTAGATTCTTACTGAAGGGATTTTCATTATAAGCTCTGGATTAAGAGATATCCTCATCGGCGTAGAAGGTTGTGACAGTTCGAGTAAAAACAGGGTGTTGAGAGTAGATCATCAAGTTGAAGTAGTAATCGAAGCCTGATCGACCCCATTAAGTGCATTCCTAAAGTTAGAAGACATATATAAGTGCATTTTGAACGGTGGAGATTAAGTTTCAACGGTTCCATTAAGTGTTATTGCTTCTGGAAGTTACCTTTACAAACCAGAGACTTCTGCTTTCTGTTCTCCCTTTGATTTTCTGATTAAGTGTTCAAGGTAAGAATCCTTCGTCCTTGTTTTTCAGTCCTAAATCCCATGAAGTGTTCTTTTAACAAGTTATGAAATGTATGAAGTTTTCCCATGTTTTATTGCATAAAAATCTGGATGAAGAACCACAATTATATTTGCTTCGTTGCATGCTTATACTTGATGATTCTTGAGTATGTTGTTGTATAATTGCTGGATGCATTACATGAGAGTCAGCATGTGCATATTCTCAATCTAGAGTTCTTGTCTAATGATGACCTTACACCAGGATATATTCCGAATTTATAATATAAGTGCCCGGGAGCCCTGCTTGTTCCCCATGATGCCCGGACCCTAGCGGGATTAAAAAGTCAGGGTTGTGAACAGTGTCATGCAGATCACAAGGATGAATCTTGATAGTAATATATCCTTAAATAACAATTTCTGAGCCTTACGAGTTACAATATGATATGTTACAAGTTTAAGGGTCTTCCTAAACGACATTAAAGTTTGGGGCTATTAACAGTTGGATAGTGTTATTGTGGGATAATTGAGCTCGGTTGTAGAATTACTTGTTGCATGTCATTGTGGTACTAATCATGTCAAGTTTGTATGTATTGGAAGGCTACGAGTTATGTAAAGTTATGTTAAGTACTCGTATTATGATTTCTGATATGTATGTGATTGATTTGGTTAAGTATTGTTATGACATGTTATGTGTATGATTTGGTATTGTTTCTAAGTGTTATAAAGGGTCTAAAAATAGTGTTTTTGGTTGGGATATATGAATGTGCAGAAAATGACTTTTCCTTCAAGAAATTTGCCTTGAAAATGTCCTCACTGGATCTCGGACGACCTGTTCGGTCGACTGGATCACAGTAACTGTTAGTAGTGCCCTAGGACCATTAGCATACGTTGTACATTTTCATATATTTTGAGCATGTCATCTTAATGGTTAATTTTGCTTTTGAAAATCAAATATGTGAGTTGATAGTAAAACTCATCAACTTATGCAATTACTATTTTGTTTGTCCCTGCTTTTATGTAATGTTCTTTATAATGAAATAAAACTAGTATGATGTTTGATTGATGATTATGTTTTACTGATCATGTGTAATGGGTACAAATCATATCATAGATGCAATATATTGGAATATATTGTATCGGACGTGATCCGTTAGAGAAGTAATACTTCATGCTTCTTTAGTCATAAGTATTACTTCTTCAATACTATTTTTAATCCTTAGACCTTATGTCTCCATCATTTCCAGCATGAATGAAGCTACGTTTTGACTCAGTCAGACGTTATTTTTAATCGAGTAATTAATACGACTGATGATCGGATGTAGTATCCTATCATGGCTTGAATGTGAGAGGCATTGTAAGGAATTTGTCCCTCTCTTATTGGAGAGAGATGTTGATGAAGAACCGAATGGTACAAGGTACCAAAGAGTTCGACTTTTAGTTGAGCCCGATATTTCTCTAATTCTTGAACTAGTTTCTAGGGAATATAATCAACGCAACGCTAAGGAAAGCTAATTATCGATGGAGGCTGAAACACCACAACAAGAGAAACTAATCTTGTTGATACTATAGTAACTCAAAGAATGAATGAATTCTACATAGAAGTTCAAACACGGGAAGCTAAGGAATAACCATACCAAAATATCAATATATCTAACGTAAATATTAAGGGAGCCGAAATCACTCTTAAATAGAGAGATTTCGGTTACAATGAACCAATAAAAGAAGAGTCCTTGAAGAAGTAGGACTCTTGGAAAACAACTTAGTATCAAGTAAACTACCTAAGCAAGATAATAGACAACATGTCCTATTCTCTTGGTTATAGGCGGCAATAACAACTAACAAAGATGAAAAATAATTAACTAGGTGAAGAGTCCTAATAGATGTGGAACTCTTAACAACTAGATAACCAACTATGGACCACATGTCCTTTATTATAGCAACTACTTGCTATATACACCTAAATACTCTAAATAAAGTAAATAACAAAGCTGGAAAATAATTAAAGTCTAACATAGACTTTAATTGTACAAAGACTAAAATGCCCTTTAATTTCGTCCCAATTCTGGAAAAATTGTTGGATCAGGTTGTGCGACGGTTTCGGACACCAAGCTGGCAGAATCTGATCTTGTGGTCTCATAGAAGTTGTAGATCTACCTCTTATCTTTAATATGAAACTGGAATCAGGTCCATTGGATACATATATCGAAAGTTATGATCATTATACCAAACTGTCTCAAAGTTGTCCATCAGCTTGTAAGATTACTAAAATGCCCTTCTTAGCCTCTTTGCATGATAGGGCCTAATTGTACACTTGTGAACTTGAGAGGCTGCCTTGTACTCTATATTCTATGTGTAACTTAGCATCATCTTTGTACTTTAATATACGAACCAATGATGTAGTTATCTACTTCATGTTCCTCGTTCTAAGCCTCGTCATTGGTCTATGTATGTGATCCCTTGAATTGGGGAGCCTCGAGGTTGGTACCGTATCAGATGTCCATGGGCCTCTAGATAAGGAAGACTGTTTAAATGCCTGGACGTGCTAAAATGTATTTAATAAAGTGGTTATTAAATACTATTTGTTCGAACAGTCTACCTGGAGATCGAGCACAAATACAATTAAGCTTTATAAGGGTGACATATACCATGCCTTATGCTTAATTTGGATATCGCGAGACAAAGGGATTAAGTAGTGGATTGGAATTAGGTTCCACTGTACATTCATTCACTCTGGGTAGTCACAATGTCCTGCTAAGGACCGCTTTTGATTTATGAACACAAACTACTACTAAGTGTGTTTTCATTGCCATTGTGATATGAACCTACAAGGTCACACGCATAAACGAGTTAAAAGAGCTTCATGTCCAGATTCAATGAATCTAGAATGTGTCTAGGTACATTGTATCTGACATTTATTTTTCTGAGAATAATAAAACGTTATTATTCGAATTAGAGATTAAGGAGGGGCATTTTCGGTATTTTGTTATAGCTGGGATTACGTGGGAGTTATTATGCGATAAAAACTCCCACTAGCAGCAGAGGTTTATAGGACGTGGGAGTTAAAGACTCCCACTACCAGAAGAAGTTGATAGGACGTGGAAGTTGTTTTCAAAACAAACTCTCACACCTATATAATCCTCTTTTGGCCGAAACCCTAAGTCATTCTTGCTTCAGCCGGCGCAATAAACCAAAAACCCCAAAATCAGATTTCTTGTTTTCTGCCCTTCCCTTCTCTCAAGATTATTCGAAACTCATAAACGTAGAGCTAGCACTCGCTGCTCGTTTCGTCACGTGGATACCGGAAAAGAGCAATTATGCAAAGGAAAGCTATTGGTGGCTAGCAGCACGCAATCTGAGATCAAAATCTTAACCGAAGGATGTAAGTTTTCGTTTGAATTTTTATTCCCACAGTATGAGCGGATCCTTCGGGGGAGAACTCATGGGTGTTTAGAACGAGTTTCTGCCCATGAATTCCTTCAGTACCCTCGTCCGACTAAAACTACTAGGACTATTTCTGATGAATTGAAGAGGGAAAATGGTCGGCCGTGCATGATATCCCCTCGACCGAACTTAAGCGGTCGACTGGCTCCCTCATGTAGGTCAACCAAACTTTTTGTAAATGTTTCTGTCATGATCTCGGATGACCCTATCGGTCGACCGACAGATGTTTCCATCATCCGAAGTCTTTCTACCTTGTTTATACTCCTTTCAAGTTATGTCATGTACAAGTTATGCAAGCTCTGAAGTATTATGTTATGTTATCAAGTATTTTACAAAGGGTTTAAAGATGTTTACAGGTTATTACAAGTCAAAGATATTTTCATATGATTTGGGAAACAAGGAATGTGTTGAAGTCTCTTTTGGTCCTTCATCCCAAGGGTGATCGGTTCTTACTAAGCTAGTGTGGTTTACCCTAATATATTTTCATGTTTTGCATAGGAGTATGATGAGGGTATTGATGATGAGGCTTGTGATGGGGTGCAAGACGAATAGTTGATATATGGAAAGTGATGTAATATGTATTGAATCTTTATATGTTAAACAACACTAATATGTTAAGTTTGTAATTTCTTTGAAGTATTGATGAATTTATAACAAAGTTAAGTTTATTCTGTTATGTTATGGCTTGGTTTTTTTTCTCTCTCATTGGTAGATGAGGCATTGCCAGGTCACCTTCTGGTTATAGAGTGTGACATAAGTGGTATCAGAGAAGGTTGAACCTTAGTCTTAAGTTAAAAGTTAAGTATGGAATGAATATAGGATGAATTCCTTAGATAACGTAAGACGCGTTCTGTGTAGAAAATGGAATAGGAAGTAAGTGTTTATTTAAATGTTTTATATGTCTTGTTTTATGTGCTAACATACATGTTACATGAGCTATGTGCTTATCTGTTGTTGTTCTATAAGATGGATCGCCAAAGCAACGATGATCTCAACATCCCAATATCAAGTTTGGGCCGTCAAAGCAACAGAAGTGGTCACAGACGGGAAGATGTGCATGAATCCTCTACCTGATCTCAAGTACCAAATACGGGAACAACTACTGGGGCAGAGAATGAAGTACCTCCACCTCCACCACTAGTGGATACCGAGATACCTGCTGAGTTAACTGCAACATTGTCCATGATGGCCCAATTACTTCAACATCAAGTGTAGGGAATCCAAAATACTGGGATAGCAAAAGGACCTATGAACGAGGTTGACCCGGGCATCTATTATGAAAGAATGAAGAAAATGAGGATATGAAAAGGAACTTTGAAACCATGAGGGTACCTGCAGAGGCTAGAGCAACAGCGGGGATAACATCATTAACTGATAACGCAGCTAAATGGTGGAAGTGTGTTGCCCTATTCTATAAACAAGGGGGACGACATATTACATGGGCAGAATTCAAGGCAGACTTTTTGGATCAATACTTTCCGAATACCTACCGCATGAAGAAGCAGAACCAGTTCCTGGAGCTCAAGCAAACGAAAGGTATGACTGTGGCTGAGTATGCTGGGAAATTTAATGCATTTGGGAAGTATGCCACCACCATTATTCAAGATCCTGTGATGAGGACACAGAGGTTCGTGAGGGGACTTCTGACTAGGATCCGGGGTAGATTGTCAAGTGTTCATCCCACCACATATCGAGAGAGGCCTATCAACGAAGCTTGGACATAGAGATGGAATTCAATCAAGCTGATAATGAAAGGGGTGGAGAAAGAAGTTACGCCGCCTTGTCATCGAGACAAGGTTCAAGGGCATCAAATCTCGCATCACCATCAGCCAAGAAGAGGTTCTCATCTATGCCTAGTTCATTCAGGCCTGGAGTGAGAACCGGGGCCAATGCAGTCAAGATTCGGGGATCTACAACCTCACCTACTTTTTCCACAATACCTCTATGATATACATGTGGAAAGAGGCATACAGGTGTGTGTAGATGGGGTATCGGGGCTTGTTTTAAAAGTGGAAAATTAGGGCACCAAATCAGTCACTGTCCAGAATGGTCTGTAGGTAATGTTCCAGAATACTGCTGCACCAAAGGTTGGGGATTCAAGGCAGAAACCAAATGCAAGGGTATTCTCTCTCACTCAACAAGAGGCAGGGGATGCCTCAGATATGGTTACAGGTACGCTTCTGATAAACTCGGTGCCTGCTTATGTATAGTTTGATTGTGGTGCTACGCATTCGTTTGTTTCTTGTCGTTTTTCTAAGACCCTTAGGACTACTCTCATTTGTCCTTCTAATGCATATAGAGTTAGTATACATAATGGGAAAGTATTGGAATAGAATCATGTTGCATAAAGGGTGTCGAGTAGAGATAGATACAAGGGTAATGATAGTGGATTTGATACAAATGAACATGGTAGATTTCGATATTATTCTGGGTATGGATTGGCTATCAAGACATCATGCTTTAGTGGATTGTAAGGAAAGAAGAATTTAGTTTGTTGTAGAAGGCAAGGAAGAGATTGAATTTCAAGGGTCAGAAAGGTAGAAGGAACGAAAGATACCTATAATATCTGCAATCAAGGAACATAAATGTTTAAGCAAGGGTTGTGAAGGTTATTTGGTGTATACTTTAACAAAGGAAGATAAGAAGATTCAGATTGAAGATGTACCCGTAGTGAAAGATTTCCCAGATCTATTTTCGGAAGATTTACCGGGCATACCACCTGCTCGAGAGATCGATTTTGAAATAGACCTACAACCTAGTATGAGAACCTATTTCTAAAGTCCCGTACCGAATGGCTCCAGCAGAAGTTAAAGAATTGAAGACACAATTGCAAGAGTTGTTAGACAAGAAATTCATTCGGCCTAGTGTATCACAATGAGGAGCAATGGTGTTATTTGTAAATAAGAAAGATGGAATTATGAGGATGTGCATTTATTACCGAGAGTTGAACAAGATCACCATCAAGAACAGATATCATGTGCATCGTATAGTTGATTTATTTGATCAACTGAAGGGTGCCAAGGTATTCTTCAAGATTGATTTAAGATCCAGGTATCATCAATTAAGAATCAAGCCGGAAGATATACCGAAGAGTTCTTTCCGAACAAGATATGGACACTACGAATTCCTTATAATGCCATTTGGTATGACCCCTGAACCATCGGCATTCATGGATATGATGAATCGAGTTTTCAAAGATTGTTTAGACATGTTTGTAGAGGTGTTTATTGATGACATCCTAATATACTCACCATCTGAAGAAACTAATGAAGAACATCTGAAGACAAATTTGAGGATTCTGAGAAAAGAGAAACTCTACGCAAAATTCAGCAAGTGCGAATTCTGGTTGAATAGTGTATTTTTAGGACCTGTAGTGTCAGCTGAGGGTGTGTATGTTGATCCAGCTAAGATAGAATGATGCAAAACCGGAGTACAGAATACCAAGGTTTGGCTAAAGGTCCGATCTTTCTCTATCTCGAACAGTTTATGGGGGAATATAATCAACAATCCTCCCGTAAGGTTGATTATCAATGGGGGGCTGAAACACCACAATAAGTATAAACCAAACTTATTGATACAATAACTCAAAGGGATGAATGAATTCTACATAGAGAATCAAACACAAAGTTGTTGGAGTACATTTAATCTAAGGTGCGCCAATTTGATTGGGCCGGTCCGGGTTTCGGGTTGGGATTGGATTGGGCCCTTAATCGGGTTGGACAGACCAACCCATTTGGACCGACCTTATGGCATGAAAATTGGATATATTTTCCAGCTCTTATCTCTTAGAAGGAGGTTGAAGTGGTGGAGAATGTGGAGGAGTGGTTTCCTCCATGATCTCTCACTTCCCCCTTTCTCTCTTCCCACTCTCCCTTGAATGACTAAGAAAAATGCTGATTTTTCCTAGTATTCTAAGTCATTATTCTCCATCTTTTGAAAGGTTGGAGAAGAGAGAAAAAGAGAGAGCATTCAAGAGAGATTGAATAGAAATAAAAGACAGCTTTTCTATATACTTGTTTTCTAGCTTTGGCTAATAGAAAAGAAGAAAGAAAACTGTTTCTTGTTCTTCTTTTAGGTCCTATATCCACCAAATATATATACTCCATCTTGAAGAGTGTCTTCAAGACTTCTACAAGGCGTTGGCTAGCACCAAGCGGTAGAGGACCATCCCCGGAAGATCGAGTGGCTATTGGGAGAGGCGGAGCTTGCGTTGGTGGCGTTCCGTTCGTGACAACAAACCTACAACTGAAACCGTTTCAGACTTATTCGGCACTTCGAAAGGTATAATGCTATCCCGTAGTCTAAGGTTTTTACTCGTGAAAGATCCTATTAGAGGCGGGTCGTTTTATTTCCGCTGCATAACTTGTTTTTGTCCCGGTTATTCCTCTATCAGTGGTATCAGAGCCACTCACGAGTACCCTATAGACTTAATGTGCTATAGTATTTTAATATGGATTATGAATCTATATTTTGCATGCCTTAGGATTGCTAGAAATGTTGTATATCATGTATGACATGTTTTTGCATCATTTTGTATGTATGAGAGTCGAGATTTTCGGTCGATCCGATTTGGTCTTCGGTCGACCGCTATGTCTATTTTGGTCAACCGAGTACTCTCAGTTCCTCTGTTCGGACGATTGGGAGATAGGTCAGTTCAGTCGACTGGTTACCCGATCGACCGAGCGGGATGGCCGGTCCACCGAACCTGAAACAGAATATGAAATGTTCATTTTGTTGGTTGCTCTTTTTTCATAAATTGTTATGTTAGTTGAGCATGATGCATAGTAATCGCCTTTACCCTCTTGGTTTATTTTATAAATACGACCTGCGTATCGTGCCTATCTCTTTTTATCAAAAGTTGTAATTCTCTTCTCATCAAATCCCCTCGAATGTAACTCGAGGTTTCCTTAGAATTATGTAATTCTAGATTAGGAGAAAGGTACAAATTTGTGATGATGATTTGGAGACAACCACACTGAAGGTCAACACGGTGTAAAATATAATGTTTTCTTTTCACACCCTTAGATTGACTTCACGCTTTTTCCATTGGCTTGGAAAAAACCGAATAGGATATGGAGATTACTATTGCATTTTTACTTTTTATGTATTGGATGCATATGTATATAAGCATAAAGCTGTTTTATTTTATGCTTTTCACAGTGAGATTGTTAAAAACAAAACCCCTCAATTAAATATTAATTAGTGCCTTCCTAAGTTTGGCCCTCGTCAAGGCCTAGATCGACATTAGTATGGGACATGCCAAAGTCGTACGTACGTGTCTATCCGGGAGTGAGGCGCGAAGGATAATTTGTGATATCTGCCGCAAAAACTTAGGGTCCTAGTTAACTGGATTATCTCAATAAATGGATTGAGGATCTAGAGGCAAAAGAGTTGAGAAAAGTGTATAATGATACGCTTGAATAAATATTATTCACTCAACTAACCAAGAATTACATAATTTGATGTAATTGGCAAACGTTGCCTACCTAAATAACTAAGTTTTGGGCGATCGACCAAAGTCGACTCGAAGCGAGGTGAAATATGGATCTTGGCCCGCTAGAAAGTTAACGAACTTTACGAGTTGATAATGAGGGTTATTCACTCGAAGAAAATAGTGGGAGAAATCATTAAAAAGATAAAAGACCTAATAATGATTTTTATCGGTACTTACTTTGCATATGTATTTTGTTGTAGAAAATGGAAAATTCAAACCAAACACTATCACTGCGTTCTGTCCTTGAGAAGGACAAATTAGATGGAGTTAACTTCCTCGACTGGTTCAGGAACTTGAGAATCGTTCTCAAGCATGAAAGAAAGTTGTATGTTCTAGAACAGCCTATTCCTGATACACCAGAGGCTCATGCTTCGGCCGCTGAAAAAAGTACTTATCAGAAGCATTGTAGTGATGCTTTAGATGTGTCCAGCCTCATGCTTGTCACCATGAACTCTGAGCTTCAGAAGGAACATGAGGACATGGGGGGCTTATGAGATCGTTTGGCTCACCGAAGCAACTATATCGAGGGACAAGCACGCCAGGAGAGATTCGACGTATCGAAATCTCTTTTTCAATGCAAAATGTCTGAAGGAATGCCAGTAGGAACTCACGTTCTCAAGATGATAGGTTATGTTCAGAACCTTGAAAAACTGGGATTTAGTTTGGGGTAAGAGCTGTCGACTGATTTGATTTTGCAATAGTTGCTCGAGTCATTCGATCGGTTCATTCCGAATTATCACATGAATGAAATTGACAAAGCCATTGCTCGAGTTGTTGAACATGCTCGAGGGACTGCGAGAAGGAAATAGGCAAGTCCAAGCCCAACACCATACTCGATGGTGCAAAAGGGGCAAAGGCAAAGGTTTTGTGAAACCCAAAGGCAAACCGAAAGGTAAGCCCAAGGGCAAGCAAACCACTTTCAACAATGCACCGAAATCTAAGGGTGGTGTAGCCAAGGACTCTATATGTCATCACTGTGGTGAAAAGGGTCACTGGAAAAGGAACTGCAAAAGCTATGTTGCAGGAAAAAGGCTGGAAAAGGAGAAAGCAAATGTTGCTTCGGGCTAAGGTATTTATGTTGTTGATATTAATATGATTGATATCAATTTAAATACAACTACTTTTGGGTACTTGATACCGGATGTGGTTCTCACATTTGTACTAATGTGCAAGGACTGCAAAGGAGTGGAGAGTTAGCAAAGGGTGAAGTGGAACTACGAGTTGGCAACGGAGCACGTGTTGCCGCCCTAGCTGTAGGGACTTGTACTTTTACTTTGCCTTCAGGGCTTGTTTTGGGTTTAGAAAACTGTTTCTATGTACCAAGTTTAACTAAGAATATTATTTCAGTTTCTTGTTTGGACAAGAAAGGTTTTGAGATTTCAATCCAAAACCAACGATTATCGTTATTTTTGGATAATATTTTTTATGCAAGCGCCTCTTTGATTAATGGTCTATATATTTTAGACCTTGATATGCCAATTTTAAATATAAATACAAAAAGGATTAAGACTAATGATACTAATCCGACATACCTCTGGCATTGTCGCTTAGGCCACATAAACGAAGACCGCATATCTAAGCTCCATAAAAATGGGCTGTTGGAATCATTTGACTTCGTGTCTTATGATCGATGCGAATCTTGTTTGTTGGGTAAGATGACAGCATCACCTTTCACTAAGCTAGGTGAGAGAGCCGATGCTTTATTAGGACTAATACATAGTGATGTATGTGGCCCTTTTAATATACATGCGAGGGTGGTTACCTTTACTTCATTACCTTTACTCGATGACTTCGGTAGGGTATGGATATGTGTTCTTGATGAAACACAAATCCGAAGCATTTGCTAAGTTTAAAGAGTTTAAACTAGAAGTACAAAACCAACTTGGCAAGAGTATTAAGGTTCTTCGATCCGATCGAGAGGAGAATACTTGAGTCAAGAAATTCTGTGACTATCTAAAGGAATGTGGAATCGTTTCACAACTTTCTCCTCCAGCTACTCCGCAATGGAATGGTGTATCTGAAAGGAGGAACAGAACCTTATTAGATATGGTTCGTTCTATGATGAGTCACACGAGCCTGCCCAATTCTTTTTGGGGACACGCACCAGAGACGGCAACTTTAACACTTAACCGCGTTCCATCTAAATCAGTTGCAAAGACGCCATACGAGTTATGGA
This sequence comes from Vinca minor, assembly GCA_026122235.1. Taxonomy (NCBI): domain Eukaryota; kingdom Viridiplantae; phylum Streptophyta; class Magnoliopsida; order Gentianales; family Apocynaceae; genus Vinca; species Vinca minor. Next base: position 1,711,815 of record JAOCZM010000191.1, read on the forward strand.
CTGGGAAGTGTCCCAGTTTGTCTTTCTTCAAGATTTGGGGTTGTGAAGTTTTTGTAAAACGCTCAGCTTCTGATAAGCTGGCTCCAAAATCTGAATAGTGCATATTTGTAGGTTATCCTAAGGAAACTAAAGGATACTACTTTTATATCCCTAACGAAAACAAAGTGTTTGTTGCTCGCACGGGAGTCTTTCTCGAAAAATAATTTGTTTCTAGAAACACGAGTGGGAGTAGCGTCGAACTTACTGAAGTTCTAGACTCTCAAACTAGCACTAATGATAAGATGGAAATTGAACAGACTCCACAAGTTGTTGTGCAGCGAGTGCAGAAACGATTAGTGCGGCCAGCACTGATTCAAGAAACACAAGAATTGCGTAGAGTCCGGTAGAGTTCGTCGTCCACCTCTAGAAAAATTTGGGTTTTTTCATAACAGAACATGGTGATGTTATGTTTGTGGATCACGATGAACCTTCAACCTACAAACGAGCAATTAATAGCCCTGATTTCGAGAAATGGCTTGAGGCCGCGACATCTGAAATGGACTCCATGTACACAAACCAAGTATGGATCTTGGTGATCCACCTGAAGGGTTAACTCTCATAGGGTGCAAATGGGTTTTAAAGATTAAAACCGACATGGAAGGGAATGTACAAACGTACAAGGGGCGACTGGTCGCGAAAGGTTTCAAACAAGTTCATGGTTTTGACTTTGACGAGACCTTTTCCCATGTAGTTATGTTCAAGTCCATTCGGATTTTGCTTTCTATTGCAGCTTACTATGACTATGAAATCTGGCAAATGGATGTCAAAACCGCTTTCCTTAATGGAAAACTTGAAGAGGATGTGTATATGACACGACTGAAGGTTTTGTCACTCCGAAAGAATCGTTTGGAAAAATATGTAAGCTTCGAGAGATCCATTTATGGACTCAAGCGAGCTTCTCGAAAGTCTGGAACATCCGCTTTTAATGATGCCGTCCGTGAGTTTGGCTTCATTAGAAATGAGGATGAGCCTTGTGTTTACAAGAAGGTTAGTGGGAGCTCAATCGTATTCCTGGTTTTGTATGTAGATGACATACTACTCATTGGAAATGACATACCAACCTTAAAGTCTGTCAAGGCTTGGTTGAGTATGTGTTTCTCTATGAAAGACTTAGGCGATGCCAGCTTTATTCTGGGAGTCAAGATCTATATAGATAGATCCAGGAGACTCATTGGCCTAAGTCAGAGTACATATATAGACAAGGTGCTAAAGCGGTTTAGCATGCAAGAGTCTAAGAAAGGACTTTGTCCTATGGCACATGGTACTGTTCTGTCAAACAAACAGTGTTCTAAAACATCTGCCGAATTAGAACGCATGAAAGAGATCCCTTATGCTTCTGCCATAGGATCCATCATGTACGCCATGTTATGTACTCGCCCAGATGTCTCGTTTGCCTTGAGTCTTACGAGCAGCTACCAGTCAAGAATATCCTCAAGTACTTTCGAAGGACTAAGGATACATTCTTGATTTATGGAGGGGCGGATGAGCTCGTTGTAAGTGGTTACACCGATGCTAGTTTCCATACCGATAGAGATGATTTCCGATCGCAATCGGGATATGTGTTTAACTTGAATGGAGGTGCTTGTGAGTGGCGCAGATTCAAAGCAATCGACCATCGCAGATTCTATGACAGAGGCCGAGTACATAGCAGACTTGTGAAGCGGCTAAAGAGGCGATTTGGATCGAGAAATTTATTTCCGACCTCGATGTGGTTCCTAGTATTGCGAACCCGATAGACCTCTATTGTGACAACAATGGGGCTATTTCACAATCTAGGGAACCCAGATCTCACCAGAGGTCCAAACATGTACTACGGCGTTTTCACCTAATCCGCGAGATTATAGAAAGAGGTGATGTGCATATATGTAGAGTAGATTCGGCAGACAATGTCGCCGATCCACTGACGAAGCCACTGTCGCAGCAGCAGCATGATCGTCACACTAGCTCCATGGGTATCCGATATCTGGAGGGCTGATCTTTAGAGACAGTCATTAGTATGCCGTTAAAGACCAATCAGTAGATGATTTTGGGTCTTTAGTGCAAGTGGGAGATTATTGTATCGTATTTATGTAATTTTCATTTTGATGAATAAAAAGTAAAAAGGCATAAATTCCAGTATTATATCAATATGTTTCTGCGTTCTTAAAAACATAATGAAATAATATGTCCTTAGAATAGTATTCATAATTGTTATGATTCGAAACGTCCCCTAGTCGAACATTATTATGGAATCTTCGAGGACAATAATAATGCGTAAGACTAGTATGTGCAGTGATTGATATAAGATATCGGATCGTCACATGGGTATATACGATTAGAGAATCATTATACTGGACAGACCCGACATGAGAAACACACCATGGGTTGTTATATAATAGTCAACGGTGTTTCTCAATTTTTGATTGGGTTGTATATGAGATCCTTCGACTTGAGGTCTCACAAGAGTTCTTGCATGGCTAGTGTTATGCTTTGATAATGTTAAACGCTATCCGTAACAGGGTGAGCAATAAAGGCATTTATTGGGTATATCACGAATCTTGTTCAGGATGAATGGGATGCAGAAAGGATTTGTCCCTCCTATATAGCAGGAGCGATATCTTGGGCCCCTTTGATGGAGTCTGACTAATTCATGGCCATGAACAAATGAATCAGTATATTATATTTATGTCATTTGATTAGTCTACTCGCGAATCAAGAAACTAAAAGATTGGACAATACAAGTGTGACTTTTTCCATGACTTATGTTCAATCTAGATATCAAGGACAAAAGGATTTAAATACAAATGTCAAATGGTGTGATTATGATAGTCACAAGATATTTATGAATTGGGGGTAATGATGCGTTGCTAGATACCTCTCATTACCTGTGACATATGATGTCACGACCAACATCATAGATACCTCCTGGGTTGCACTCATAGATCAACTGGATTGGGCTTGTTGGAGTACATTTAATCTAAGGTGCGCCAATTCGATTGGGCCGGGCCGAGATTGGATTGGGGCCTTAATCGGGTTAGGGCCGACCAACCCATTTGGACCGACCTTATGGCTGGAAAATTGGATATATTTTCCAGCTCTTATCTCTTAGAAGGAGGTTGAAGTGGTGGAGAATGTGGAGGAATGGTTTCCTCCATGATCTCCCACTTCCCCCTTTCTCTCTCCCCACTCTCCCTTGAATGACTAAGAAAAATGCTGATTTTTCCTAGTATTCTAAGTCATTATTCTCCAGCTTTTGAAAGATCCTATTAGAGGCGGGTCGTTTCATTTCCGCTGCATAACTTGTTTTAGACCCGGTTATTCCTCTAACAGTGGTATCATATCAAGTCTAATAATAACATGGCTAAAATCCCTCTTAAATAGAGTGGAATTTCTTTCAAAAAGAACCCACAAATAATAGTCCTTTATAGATTAGGACTCTACAACTCCTAGATAACTAAAAACATTACCTAACATCAAAGACAACATGTCCTATTATTTAGTTAGCTTATTTTTGCCAACATGGCTAATTAAAATAAAAAATAAAGTTGAAAATATAATTATAAGTCTTTAATAGACTTTAATTTACAAGTTTCCTAGAATACCCCTTCAACCGTTTTCCTTCCAATTATGTATCTTTCCTTCAAATGATATTCGATGGTTTTGATCCTTGTGTCTAGCTTTCTTTGAAGGTTTCTTTACCTGTTGAACCTTTAGATTAGAGACTTAAAAGAGAGGATTACCATCCCATGAGTCTGCAACATTAAAGAAGCCGTATATAAGGCGTTCCTAGTTTGTCAAGACGAAGTAAACTTCTAATCTATGCTGGTAAAATAGCCGAGTCCTCAAAGGGTTGATTCTCACAATATGCACAAGCTAAGTTGGCTAATGCATCCCCAACAGAATTTATCTCACGATATATATGAGTTTCTAATAAATTTTGATTTGACTAATCAAAACAATTGACAATAAGATATCTCGATCTTCTCTTATCTCTTTCTTGATTATGACTTTCCTTGGAATTTCATTAACTGTTTTTTGCATTTTTCTTTTGTTTTTGTCTTTTATTTAGTAGATATGTGTATGTGCATATTCATACGAATATATAGAGATTTTCAACTATACAAAAATCATTTGAATATATATATATATATATATAATCATTTTGATGAAGAGATATATTCCAATTAAGTTTAGCTAAAAACCTTTGTGGGAATCAGAAAATTGTGTTAATGCAAACCTATAGTCTTTTTTCCTTATGTACTTTTTTTTTACCATATTTTCCAATCAACGTAACTCTAAAAGGGGAATCAAGGTAAAAAATTTAACATTTAACTTTCCTATCAAAAATAATTTATTTTTGTTTGTTCTCATTAATACTTTGAAAAACTCTTGAATTAAGTTTTTTGTAATAATGTGTAAGCTTGAAATATCCATATTAGTTTTATACTTTAGTAGGAGATACCTAACTGGAGTTCGAGGTGATACATATTCTTTTTGATTCTTTTGGAAATGTCACATGTTGTGGTGGGGGGTTTGGCATAGACCCATTAAAAATTTATTAATTAAGAAAAAAAATACAAGGATGGGGACGAAGTCAAAACCTCCTAACAGGTGCAAACAAATCCATTTCAAAAAAGGGTACCGGAAAACAAAAAATAGAAAATACAAGTTTCTAGTATCCGTATAAAAAGCATAAATGAATCAATAGTACAAAAAAATCATATTAGACACCCGCAATATTCATCCGGCCATGCGAACATATGGAACTCACATTGTATCTTGGAGAAAAAGTACATTTACCAAAGATGGCCAATCCGGTTGTTGTTGCAAACTTAACACTCATAATTTCTAATGGGAAACTGGGAAACAAATTAAACTCAATGAATACATTTTTTACCTTCATTAAAATCAAGCTTTGATATGACTTCATTGTATGTAGTAATCAAGAAGCCAAAGTGTCGCAATAATAGATTCCAACTGTTCCATAATAAAACCTTCTTTCTTTAGATGGATACCATAATTAATGTTGTTATATTGAGATAAATGTAAGGAGATTGACTTGATATCCAATTAATTCAAACTGAATACATAAAAATCATTGAAAAGAAAAAAAGATGATGAAGAAGAAAGAAACTTGAAAAATAAATATTCGTCATATATTCATATCAAACTATGCTAGTAAACATATATATAAAAAACTAAAGATAAACATTAATCATCAAACTAAAGCTAACAAATGGCATTTCTCTAGTAAAATATTTCTTCAATGAAAAACGAATGTTGGAAAGGGTAAATCCAAACAATGTTTGCGTGCCAATGTTAATTTTCTCTCCTTCATCGTACAAAAACTTAATTCTTCGAAACCAACAGATAAAATCTACGATAAGCATATTCTTCTAGGTCACACTTCAATTATTAGTTTCAAAACGCACATTCATATCAACCCAATTTTGCACCTTCATAACATAGACTGAATACAAACGACTTTACCTAATAAGTTTAAATACGAAAGAAATATGCCTGTAAAACACTTATTTTGTTTTTAGTGGAATTGAAAAATATATAAAATAAAACAATATTACCAATTAACGACCCCATGTTCAAGTATAGATTCAGAGATCAGTATCTAAATCTTATGCCTAATATCTCACGTAACCTAAGGTGCAAAGGAGGAATTTTCTCCTCTTCACTATATATAAACTTTATCATTTCCCCACCCCGAAAACAAAAGTGCTCAACCAGCATCACATACACCTCTTCATGACAAAAACAGGGTTGTAATATCGACAACATTAAATGAGAATAAATTTGCGCTCGGGTGTCTAATTGAGGCGATGCAATTAACCATTTTAGTTATTTAATTTAGACTAAGGCTTTATTTTAAAAGTTAAGATCTGTCGGAAATTTCTTTACCTTTTAATCTTAACATAACTCCTTATCCAAGAGCCATAATACGTTTTTTATCATAAGGTCATTTTTTACTCTTACATGTAATTTCATTATTCAGTGATTGACTTTCAAAACTTTGGAAGTTGATATATTATTTTAAAAATAGAAAATAGACCCCCTATAATATTGAATTTTTCAACTCAATAAAAAAGGTACATTAAGAAAATAATATATATATATATATATATATATATATATAATGTAAATATACTATTAGTAAACTACATATATGTATATATGTGATTATACTAACTACGTATAGTACTCTATATGATATACTGTATATATACTACACTACTGTACTATATAATAGTTACGATATACTATATACTATATTATACTATATACAAATACTTTATACTATATAGTGTTCTACGATATTTATGTATTATATATATATATATATTATACATATACTATATATTATATAGTGGAATATACCTAAACCTTATATACTATATAGGTAATGTGGTAATATGTACTAAATACTATCTACTAATAGAGGACCCATTATGCATGTCACTTTAAGCATGCATAAAGTCGACCTTGATAGACTCGGTAGAAACGCACACTTTTATGATTTTACGATCTGATTCAACGATTATACCTCGTTTCTACCAGATTATGATTCTACTCCCGATTCAACACGTTTTGCTTCTGTAGAATTGTAGAATCGTGCAATTCCCGTGCTAACTCGCAATTTTAACCACACTAATTTTAAAGGCTTATGGTTTAAATTTTAATTTAGTTAAGGGAGTTGGGGTTTCTAAATTGAATGAAATATTTATATTGATTACTTTTTTAACTTAACAAAGGGTTCTTGCCGCGACTTTTTGAATGAGTCATCGTATATAATTACTACAACTAGTACACCATTGCAAATAGTAGACTATATGCGATAATCCATATACAAAATCTATTGCATGTAGTGACTATTTGCAACAGATCTCGGATCGTTGCAAATATGTAACTCTTTATAGCGGTTACAGTGCAAAAAACTGTCGTATATAAAGACTATTTGTGACAGGTACACGACCGTTCAAATAGTTCAATATTTACTATGCGCATTATCAAAAACTCGTCGCAATTGATTTTTAGCGAAAGCCACCTGTTATGGGGGGCATGGGACCCTACCCCTTTATTGATAATGTGCATGAATAGTCAAAGAGTACATGGAGGAGAACTTTACCAAAACCTCCGTTTTGGTGGAAACAAATCCACTCCGAACACTAAGTAAAACAATTAATTTACTATTTACGACCACATAGAAGCGTTGCAAAATAAGCCAATTTTCAACACTAAATATATTATCCTCGCCAATACAATTTATTCACGGCAATGAGGCGATTTGCATCATACTATTGCAAATGTTATTTTTTTTAGTGGGAATGAAGCAGATTAATCATGAACCATAAGACTGATATTGATCACGAATCATCTTGTACAAGAAAAATAATCTCCCTTTTGTTGTTATTCTTCTATTTTCATTATTTAGGAAAAATGGCTCAATTATTAGGAGCAGGTATGTGCCTTCGCAGAAAGACTATCTTATTAGTGTTAGATTAGGTGAATATCCAAATATGAAAGAAAACGTATAATTTTATGCTCTCATATTGATGTTAGATTTAAAGAATATAAGGATCCATTTAATTTCACAATATAGAATTCGGAGAATATTTTGCTCCCTCCCCTTTTACCCCAAACTCTAATGGTTATTCTTCTAATTTGTTTATGTTGGGAATAGCATATCCTACATCAAGCTAGAATAAGTGATAGGTTGAAGTGACTACTCTATAATAATTTCTAAATCCTCATATTTTCTATACAAAAATTAATTTTTCTGAAAAAATCTTGAGAAAAATACACCCCCTCCCACACACACACACACACAAAATAAAATTTAAAAATTTACTACATCGCCTCCCAACATAAAATTTCTTAGTCCGTCATTAACTAGAAATGTTGTTGGTGTCATATAGAATTTCTTTTAAAATGTTTTTTTTTTTTTTTAAAAAAGTAATGTTTTTGCAAAAAAAAAAATTAGGTGTAACCAAGATGAAGATTCTTCACCAGTTTTTGAATTGAAAACACTTATGCATACAATTTAATATTATGCTACTAAAATGCCCTTGTATAATTAATTAGCCTAATTTACGTTCTCTTCATTTTATTAATGAAGAAAATATTCCCATAACATAAAAGGTTAGATATTAAATTGAGACCTCATAATCACATCAAACTAGTTTTTACTTTTTTTGTTTGTTCCTCCCAAAGCCCGAAGGACTTTATTCCCTGTTAGGACAAATATATAGAAATAACAGGAATATTTTGCTAAAGATCATATGTTTCTTATTTAAAACATAAGAAAATTCTTTCAAACTATTCAGATCATACAGAGTGAAACAAACTTTTGTTTCCTTACATATCATACAAACTTTCCCAGTAAATACCTATGCTATCCATAGTTGTTACAACCCTGAAAGTTTCACTCTCAATGTTGTATGTTATTGCAGCACAATTTTTTTTATCTACTGATGAATGCACAAATAAAACTTCTCCATCAAAAATATATGTTGGAGAAAATAATTTATCCTCGCAAATTGATCTTAAACCATTTAAATTAATTCTATAGAACTGTTCCCAAGAACCATTTTCCTTGAGCATCCAAACATCTAAAGCAGAATCTCTCATCATCGTTTTCACATCTACAATGCACAAATCCTTTTTCATTGTCATTAATTCAATGAAATGCTTGTAATTCCTATGTGGCCAAGAAGAGGGCTTTGATATAATCTTGAAATTCTCAGTTAGGCTCTCGAATGAGACGATCAAATCATCCTTAGTTAGCCTATAAGCCGAGGCATATGCGCGAACCAACCAATAAACCATTCCATTTAGGGAAATGTTGTTAGAATAGACGCGTTGAGGACATTCTTCTTTCGAGGCTTTCCAAGAAGAAGAATTGACCTTAAGACGATCACTGAATGTAAAGATCTCGCATTTCATGCCATCGGTTGTAGATCCATCACCATAACGGCGTAAGAACAAGTGTACAACTTTGTATTTATTTGTTGACGGAGAACAAACAAATCCAAATTTCGAATAAACTAAGGAAGAAGTTGATGTTTTTGGTAATATTTAAACTTGTCTTGTACTGTGATTCAGTAAGAAAATAGCATTATCATTTGTTATAAAGCAAATTATGTCACAAATAACAGGGCAAATATATTTAGGTATCACATTTGGAGTCACTGAAGTTGTAAAATAGGTTATAAAGTTTTCGACGTACCTTTTAGTATCCAATTGAAATACGAAGACAAAAAAATTATTTTTGCAAAACGCAGCAAGAGTTTTCTTTTTCATTGAATTTTCACGATGAAGCTTGCAAAAATCAGGATCAGAAATCAAATCCCCCATGTGTTTGAAACACCCTTGAATCTTTCAAGGGACCTAACCGGAAGTCTTGCAAGAAGATCAATTATAGGATCATGAGGAAAGTCTGAAAGCTTTTGCTTCCCATAATTTTGCTTCCATAATTTTGTTGTTCTTTGAATCTCCATTTGATGGTTTGAGGATACTAGATGGGTTCAAGAATTTGGACAACCGTTGTTGACTTTTGATGGAAATTAACATCCAATCTGGAAACTTTGGAAACTTTTTTCCATTGATTGAGACTTTTGATAATTAAAAAAAATATTAAAGTTGAGAAAATCATTGTATTGTAATGTTTTTATGAAAAACATCATTATTTAAAAGAATTTTTATGTAGAAGATATACTCAAGGCTTTCTCTCTCCTCCCCCCCCCCCCCGCGTCTTTTCTTAGATATGTTATAACATTGTGGGTTTTAATCGATTGACATCATGAATGTACCAAAATGAGATAATAAGAAAGTATATCCTCTCTTCACAAAAGATAAAAATAAAAAAAGAATGCCATAAACACACCATGAAATGGTTAATGTGAATAAGGGAGTCAATAATCTTTGTTGAGAAATTTAATAAAAGAATACCCATCCCTTACCCCATTCCTTTGTTTTTTTTAATCTAACTACTACCTGCTTTCTAGAATCATTTTTCCCTTGTAACTTTTACCTTATATGGTCATCGAACTTTTGGTTTTTTAAGAGTCAAGTGAACAATAAAAGTGTATTTGGATAAGATTTTCATCCAAAATTACATAAAAACAAATTCATGTGGAACCAGTCACTTCTCACTAATAACTTATTTTTTGAAATTCATTTCAAATAAAACAATTATCCATTAATTCCACCATTGATTTGTAGTTCAGAGTACTACGGTTCACCATTAAGTTATACTTCATAATAATAATGTTGTACTTTGGGTGCAACTTGAAGTGAAAAATATTTTACCTTTTTCATTTCTAATGATGTGGTATGTATTTTTTTTATAACATTTTAGGGGAAGGGGTATGTATTTGAGCTTCTAGGAATAAACAATTGTAGGAATGAGAAAATATATATTCAAAGAACATGCAAAATATGATATTGTATTGGACTAGACATGCAAAACAATTGTGTGATATGCTATTGGATACAACTAAACCTTATATGCTATATATTTAATGTGATAATATATACTGAATACTATCTACTAATATTTAAAGTGATTTTAAAATTTATTGAGCCCCTCGAAATGAGAGGCTCTATTATGAATGTTACTTTATGATACGATTCAACGTTTCTACCCCGTTTATACCAGGTTGTGATTTTACTCCCGATATAACACGTTTTGCTTCCGTAAAATTGTAGAATTGTGCGTTTCTAAGAGTTAACTCGCGTAAAATTGCAAATAGGTAACTCTTTACGGAGGTTACCGTGCAAACCCGTTTGTGACAGGTACAAGACCGTTCAAATAGTTCAATATTTACTATGGGCTTTATCAAAAAGTCGTGGCAATTTGTTTTTTTAGCGAAAGCTACCTGTTATGGTGGGGGTTTGGAATAGGCCCCTACCCGTTTATTGATAATGGGCATGAATAGCCAAAGAATACATGGTGGAGGACTTGACCCAAATCTCCGCATTGGTGGAAATAAATCCACTCCGTACACCAAGTAAAACAATAAAATATTGAAATATGTGAAAGTTGCCGCAATTAATTTACTATTTACGAACACATAGAGGCATGGAAAAAAAGCATATTTTAACCGCTAAATATACAATCCTCGCCAATACATTTTATTCATGGTTCAAAGGTTGTTGCAATGGTGAGGCTATTTGCAACAGGCTGTTGCAAATAGGTTGTTGGGTGACATTTCTGGGGCTGTCCACAAAAACAGTGTAACAAATGCTGTTTTTTTAGTAAGAATGTGCCAGATTAGTAATGAACCATAAGACAGATAATGATAAATATTAAGCTTGTACAAGAACAATGTTCTCCCCTTTGTTGTTATTCTTTTAGGGAAATTATTAATGCCTCAAGGCTATTGGCTATAAAATAAAATTGACTTGCTATTTTTTAAAGAATACGTTAAATTCTTTCATTTTTATGCTATAATAGGTTATAAAATACTCTTAACCCCCTATTTTTATAAAGGATTTCACCTTATTTTATACTTTTACCTCAAATTATAACCAATTATTAACAATTGATTGTCTATATTCTAGATACCTAACACTACCCATTCTTTTATTTTTCATTCTTTAGGAAAAAATGGCTCAATTATTAATGATGAGGGACCATCTAAGGGGCTGCCCTACACAAAGGAACCATTCGTCAACATTCAATGTCCTATGACAAGAGCAAGAGCAAGAGAGGAGAATTAACCAAGCTATATCTACATTCATCCGTGAAATTAAAGCTAAGAAAGAAGCAAAGTTTAACTTACAAGATGATATTCAAGTCAACCTCATTACGTTTCAAAGCGTCACACACGGCCCAATTTAACAAAGTGGCTAAAAGGGCATTTTAGGAACTTTGTACATTAAAGTCTATTCTAGACTTTAATTAGATTTCCAGCTTTCTATTTGCTATTTTTAGTGTTTTATGTCGAGTAATGTTAGTGATGCTAGAATAAAGGACATGTTGTCCATTTATTTAGTTAGTGTTTTTATATATCAAGTTTGTTATGCTAGAGATTGAAGAGGCCTAATTCGAATAGGACTCTTCCTTTGTAATGCTTTTGAGCCGAATTGTTCCTCTATAAAAAGGACCATTCAGCCACCTTTATACTTACGTTAGATATATGATATTTTGGTTAAGGTTATTCCTTGGATACTTGTGAATTAAACTTATATTTAGATTTTCATTCATTATTGAGTTACTATATCAATAAGTTAGTTTTACTTATTGTGGTGTTTCAACCCCCATTGATAATCAATCTACTTAGTGTTGTGTTGATTATATTCCCCTCGAAACTATTTCAAGAAGAGAATGATCCGAAGTCAACCTTTCGTTGTAGAATCCTGATACAAGTTATCAAGGTTCTTCATCAATTAGGGGGAGGTATGTGCCATCACAGAAAGATTACCTTATTGGTGTTAATATTTTCACACAACAATTAAAAAGTTTTTCAATTTAGTCTTATCTAAATTGAGATATGGAATGTGTGTCTAATCCATTTTTAGGTGAATATTACAACCAGGAAAAAAATATTAGGTGAATATCCAATTATGAAAAGAAAACATATAATTTAATGCTCTCAAATTCATGTTAGATTTAAATAATATAAGGATCCATTTAATTTCACTGTATAGAATTCGAAGAAAATTTCACTTCCTCCCTTTTACTCCAAACTCTAATGGGTATTCTTCTAATTTTTTTACGTTGGGATACCATATCCTACATCAAACTAGAATACGTGACAAGTCGAAGTGGCGGGACGACTACTCCCTAATATTGTTTATAGAAAAAAATTATTTTTTTGAAAAAATATTGAGAAAAATACACCCCCACCCACCCCAAAAAAATAAATTTTAGAAATTTACTACATCGCCTCCCAAAAAATATTTCTTAGTCCATCATTAACTTGAATTCTTTGGGTGGCATATAGAGTTTCTTTTTAAATATTTATTTTTCTTCTTAAAAAAAGTAAATGTTTTGCAAAAAAAAAATTAGGTGTAACCAACATGAAGATTCTTCACTAGTTTTAAAATTAAAACCTCTTATGCATACAATTTAATGTTCTGCTACTTAAATACCCTCCTATAATTAATTAACCACTCAATTTATGTTCTCTTTATTTTATTGATGAAGCAAATATTCTCATAACATAAGAGAATATATATATATATATATATATATATATATATATATATATATATATATATATATATATATTTGGGATCTCACTAGAGGAGGGAGCCCATGTAAGGCGGAAATAATATATATAGAACTGCCTCACAAAGGAGGTAAATTAGAAGGCCGATAGGCCGGTTGACTCATGAGGGGGAATATAAGTGCCTCATAGAGGAGGTAGATTAGAAGACCAGCAGGTCGGTTGCCCCATGAGGGGGAATATAAGTGCCTCACACAAGAGATAACACAAGAAAATGAAATTAAAGCATGCCCCTTGTGTGAGGAGGGTATCGAACCCACGACCATGGTCGTGGGAAATCCATAGCCCCACTGAGCTATGAACCTTGTGATTTTTTTTTATTCGGCGAGGGGAGGGGGTGTCGAACCTGGGACCTCATGGTCCCAAACAGAGTGCTCCCCCACTGGGCTACCAGTCTCTTGACATTAAATTGAGACGTCATAATCACTAGATATTAAATTGAGACCTTTGGTTTTTGTGTTTCTCTAAAGCCCCAAAGTCCGAAGGACCTTATTCCATGTTAGGACAAAGATATAGTAATAACAGGAATATTTTGCTAAAGATCATATGTTTCTTATTTAATACATAAGAAAATTCTTTCAAACTATTCAGATCATAAAAAGTAAACAAAATTTTGTTTCCCTACATATCATACAAACTTTCACAATAAATACCTATGTTATCCATAGCTGTTACACCCCTGAAAGTTTCACTCTCTATGTTGTATGTTTTTGCAGCACAATTTTCTTCATCTTCAGATGAATGCACAAACAAAAATAATTTTCCCTCACAAATTGATCGAAATCCATTTAAATTTATGTTATAGAATTGTTCCCAATAACCAGTTTCCTTGAGCATCCAAACATCCAAAGGAGAATCTCTCATAATATTTTTCACATCTACAATGCATAAATCTCCTTTAATTGTCATTAATTCGACGAAATGCTTGTAATTCCTATGTGGCCAAGAAAAGGGTTTTCGTATAATCTTGAAATTCTCCGTTAGGATATCAAATAAGACGATCAAATCATCATTAGTTAGCCTACAAGTCGGGGCATGCGCGCGAATCAACCAATACACCATTGCATTTTGGAAAATGTTGCTGGAATAGACGCGCAGAGGATATTCTTTTTTCGAGGCTGTCCAAAAGAAGAAATGACCTTAAGATGATCACTGAATGTAAAGATCTCGCATTCCATGCCATTGATTATAGATCCATCACCATAACGGCGTAGGAACATGTGTACCACTTTGTATTCATTTGTTTATGGAGAACAGACAAATCCAAATTTTGAATACACTAAGGAAGAAGTTGATGTTTTAGGTAATATTTGAACTTGACTTTTACTAGGATTCAATATGAAAATAACATTATCATTTGTTATAAAGAAAATTATGTCACAACTAATAGGGCATACATTTTAGGTATCACATTTGGACTCGTGGTAGCTGTAAAATTGCTTATAAAATTTTCGGAGTACCTTTGAGTATCCAATTCAAATACGAAAATTTTTTTTTGGCAAAACATAGCAAGAGTTTTCTTCTTCATTGAATTTGCGCGATGAAATTTGCAAAAATCAGGATCATAAATCAAATCCCCCCATTTGTTTTAACGAGAAGTCTTGCAAGAAGATCAATTACAAGATCATGAGGACAGTGTGGAAACTTTTTATTATCATAAATTTGTTGTTCTTTGAAACTCTATTTTGTTGGTTTGAGGATACTAAGAAAGAGGTTCTTCTTATATAGTGTTTGTCTTATTGTTGATTTTGATAATCATTAAATGATTTCTTGACTGTGGAATGGATACTAGACTCTTTTTTTTTATTATTCCTTTTTTGAAAAGATGGGTACTAGAATATGTATCCCCGTTGGCAGCTTTTGATGGAAATTAATATCCTATCTGTAAACTTTTTCCAATTGATTGAGACTTTCGATAATTAAAGAAAATATTAAATTTCAGAAAATCATTGTATTGTAATTTTTTCATGAAATACATCATTTTTTAGAAATTTTTTTATGTAGAAGATATACACAATGCTTTTTCTTACCACCTTTTGGTCTTTTCTTAGATACGGTAGAACATTGTGGTTTTTAATCAAATTGACATCATGAATGTACCAAAATGAGAAAATAAGTAAATCATCTCCTCTCAAAAGATAAAAAATATAAAAAGAATGTTATAAACACACCGCGAAGTGGTTTATAGAATAAGGGAGTGAATAGTCTTTGATGAGAAATTTAATATATGAATACCCATCCCTTATCCCAGCCTCTTTGTTTTTTGTTTTTTTAAATTCAACTACTACCGCTTTCTAGAATCTTTTTCCCTTGTAAGTTTAACCTTTTATAGGCATCAAACTTTTTGTGTTTTAATAATCCAGCGAACAATAAAAGTGTTTTTGGAAAAGATTTTAATCCAAAATTCAATAATTAAAAAAATCAGGTGGAACCATTCACTTCTCACTAATAACTTCTTTTTTGAAATTCATCTCAAATAAAAAAATTATTTATTAATTCCACAATTGATTTGTACTTCACAATACTAATGTTGTGGGGTATGTATTTCTTATTCCTTTTTAGGGGAAGGGGTATATATGTGAGCTTCTGGGAATAAACAATTGTAGGAATGAGAATTGGAAGAAAAATAAAAATTGCCTCTCAACCCTTCAAAAGTTTTTTAATTTTTTTAGTTTCGCCCTAAACGCCTAAAATTCTGTATCCGCTCTTGATTGGGATGGTTTTAGGAAAAATATTCAAAGAACATGCATGCGGATTACATAGACACTTACGACACTATATGGCTGGATGAGAGAGCATATATTTGTTAGTTATTGTTAGCCCTAAGGGCGATCGAACTAGGTTTTTGATAATGGACAAACACTTGATGTTGTGTCTAATGTTTATATCTTTGTGATAGAATATCGGAACTAATATTGGAAGCTCTAAGTACTTCAATCAAGCCATGATCAAGATTCAAAGTCGTATTATTCAAGGCTCATCTTTCAAGATTGAAGATTGAAGACTTAGGTTTGGTTAGATTAGCTTTGTCGTTATAAGTCTTTATCTTATATAGCTCTAACCAAAGCTCTCATGAACATAAGCTCTACACTCTAGTCTTGCATGTTTTCATAAACACGTTTTCAAAAGGCTAAGTTTCAAATTGATCCTTACATGTGTTCGTATTTCGAAAGCATTTGATTTCAAAGTATAAGTCTTTTAAAACGGTTTTCTAGTGTTCTTACTTGTTAGCTTTTGGGAAAACCTTTTAGACTTCAAAAGACTTCAAAACGTGTGAAAAATCAGCTTGGAAGTTCGGTCAACCGAGCTCAAGCTCGGATCAACCGAGCAGATACTGAGAGGTATGAAATGGAGCTTCGGTCGACCTAGAGCAAGGGGTCGTCGACCGACCTTGGTAAGGTTGATCCGAAGTTGGCCTCGGTCATCCGAGGTGCTCTGTTCGGTCCACCGAACTCTGCATTTTCTAGCCGTTATTTGACCGTTGGAGACTCGATTTTCAGCCTATTTTGAAATGTTTATATACTCCAAAGCTAGAGAATCATTCTAAGACTTGCACATACAATTTACATTGATTTCTTATCAAGTCTAAACACCTTCAAAGCAAAAACACTTGATCTCCATGATCTAATTCATTCAAAGGTGTTCTTTCAAAAAGCAAGACAAAGAGTGGAATTCATATGTTCAAAAGTGCATAAACATTCTTGTACTTCAAAGGTATATTTCTCACTTAAGAGTGATCAACCTTGTTCTTTAAACATTCAATTCCCTTTCTAAGTGATTGGGTAATTCTTGTAAAAGTCCTACTTTGTGTGAGCAAGTTCTTAGTGAGCTTTTGTATTGTGGTTGTGTTGTAAAACTCTTAGTGAGTTAGCCACATTTGTAAAAAGTCTTCTTAGTGAAGTTGTTGAAATCCTTGGGTGCGGCTCAAGGTAGTGGATGTAGATTCTAAGTGAATCGAACCACTCTAAATCCTATGTCTTGTTGTTGGGTTTAGTTTTGCTGATGAAGAACCGCAAGGTTCGACTTAAGTTGAGCCCGATCTTTCTTCAATTCTCGAACTAGTTTCTATGGGAATTTAATCAACGCAACTCTAAGGGAAGGTTAAATAACAATGGAGGCTGAAACACCACAACTAGAGAAACAAGCTAGTTGATACAGTAACTCAAGAATGAATGAATTTCTATCCAGAAGTTCAAACACGAGAAGCTAAGGAATAGCCTTACCAAAATATCAATATATCTAACGTAAGTATTACAATGGCCGAAATCTCCCTTAAGTAAGGTTGAGATTTCGGTTACAACCAAAATAAAGAAATAAGAGTCCTTAAAGGATTAAGACTCTTGAAAACAAATAAGAGTCCTTGAAGAATTAGGACTCTTGAATAACAACTTGCTATCAAGTAGCTACCTAAACAAATAAAGTGGCGGCTAGAATCAATCTAACTACCAAATCTATGGAGAGTCCTAGTTGCATTAGGACTCTTTATTAACCAACTAACTAACACATGGACAACATGTCCTTTATTATAGCAACTACTTGCTATACACGAAATTAAGTAAATAATAAAGCTGGAAAATAATTAAAGTCTAGCATAGACTTTAATTGTACACAAAAAGTCTAAAATGCCCTTTTAAATTCGTCCCAATTCTGGATAGCTTGTTGGGCCAACTTGCACGACGATTTCGGATGTCAAGAAGGCTGAATCTGATCTCGGGTTCTCATGAAAGTTGTAGATCTGCCTCTTATCTTTAATATGCAACTGGAATCAGCTCCATTGGATAAACGGATAGAAAGTTATGACCATTCTGCCAAACTGTTGTAAAGCTGTCCAATCCCTCTTCATCTTGTATGATTACTAAAACACCCTTCTTAGCCTCTTTGCTTGATAGGGCCTAATTGTATACTTGTGAACTTGAGAGACTGCCTTTTATATTCTATGTGTAACTTAGCATCCTCTTTGTACTTTAATATACGAACTAATGATGTAGTTATCTGCTTCATATTCCTCGTTCTACGCTTCGTCCTTGGTCTATGTATGTGACCCTTTGACTTGGGAAGCCTCGAGGCTGGTACCGTATCATCCCCTCCCCCTTGAAAAGCCTGATTTGTCCTTGAATCATCATCACGATCCGTCACATAATATGAAAAATTTGTAAATGGGAGCAAGTTAGAATGATAGAAAGTAGAACGTTCACTGTACGTACCTTTTAAGGAAATTCTCTTGCGGCTGTCCCCAAAAGAATTGTATCTCTCTATTCTCCCTTATGGCAGCAAGCTTGCTACGATCAAGAACAAAACGCTTACAAGAACTTGTCAACTCAAATGATGAACGAATGCGATTTGAACTAGTTGTATTCGGCTATTCCTCAATTGTTGTAACTTCTGCCGGTTCAATTTTAATATTTTGGAAATTCATGATGCAACTAAGAAGGTTAATAGAATGAGTGTAATAAACATACTTTTCAATCTTAGCATCAAAGGTTTGTGTATTTATAATAGAAAAAACAGCCCTAAGATGTTTACTAAAACGCTCTCGGTTTGCACTATAAATAAACATATTATCAAAGCAATAAATCGGATGTCTATACTTAAAAGTTATCTGATTAATATGTAGATTATCCGTAATTATTCTAAAAGTCCTTTCATGCTTAGGTTCATTTACCGGAATAAAATAAGGACTTAAAGACTTACTTACCTCCTTCTTTGCACCAATTAACTCACTCTGGTTTTGAAGGCTAATTAGCAACCTTCTCGGCAACTCCTTAGGGAAGGCGTCATGGAATTTTTGAAAAATAGCAAGACTAGATGTAGAAAAAGACGTTAGAGTAAAAGAAAAAGCATTAGTAAAAAGGTTCCTTGCGGTTCCTTTTAAATCCAACAAAACAACAAGTTGTTTTGCTTGAATCGCACTATCTACCTTTCCGGAATTAACGTACAAACATTCTTTTCTCACACTTAGAGCGATTGCCTTTTTTCTCACTTTTGGCTCGGCTTTTTCTATGATTTTTACCTCTGATTTTACCTCATGGGTAGGATCACTCGTATGTTTAAACTCACTCTCCTTTTTCTCTCTTGGAACATCATCTAAAGGTTGTGAATGAAGTGGCTTTATCGTAACCAAAGGTTGATTCCCATCTTCCGGAAGTTCCTCCAACTTGTCGGTTTCTTTCTCAAAATCAGATTCTTCGGTTTTGTTATCACTAACCCACGTTCCATCATCCAACATGATCATAGTACTCTTGTTAGGGCAGTCCCTAGCAAAGTGTCCTTTGCCCATACATTTAAAACATTCCCGAACAAGATTTGGATTAGAATTTACCCTCATATTGGCCGAAAGGGTTGAATTTTGTGACCTTACTGCCCCAAACTGCCCCGTGGCTGTTTTTGCATCATTAAAGACCTCTTTACCCTTACTTTGGCTGGGCAAAACAGTAGAAAAATTCTGGGGTGGATTCGGCTCCTTCCAAGGTAGGAAAGTTGCCGTTTTTGCCCTTAAACTCTTTTCCTTTTGCTTTGTTACAAAACGGTACGTCATTACCTCTTTCATCTCATCCCATGTATCAACTTCTCGACACCCAACTCTCACCCTTGTTTTGACTTCTCTATCCCACCAAATAGAAGCATATCCGCAAAATTCCATGGCTGCCAATTTCACTTTCGTTTTCTCGGAATAATTATTGACAGAAAAAACATGGTCAGCTTTACGAATCCAATCTAAAAATAATTGAGGATCATTTGTACCTTCGAAAGATGGAATCTTCGTCAAGATTGAATCAAGATTGTTGTCATAACGCTGAAATTGGTCCCCTCTTCTCGGCTCAAAAATATGATTGTTGATCAACCGATTTGGTGGCGGATTTGGAGGCGGCCTAGGTCGTTCAACTTCATCAACCAATTGAAGTTGTTGAATGTGGATTTTTGAGTCCGCCAATTCGCCCCTTAATTCAGCCATTTGTCTCGTCATATCCTCCATCATTTTGCACATCTTTTCTTGAAAAGACATTGTTATAAGATAAGAAAAACACACAAAAAACACTCAAAAACGTTAGATAGCAAAGAAAGATTCACTCTTTATTCCAACACCGCTCGTATAGAACTTCAAACTCTAGATTTAAAGAATGGGTTCCTAACTTGTTGCGTTGACACAAGGCTGAAAAATAAGGAAAGAAATCCTATCTTTGACTTAAACAAAAAGCTTTAGAAAGAAAAAGATGAAGAAACGAATTCCTAATCGAGAAAAGAAACCGGTTCTTGATGATCTTGATCTTCTTGATGCTCTTGATGTTCTTGATCTTCTTTATGTTCTTGATCTTGTTTGCTTGAATTTTCCCTTGATTTTGTCCGAAGTTATCATGTAGTGAAGCGGGTTTGCTTTCAAGATACTTGATTTATGGTATTGTTTCGCTCAAAATAACAAGGAGGAACGCTTTGCCAATTCTTGGGACGAAGTCGTGTTGCTTTCGCTTGATCAAGAAGTTTGCTATTGGCTTTATAGTTCGCTATTCAATCTATACTAACTTGGCTGCCAATTTCTTTACACCAAGAGGCTTTTTCTTTATGAAAATAGGCTGCCCAATTATTACGTTTTATGCCGCGGCTTCTTTTTGTATTTTTGTCAATCTAGCAAACAAGAAAAATATTTTGTGCGTAGGGTACACCGGGAATTGGAGAAGAGCCTTTTGCTCTGATACCACCTGATGAAGAACCGCAAGGTTCGACTTAAGTTGAGCCCGATCTTTCTTCAATTCTCGAACTAGTTTCTATGGGAATTTAATCAACGCAACTCTAAGGGAAGGTTAAATAACAATGGAGGCTGAAACACCACAACTAGAGAAACAAGCTAGTTGATACAGTAACTCAAGAATGAATGAATTTCTATCCAGAAGTTCAAACACGAGAAGCTAAGGAATAGCCTTACCAAAATATCAATATATCTAACGTAAGTATTACAATGGCCGAAATCTCCCTTAAGTAAGGTTGAGATTTCGGTTACAACCAAAATAAAGAAATAAGAGTCCTTAAAGGATTAAGACTCTTGAAAACAAATAAGAGTCCTTGAAGAATTAGGACTCTTGAATAACAACTTGCTATCAAGTAGCTACCTAAACAAATAAAGTGGCGGCTAGAATCAATCTAACTACCAAATCTATGGAGAGTCCTAGTTGCATTAGGACTCTTTATTAACCAACTAACTAACACATGGACAACATGTCCTTTATTATAGCAACTACTTGCTATACACGAAATTAAGTAAATAATAAAGCTGGAAAATAATTAAAGTCTAGCATAGACTTTAATTGTACACAAAAAGTCTAAAATGCCCTTTTAAATTCGTCCCAATTCTGGATAGCTTGTTGGGCCAACTTGCACGACGATTTCGGATGTCAAGAAGGCTGAATCTGATCTCGGGTTCTCATGAAAGTTGTAGATCTGCCTCTTATCTTTAATATGCAACTGGAATCAGCTCCATTGGATAAACGGATAGAAAGTTATGACCATTCTCGCCAAACTGTTGTAAAGTCTGTCCAATCCCTCTTCATCTTGTATGATTACTAAAACACCCTTCTTAGCCTCTTTGCTTGATAGGGCCTAATTGTATACTTGTGAACTTGAGAGACTGCCTTTTATATTCTATGTGTAACTTAGCATCCTCTTTGTACTTTAATATACGAACTAATGATGTAGTTATCTGCTTCATATTCCTCGTTCTACGCTTCGTCCTTGGTCTATGTATGTGACCCTTTGACTTGGGAAGCCTCGAGGCTGGTACCGTATCATCCCCTCCCCCTTGAAAAGCCTGATTTGTCCTTGAATCATCATCACGATCCGTCACATAATATGAAAAATTTGTAAATGGGAGCAAGTTAGAATGATAGAAAGTAGAACGTTCACTGTACGTACCTTTTAAGGAAATTCTCTTGCGGCTGTCCCAAAAGAATTGTATCTCTCTATTCTCCCTTATGGCAGCAAGCTTGCTACGATCAAGAACAAAACGCTTACAAGAACTTGTCAACTCAAATGATGAACGAATGCGATTTGAACTAGTTGTATTCGGCTATTCCTCAATTGTTGTAACTTCTGCCGGTTCAATTTTAATATTTTGGAAATTCATGATGCAACTAAGAAGGTTAATAGAATGAGTGTAATAAACATACTTTTCAATCTTAGCATCAAAGGTTTGTGTATTTATAATAGAAAAAACAGCCCTAAGATGTTTACTAAAACGCTCTCGGTTTGCACTATAAATAAACATATTATCAAAGCAATAAATCGGATGTCTATACTTAAAAGTTATCTGATTAATATGTAGATTATCCGTAATTATTCTAAAAGTCCTTTCATGCTTAGGTTCATTTACCGGAATAAAATAAGGACTTAAAGACTTACTTACCTCCTTCTTTGCACCAATTAACTCACTCTGGTTTTGAAGGCTAATTAGCAACCTTCTCGGCAACTCCTTAGGGAAGGCGTCATGGAATTTTTGAAAAATAGCAAGACTAGATGTAGAAAAAAGACGTTAGAGTAAAAGAAAAAGCATTAGTAAAAAGGTTCCTTGCGGTTCCTTTTTAAATCCAACAAAACAACAAGTTGTTTTGCTTGAATCGCACTATCTACCTTTCCGGAATTAACGTACAAACATTCTTTTCTCACACTTAGAGCGATTGCCTTTTTTTCTCACTTTTGGCTCGGCTTTTTCTATGATTTTTACCTCTGATTTTACCTCATGGGTAGGATCACTCGTATGTTTCAACTCACTCTCCTTTTTCTCTCTTGGAACATCATCTAAAGGTTGTGAATGAAGTGGCTTTATCGTAACCAAAGGTTGATTCCCATCTTCGGAAGTTCCTCCAACTTGTCGGTTTCTTTCTCAAAATCAGATTCTTCGGTTTTGTTATCACTAACCCACGTTCCATCATCCAACATGATCATAGTACTCTTGTTAGGGCATTCCCTAGCAAAGTGTCCTTTGCCCATACATTTAAAACATTCCCGAACAAGATTTGGATTAGAATTTACCCTCATATTGGCCGAAAGGGTTGAATTTTGTGACCTTACTGCCCCAAACTGCCCCGTGGCTGTTTTTGCATCATTAAAGACCTCTTTACCCTTACTTTGGCTGGGCAAAACAGTAGAAAAATTCTGGGGTGGATTCGGCTCCTTCCAAGGTAGGAAAGTTGCCGTTTTTGCCCTTAAACTCTTTTCCTTTTGCTTTGTTACAAAACGGTACGTCATTACCTCTTTCATCTCATCCCATGTATCAACTTCTCGACACCCAACTCTCTCCCTTGTTTTGACTTCTCTATCCCACCAAATAGAAGCATATCCGCAAAATTCCATGGCTGCCAATTTCACTTTCATTTTCTCGGAATAATTATTGACAGAAAAAACATGGTCAGCTTTACGAATCCAATCTAAAAATAATTGAGGATCATTTGTACCTTCGAAAGATGGAATCTTCGTCAAGATTGAATCAAGATTGTTGTCATAACGCTGAAATTGGTCCCCTCTTCTCGGCTCAAAAATATGATTGTTGATCAACCGATTTGGTGGCGGATTTGGAGGCGGCCTAGGCTGTTCAACTTCATCAACCAATTGAAGTTGTTGAATGTGGATTTTTGAGTCCGCCAATTCGCCCCTTAATTCAGCCATTTGTCTCGTCATATCCTCCATCATTTTGCACATCTTTTCTTGAAAAGACATTGTTATAAGATAAGAAAAACACACAAAAAACACTCAAAAACGTTAGATAGCAAAGAAAGATTCACTCTTTATTCCAACACCGCTCGTATAGAACTTCAAACTCTAGATTTAAAGAATGGGTTCCTAACTTGTTGCGTTGACACAAGGCTGAAAAATAAGGAAAGAAATCCTATCTTTGACTTAAACAAAAAGCTTTAGAAAGAAAAAGATGAAGAAACGAATTCCTAATCGAGAAAAGAAACCGGTTCTTGATGATCTTGATCTTCTTGATGCTCTTGATGTTCTTGATCTTCTTTATGTTCTTGATCTTGTTTGCTTGAATTTTCCCTTGATTTTGTCCGAAGTTATCATGTAGTGAAGCGGGTTTGCTTTCAAGATACTTGATTTATGGTATTGTTTCGGCTCAAAATAACAAGGAGGAACGTTTGCCAATTCTTGGACGAAGCTGTGTTGCTTTCGCTTGATCAAGAAGTTTGCTATTGGCTTTATAGTTCGCTATTCAATCTATACTAACTTGGCTGCCAATTTCTTTACACCAAGAGGCTTTTTCTTTATGAAAATAGGCTGCCCAATTATTACGTTTTATGCCGCGGCTTCTTTTTGTATTTTTGTCAATCTAGCAAACAAGAAAAATATTTTGTGCGTAGGGTACACCGGGAATTGGAGAAGAGCCTTTTGCTCTGATACCACCTGATGAAGAACCGCAAGGTTCGACTTAAGTTGAGCCCGATCTTTCTTCAATTCTCGAACTAGTTTCTATGGGAATTTAATCAACGCAACTCTAAGGGAAGGTTAATTAACAATGGAGGCTGAAACACCACAACTAGAGAAACAAGCTAGTTGATACAGTAACTCAAGAATAAATGAATTTCTATCCAGAAGTTCAAACACGAGAAGCTAAGGAATAACCTTACCAAAATATCAATATATCCAACGTAAGTATTACAATGGCCGAAATCTCCCTTAAGTAAGGTTGAGATTTCGGTTACAACCAAAATAAAGAAATAAGAGTCCTTAAAGGACTAAGACTCTTGAAAACAAATAAGAGTCCTTGAAGAATTAGGACTCTTGAATAACAACTTGCTATCAAGTAGCTACCTAAACAAATAAAGTGGCGGCTAGAATCAATCTAACTACCAAATCTATGAAGAGTCCTAGTTGCATTAGGACTCTTTATTAACCAACTAACTAACACATGGACAACATGTCCTTTATTATAGCAACTACTTGCTATACACGAAATTAAGTAAATAATAAAGCTGGAAAATAATTAAAGTCTAGCATAGACTTTAATTGTACACAAAAAGTCTAAAATGCCCTTTTAAATTCGTCCCAATTCTGGACAGCTTGTTGGGCCAACTTGCACGACGATTTCGGATGTCAAGAAGGAAGAATCTGATCTCGGGTTCTTCATGAAAGCTGTAGATCTGCCTCTTATCTTTAATATGCAACTGGAATCAGCTCCATTGGATAAACGGATAGAAAGTTATGACCATTCTGCCAAACTGTTGTAAAGCTGTCCAATCCCTCATCATCTTGTATGATTACTAAAACACCCTTCTTAGCCTCTTTGCTTGATAGGGCCTAATTGTATACTTGTGAACTTGAGAGGCTGCCTTTTATAATCTATGTGTAACTTAGCATCCTCTTTGTACTTTAATATACGAACCAATGATGTAGTTATCTGCTTCATATTCCTCGTTCTACGCTTCGTCCTTGGTCTATGTATGTGACCCTTTGACTTGGGAAGCCTCGAGGCTGGTACCGTATCATTTGCATTTGCTCATCTTGCATAAACTTCTACTAGCATTGCTAAGATTCGAAAAAGTTCCCTAGTTCGACTAAAACCCAATTCCCCCCCTCTTGTGTTTTACAATTGGTATCAGAGCCTAGTCTTCACATTTAGCTTAATAGCTTGAAGAAAAGATTATGGCCGGTAATTCCGCATTGGCGTATCTAGAGGGGCCTTCCACCAATAGGCCACCACTTTTTGATGGAAATAATTATGAGGCTTGGAAGGAACGTTTCAAGATATATGTGTTCTCAATAGATTATTCTTTATGGCATATATTTGAAGATGGTCCATATGTGTCTTTGAAAATGGTGGATGGTGTTCAAGTGCCAAAGCCGGACAAGGAGTTAAATGAGCTTGAGTCCAAGAAGATGACTCAAAATTACAAGGCAATGAACATCCTTAGTTGTGCCTTAAGTCAAGATGAGTACAATCGTGTCATTGGAAGAAAATCCGCACACTCCATGTGGAAAATGCTTGAAGTTACTCATGAAGGCACAAATCAAGTCAAGGAGTCAAGGTTGAATATGCTTGTTAGAGAATTTGAGCTATTCTCCATGAAGCCTAATGAATCTATCAATGAGATGAACTCAAGACTCACTAACATTGTAAATGGGTTGAGATCTAATGGCAAGGAGTATACTACCGGAGAAATAAATAGGAAGATTCTAAATTCTCTTCATAAAAGTTGGGAGACAAAAGCTCTTGCCATTGAAGAAGCCAAGGACTTAAAGACATATTCAACGGAGGAACTTATTGGCTCTCTACTCACCTTTGAGATGAAGAAAAGGAAAAATGTTCCTAAAGAGAGTGATCTTGATTCTATCATCAATAATGAAGAAGTAGAGAAATTGATCTTCAATCTCAAAAATGCAAAGTGCTTGTTAAGCCATTGGGATGAAGAAGAAAGTGATGATGATCAAGAAGAATATGATCACACATGTCTTATGGCATTTGGTAATGAGGTACATCCTTCTCCTTCTACTTCAAATTCTTATGATGATGAGGAGGATGATCCTAATGTGCTTTTATGTGACATGTATGATCAATTGAAAAAATGTGCAAAGCAAAACAAAGACATGAAGCTTAAAATTGAATCTTTGCTTGAAGAAAAATCTAGGTTGTCTAGTGAGAATAAAAAGCTATGTGATGATGTTGATTGCATGAAAATTGAAAAAGAAAAGCTTATTTCTACTTGCAACACTTCATCATTAAAGTACCTAGAAACCTATGATAAATTGACATCTCTTGAACTCAAACTTGTTGAATTTGATATTTTGGAGAACAAAGTTAAAGTTCTTACCCTTCTTGTTGAAAACTTTACTAAGGGTAAGAAAAATCTTGATCAAATTCTTGGTTTGCAACGTGCTTCACATGTTAAACATGGTCTTGGTTATAATGCTAATCACATTGATCATGCTAGCTCTTCTAAGTTGCCTAAGAATCACTTTGTGCATGCGAGTACCTCACATAGGCAAATTAGATATCATGAGCATGTTCACAATTCTTCTAAGCCACACATTTGTTGCACATATTGTGGAAAACATGGTCATACTAATGCTAGATGCCATGTTAAGAAGAAGATTGAAAAAGGGGTAAAAACTATTTGGAAAGTTAAACGTACTTTAACTAACCCCCATGGACCCAAACAAAAGTGGGTACCAAAAGTTACTCTTCCCTTGATCTTATAGGTTCTTATAAGTTAGATGAATGCCACAAAGCTTAAATGAACTTGATTCGAAGAGAAGTGGCATTGGAGAGAAGTAAAAGGAGATGTTCTGAAAGAAGAAATTCAAAAGCACTCCTTAACACTTGGATTCTCAAAGTTCAAATGTTAATAAATTGGAGAACCAAGTTGGTTAGATACAAAGAGCAAAGCATCAAGTGATGACAAGAGCCAAAGTGTCAATACAATGTCTTCATCACTTGGTAAGAAAGCAAAGGTATCAAAATCACCTTCTCTTAACACTTTAATTAATGTGTTAAGTGTTTTTGATATATATACATGCTTGCTCTTATATATGTTGCATCTCATATTCTTGAATGTTATATTCATATAGATAACCTTTAGCATGTTCTGTATTGTCCATGTCTATTTAGCTAAGGTATCTATGAGATGTAGCATATGCAACTTGATTGATTCTTGTTTTGTCATGTCATATTCATTTAAGAATCCATCTAGTTGTTTTGGTTTTTGATTTGCAATGATCCTTATGCATATATGTGTCACTTGAGATATTGAGCTAATCATGAAGGACCTTTGAAAAGGTACCACATTAGTTCTCAAGATTTCCTTGTAGGTAACAAAGAGCTCTAACCTTCAAGATGAAAATATGAACTACAAGGAATGGCACAAATGAGCTAAGTCTCCAAGAAAAGAGTCAAATGCTAAGGATTACAAGATTGTAGAGAGTTCATCAAGAAAAGAAAAGTCACCCATCAATGATGATTCTACAATTGTCGTGAAAAGAAGAGGAGATTGCTTTCATCTCATAAATCAAGGATGTACAACAAAGAAAATGGAGCAATCACATGTCAACCTCTCAATGAGCCTCAAATAATAGTGATGATCATGAAAAAGATCACACCAAAATGGTAAGAAGTCCAAGCTCAAGGAGCATTGAGGTACAAAAGCTTAACTCATTACTTGTTAATGATCATTCTTTTGCTTTTGATCCTTATGAGCTATAACCCCCTCCTCTCTATTATGTAGTGTCTTATTCTTTGGGGGAGTTTGTATATGCTATGTTTAGTTTTTACTTGATCTTTATCGCATATAGGGGTGTTTGTGTGTTTATATTCAAGTCTATAGCATTAATCTTATGTGGTTGATCGTCTAGATGCTTGACTTAGGATCTAAACTCCATATGTGATGTATGCTCAATTGTCTTATTTTACATCATCACATCACTTGTTGGCTTGCCTTTCATCTTTTATATCTTATAGCCAACTTGTGTAAGTTATTTTGGAAGTTATATGTGTTATAAATGTTTATGTCTTTAATTGGTATCACATATACTCTCCCTTAATAACTTTGAGATCATATTCTTAATTTTCTTATCCATTGTGATCTCATTATAGTTTTTGGTTAGTATCACTTTAAGAGTTGCTACACTCATTTAGCTAACCATTAACTTGTTAGAGGAATGTACTCCAAGTGTTATCTTACACTTCCTCTACTTCTTTTGGTTGTGATACATGTGCTTATCTTATGTATTCATGGTATCACTTCCACTTGTACTTTGTTAGCTATATTTTCAAACGTGTTTTACAATTGGCTTTATTTACAATTGGTATCATGTTTTACAATTGGTCAATTTGTATCATACTTGGTTTATCTCAAATAGCTAACATCGTATGTTTGATAAACGGGGAGATTGTTCTTTAAGGTTTATTCCCTATCTCCTTTGTTTTTAGCTTAGGTTGATATTCTTTTTGAGCCACACATGACCATCTTTTGGTTTTATGTGTCATTATGGACTCCTTGTTTTTAGAAATCAACCAAGCTTATTCAGAAGTAATCCTTCTTCAGAATTATTTTTGGTCTTTAGGATTGATCTTTTGGTTCTTATTTTATCAATCTACAAGACCATCAAGTTGTCTCCATGGTTTTTAAGTTTTTCTTTATATGGGGAGGATTATTAAAATTTCATCAAGCTTCTCCAAAATTAATCTTTACTTTTCGTTAAAATGCTTTTCTTATTGGCGCTCTGATATCCCTTTTTGATTTTGACAAAAAGAGGGAGAGTTTTTAGTGTTGCAAATGTGCCAAGAGAAGTAATTTACAAAAGGAGAAAGCTTAGAACTTGCAAAATGGGAGAGATAAGGGATTCTTTAATATAGGGGGAGTAGATTTTTTTTTGAAAAAACTTCTACTTGTCTGGATCCTTAATATCCTTATCTCATGCATACATTTGGTATCTTATTTTTTGCATATTATTCCCATTTGCATCAATGTTTTGTCATCATCAAAAAGGGGGAGATTGTTAGCCCGAAGGGCAAAATATTCTATGTTGTTTTGATGATAACAAACCATTGTTAGTTCTAATGTTTGTGTGAGCATGTTCTTTGTAATAGGATCCTTAGCACTCACATCGACATTGATGAAAATGGTATGTTAGCTTCTTGTGTAAACTAAGGTATGTATAATACACACAAGAAAGATATTTTTATGGAAGGAAGGAGGCAAGGAGGTTGGTTGGGAAATAGGGCTCTTCAAAGAGTCCCTAATGTATATGGCATAAGAACTTAACATGCTAGTGCTCTTGTTTCTCGTTCTATCTTGGTTTATCTTATAAGCACTTAGCTTTACACTTATTTGTTCTTATATCCTTTTGCCATGCTTCCTTGTACTTAAAATTGTCCATATCCTATCTAATTACATCAAAGTTTGTCATAATCAAAAAGGGGGAGATTGTTAGCCCTAAGGGCGATCGAACTCGGTTTTTGATAATGGACAAACACTTGATGTTGTGTCTAATGTTTATATCTTTGTGATAGAATATCGGAACTAATATTGGAAGCTCTAAGTACTTCAATCAAGCCATGATCAAGATTCAAAGTCGTATTATTCAAGGCTCATCTTTCAAGATTGAAGATTGAAGAGTTAGGTTTGGTTAGATTAGCTTTGTCGTTATAAGTCTTTATCTTATATAGCTCTTACCAAAGCTCTCATGAACGTAAGCTCTACACTCTAGTCTTGCATGTTTTCATAAACACGTTTTCAAAAGGCTAAGTTTCAAATTGATCCTTACATGTGTTCGTATTTCGAAAGCCTTTGATTTCAAAGTATGTCTTTTAAAACGGTTTTCTAGTGTTCTTACTTGTTAGCTTTTGGGAAAACCTTTTAGACTTCAAAAGACTTCAAAAGATTTCAAAACGTGTGAAAAATCAGCTTGGAAGTTCGGTCAACCGAGCTCAAGCTCGGATCAACCGAGCAGATACTGAGAGGTATGAAATGGAGCTTCGGTCGACCTAGAGCAAGGGGTCGGTCGACCGACCTTGGTAAGGTTGATCCGAAGTTGGCCTCGGTCATCCGAGATGCTCTGTTCGGTCCACCGAACTCTGCATTTTCTAGCCGTTATTTGACCGTTGGAGACTCGATTTTCATCCTATTTTGAAATGTATATATACTCCAAAGCTAGAGAATCATTCTAAGACTTGCACATACAATTTACATTGATTTCTTATCAAGTCTAAACACCTTCAAAGCAAAAACACTTGATCTCCATGATCTAATTCATTCAAAGGTGTTCTTTCAAAAAGCAAGACAAAGAGTGGAATTCATATGTTCAAAAGAGCTTAAACATTCTTGTACTTCAAAGGTATATTTCTCACTTAAGAGTGATCAACCTTGTTCTTTAAACATTCAATTCCCTTTCTAAGTGATTGGGTAATTCTTGTAAAAGTCCTACTTAGTGTGGGCAATTTGTAAAGTCCTACTTTGTGTGGGCAAGTTCTTAGTGAGCTTTTGTATTGTGGTTGTGTTGTAAAACTCTTAGTGAGTTAGCCACATTTGTAAAATGTCTTCTTAGTGAAGTTGTTGAAATCCTTGGGTGCGGCTCAAGGTAGAGGATGTAGATTCTAAGTGAATCGAACCACTCTAAATCCTTTGTCTTGTTGTTGGGTTTAGTTTTGCATTTGCTCATCTTGCATAAACTTCTACTAGCATTGCTAAGATTTGAAAAAGTTCCCTAGTTCGACTAAAACCCAATTCGCCCCCCTCCCCCCTCTTGTGTTTTACAGTTATCAACACGACTTCAATCTTGTGCACCAGTACAGGGAACTATGGAAACAAATGCAAAATATGACATTGTATTGGATTAGACATGCAAAACAATTGTGTGATATGCTATTGGCAGTGGGAGATTCTGTTGGAGAAACTTTTGGTTTGTTAGAAAATAACCACTGTAAGCTACAACTATAGCGGCTGTTATTAAAATTTACAAACAAAAGGAATCTCAGAATAACAGTTGTTAGATATGGAAAAATAACACCTATTTAAACAAGTAAAATAACAGTTGTTAGATATAAGTAAAACCGTTGTTACAAAATAAACACCAAAATACAGCTAACATATTAACAACTATAAGATGAACAACATAACAACTGTTAGATAAATAAACAACTTTAGTTAATTAATAAAATAACCATTGTTGGGTAGAGAATTCCAAACCAGTTTCGGATATATTCTTGGATGAGATAGCAGTGAAACCACTTCCCCTTATTGGTGTACCATCGCAGAAAGATTACCATATTGGTGTTAGATTAGGTGAATATCCAAATATGAAAAGAAAACGTATAATTTTATGCTCTCTAATTGATGTTAAATTTAAAGAATATAAGGATCCATTTAATTTCACAGTATAGAATTCAAAGAAAATTTAACTCCCGCTCCTTTTACTCCAAACTCTAATAGTTTTCGAATTAACCACGCAATTTCGTTCTCTTCATTTTGTTGATGAATCAAATATTGTCTTAACATAAAAGTCTAGATATTAAATTGAGGCCTCATAATTACATCAACTAGTGTTTTGCTTCTTTGTTTTGTTCCTCTAAAGCCGAAAAGCCCGAAGGACCTTATTCCATGTTAGGAAAAAGATATAGAAATAACATGAGTATTTTGCTAAAGATCATATTTCTTATTTAATACATAAGAAAAAATTCTTTCAAACTATTCAGATCAAACAGAGTGAAACAAATTTTTGTTTCCTTACATATCATACAAACTTTCCCAGTAAATACCTATGCTATCCACAACTTTTACTCCCCCGAAAGTTTCCCTCTCTATGTTGTATGTTATTGCAGCACAATTTTCTTTATTTTCTGATAAATGCACAAAGAAAACTTCTCCATCAAAAATATATTTTGGAGAAAATAATTTCTCCTCGCAAATTGATCGAAAACCATTTAAATTAATGCTATAGAATTGTTCCCAAGAACCATTTTCCTTGAGCATCCACACATCCAAAGCAGAATCTCTCATCATCTTTTTCACATCTACAATGCATAAATTCTCTTTTATTGTCATTAATTCGACGAAATGCTTGTAATTCCTATGTGGCCAAGAAGAGGGTTTCGGTATAATTTTGAAATTCTCAGTTAGGCTATCGAATGAGACGATCAAATCATCCTTAGTCAGCCTATAAGCCGGGGAATATGCTCGAACCAACCAATAAACTGTTCCATTTGTGGAAATGTTGTTGGAATAGACGCGCTGAGGACATTCTTCCTTCGAGGCTTTCCAAGAAGAAGAATTAACCTTGAGACGATCACTGAATGTAAAGATCTCGCATTTCATGCTATTGGTTACAAATTCATCACCATAACGGCGTAAGAACAAGTGTACCACTTTGTATTCAGTTGTTGATGGAGAACAGACAAATCCAAATTTCGAATAAACAAAGGAAGAAGTTGATGTTTTTGGTAATATTTGAACTTGCCTTGTACTGGGATTCAATAAGCAAATACCATCATAATTTGTTGTAAAGCAAATTATGTCACAACTAATAGGGCAGACATATTTAGGTATGACAATTGGACTCGTTATAGCTGTAAAATTGCTTATAAAGTTTTCGACGTACCTTTTACTATCCAATTGAAATACGAACACAGAATTTTTATTTTTGCAAAACACAACAAGAGTTTTCTTCTTCATTGAATTTTCGAGATGAAGCTTGCAAAAATCAGGATCAGAAATCAAACCCCCCCATGTGTTTGAAACACCCTTGAATCTATCAAGGGACTTAACGGGTAGTCTTGCAAGAAGATCAATTACAAGTTCATGAGGAAAGTGTGTATACTTTTGCTTCCCATAAATTGGCTTCCATAATTTTGTTGTTCTTTGAAACTCCATTTTTTGGTTTGAGGATACTAAGAAAGAAGTTCTTCTTATATAGTGTTTGTCTTATGATTTATTTTGGTAATCATTAAATGCTTTCTTGACTTTGGAATGGGTACTAGAATTTTTATTTTTATTCTTTTTTTAAAAGATGGGTACTAGAATTTGGATTACCGTTGGAGACTTTTGATGGAAATTAATATCATATCTGGCAACTTTTTTCAATTGATTGAGACTTTTTATTATTAAAGAAAATATTCAATTTTAGAAAATCATTGTATTGTAATGTTTT
This sequence comes from Vinca minor, assembly GCA_026122235.1. Taxonomy (NCBI): domain Eukaryota; kingdom Viridiplantae; phylum Streptophyta; class Magnoliopsida; order Gentianales; family Apocynaceae; genus Vinca; species Vinca minor. The sequence continues at coordinate 1,745,702 of JAOCZM010000191.1, forward strand.
TATGAAGGCTAAATAGTGTATTACGTCCCTACACTATTTTCATTTGGTGACTAACGTCCTAAATCTTTGTTTCTGTATTTTACCATCTCTAAACAATTTACGTTTTGTATGCATCGTCCATCTGTTAAAAAAATAGTTAGTCAACTGTGAATTCAAAATTTTGACCGGGTCAAAAAAAGAGTTATAGGGGCTTATTTGGTATATCACCAAAAATACCAATTAACCAATTTTTACCCAACCCACCCCCCCCACTTCCTTCTTCCTCCCCTCTTCCCCACCACCGCCACTGTCTACAACCTCCACTTACCACTAGCCCCACCCCACCCCCACCGCCCCCTTTCTCAAGTCCCCCGCAGCCCACCAAGTCCGAAGATCACGAAGGTTGTGGGTTCAATACCCCGGAGGAAATGAAGAATCCGAACATGCAAATCATTATAAGCAGAAATTAATAATAAGAAGAAAATAAAAAAGAGGGTATTAAATTACACATCTTTATGTCTTGATTAAATGGTTTTTAGAGGGTATTAAAGCAAGAATTTTTAGGAGTTTTGGGTTTTCTTGATTATTTTTGCGATTTTAAGTATTGGGTTTGCTTTTAAGTAAGTTTAATTTGTTGGGTTTATCTTAATTTGAAATGGGATAATAGGGTTCTTACAAATTGAGGCGGTGGGGAGAGTAGGTTACAGCTGGGGTGGGGTGAAGGTATGTGGGTCTTATGAAATGGAGGAATATTCACTGATTGGTTTGAGATTTTTGAGAATGGTGTTGTTGTTGTTTTTGGATTTGGTGTTTTTCACAAGGTCGTTAAAAGCACGATTCTAGGTAGACTTGGAGGAGGGGTGGAAAATCGCAAACTCGTTGAATCATAAAATAAATCGTAAAATCGTATCGAGAAATTAATATATTTTTTTTATATATGACAATAATTAACATATAAATCATATCATATGATAAAAAAATAAGGAAAAAAATCATTAAATATAGTTTAACAATTTTTTTTAAAAGACAATAACACGACAAAGTTCATAATAAAGAACTTACAAATCTTATAAATTTTTAAAAATATAAAAATGCAACTACACACAATTCTTAACTTATAAATTTTTCAAAAGATCAAAATAAAATAAATTACGTAATAAGTTTATGATATAATAGAAAAAGTCATTCAAAGACGGTTTTAAAATTGAATTTTCCTAAGAAATGTGAATACATTAGCCCACACTAAATTGTGAGAAAATATCTATTTCATATATCCTGTGAAAACATATTTTCACAACTCCTCACCACCCCCACTATTTTTTTCCATCCTCATGCTAAAATGCGCTGGCACTACAACAGAGGAACAATATATACTAACTAGAATCACTCTCTTCTCCATCCCTAAGTCCCTCCACCACTATTACCTCTTTCCTCTCCGTCATTAAGTTTAATTTAACCATTGCCACTCTGCCTTTTGGCAAAACATTAACCTGCGCTGCACCTCAGGAAGCTCAACAGTACGATTAAACAACGGAGGAATCACCACCATAGATGGGTGTTTGGAGCAGCATACTAATATCGATTCTCTTAATAACTTGCGACGTCCTCCACCCGCCATCAAAACCAGATCCAGACGACGAGAGATGCTTAACCCACCTAATAGAATCTTCACAAGACCCATTGAAAAACTTACAAAATTGGACTAAAACCACCTTTTCAAATCCTTGTCAAGGCTTAAATTCTTATCTCCAAGGCGTCTTTATACTTTTTTGTAGAATTGGTAGAAACGTTCGTTTTTACGGTTTTACCATCCGATTCAACGTTTCTATCCCGTTTCTATCATATTGCGATTCTATTCCCAATTCAAGAGTAGTGGTGGGGCTGGGAACGAGGGGCGGAGGGGGCCAGTCGGGGAAGAAGAATGGGTGGGGGTGGGATAAAAAGGGGTAAAAGGGGTATTTATGGGGTGGGGTGGGATGGGGTATTTTTTTATGTAATGTACCATAAATACCCCTGAATTTTTTTGGGTTGACTCAGTTTATTTTGTCCTTAGTTTAGTTGACCGTCACTTTTTAGACGGAAGGATGATACATACAAAATGTAAATTATTTAGGGATGGTAAAATACAGAAATAAAGATTTAGGACGTTAGTCACCAAATAAAAATAGTTTAGGGACGTAATATACTATTTAGCCTTTTATGAAATACATCATTTTTAGAAGAATTTTTATGTACAAGATATACACAAGGCTCTTCCCCCCCGGTCTTTTCTTAGATACGTTAGAACATTGTGGTTTTTATTCAAATTGACATCACGTACGTACCAAAATGAGATAATAAGAAAGTATATCCTCTCTTCACAAAAGGTTAAAAAAAAAATGTCATAAATACAATGTGAATTGGCTAATGAGAATAAGGGAGTGAATAATCATTGTTGAGAAATTTAATAAAAGAATGCCCATCCCTTTACCACCCTTTGAATTTTTTTTTAATCTAACTACTACCTCCTTTCTAGAATCGTTTTTCCCTTGTAAAATTTACCTTATATAGTCATCGAACTTTTGGTGTTTTAAGAGTCAAGTGAACAATAAAAGTGTATTTGGACAATATTTTAATCCAAAACTCAATAAAAACAAATCCATGTGGAACTGGACACTTCTCACTAATAACTTCTATTTTTCAAATTCATTTCATATAAAAAAATTATCTATTAATTCCACCATTGATTTGTAGTTCAGAGTACTACGGTTCACCATTAAGTTATACTTCATAATAATAATGTGGTACTTTGGGTGCAACTTGAAGTGAAAAATATTTTACCTTTTTCATTTCTAATGATAGTGTATGTATTTGTTATTCAATTTTAGGGGCAGAGGTATGTATTTGAGCTTCTGGAAATAAACAATTGTAGGAATGAGAAACAAATATTCAAAGAACATGCAAAATCTGACATTGTATTGGACTAGGCATGTAAAACAATTGCGTGATATGCTATGTCCTTTTGGTGGACAAAGTGACAATTTAAAGGCAGAGATTGAGGCCCAAGGAGAGGGTCTGCGGCTCGCTCGCGGCCTGGGGCACTTGATCCTAAATTTTTTGCGGACTCAATTCTTTGGGGAGATGTCTATTTATGGTTCTTAGATGCACGTTTCAATCAATTAATGTTGATTTTTCTTGGTGGTGCGAATGTGGAACATGTTTATAACAAATAAGGTTACGGATCTTTTAGCGAACATGGCGTGTGACACACGGCGAAGGTCCATGTTCCACAAGTTCTCGGATCTTCCCCAGGAGGCACGAGGACTATGCAATCTTGATCGTGAACGTGTCCCATACCTCATAACCTGATCGTTAGATAGATGTAATAAGCTATAGGCTGTTATGGCTTTAATATAGATCTTGTACTTGCACATCCAAAGGATATGTTCTTTGCTGATAGAATTCAAGTATTATTTGACTCCTTGGAAGCCTTTCATGAATAAAAGACTTCTTTATTTAAAAAAGACATGCACAATGGGTATACTTGGATATAGTTGTGTCGGAGTTTGAGCTTGAGTCTGTGAATGAAACCACAACTCAATGTTGTTAAAAAAAGCTAGCTAATACGTAGATTCACACGATTCAACGAGTCTAGGAAACCAAAAAGTGTTGAATCGGGGAGTAGAATCGCAATTTGGTTGAAGCGAAATAGAAATGTTGAATTGGATCACAAAATCGTAAAATTAGACGTTTCTACCGAGCCTGTACAAATTCCATTGAAATGAATTCTATTTCATTATGAACTAGTTCATTTGCTAAATAATGTTGTAATTTTTTTATTGAATGGGGAGTAGCTCGAAAGTTTAATGAATATAATCTTGATGATATTTCCTCGGACAATAGTCTGAGACTAAAACAAGAAATATCAGACGAAGACTTAATGCAACCAGACTCAAAATGTTACTTATAAATCAAATTTTGTTGTTTCCTTAATCTCTTCTAGGCTCGTATCTACACGTCAGGTAAATCATAGTAGTTTCTAGCCATTCAAGAGTTCCCATTGAGACGGTAAATCTCTCACACATATAATTAGTCAACAACAAAGTTCGATTTGTATGTCACATTTTGTGCATGTCACACATTATAAAGATCAGGGATATTTAAGCTAATGGCGGATCTAGGAGGTGACCGTTCCTTAATTTTCTTGAATGAATTTGTTTTATACGAGAAATTTTGATTTTTAATATTTTCTATAAATATTTTATTCTTCCCCTACCTTAAAGAAAACTATTTTTCAGTACGTAATTCGTATCTCAAACCCTGGGTTCTAAATCATCCAATGATTTATACCCTGATACATCTACGAAAAGCTTTTGAACAATCTAAGTCTGAATGATATTTCCTGCACAAACAACACTCAGTTACAAAGACTTATGACTCCTTTGAATTTTAGACCCAGGGGCGGTTTAAGGAGAGTATGAGATATTCTAGAACTTTTGAAGAACAAAAATTATGATACAATTGTAATTATTTATTTATTACTTTATTATATTTACATGATAATTTATTTTTTCGGTTATAAATAGCATTATTTTAAAGTTCAGCATATGACTCCTAAAATGATTGAGATGACACTGATTGGATTTGATTAAGTGTGTCACTCACGCATCAATTTTTCGAAACGCATATAACTATACCTTTTATTGTCGGTGTTTTATCTAAAACTATAACAATCGTCTTGTAAATCAAGAAAAAAAATAGCAATTTTCAGTGTTAAATAACAAAGGGAAATCCATTTTCCGCAAATCGAATCCTAGCCCACAAAATACACATTTTGAACATAAACACATACAACTTCATATACAGAGACATGTCAAATCCATATTCTCTCATATACAGCAATTGTACATAACATTTGCATGATGACTGATTATGCATGATGAATACAGATTTTGTCATGCATCACGTTTTATTCACAATCGAACTCAGATGATTGATTCCAACTCTATAGAACGCAGCCAAAACATTTTCAGTAGACCTGACAACCTAAATCTCCAACCTTTCAAACTCTACCATTAGCTCCCGCTGTTCTGTGATCAAAGCTGCCAACTTCCCGAACTCTTCTTAGAAATCGCGTCCACCCCTCGATTAGCTTTTCCCGGGTGGTAGCTAATCATAAAGTCACAGTCTTTCAACAATTCCAAACACCGTCTGTGCCTCATGTTAAGTTCCTTTTGGGTAAAAAGGTACTTCGAACTTTTGTGGTCGGTAAACACCTCACAAGGTTCCTCGTACAGGTAGTGCCTCCAAATGTTCAACGAAAACATAACCGCTGCCAACTCAATATCATGTTTTGGGTAGGTTTTCTCATACAGTCTCAGTTGTGTCAAGAAACCAAGTTACTATTAAATCTTTAAGAGTTAATGGCCATTTTTGCTCCTTACGTATGTTTCAAAAGCAAGTGTTAACCCTCGACTATTTTACGTACTATTACTGACCCTAACTATTTACGGGGAGCCATTTCTGCCAAAAGTCGGCGGAATCCGGTGAGAGAGGGCGGAGTTGCACATGTGCAACTCGCACAAGCACATTTTCAGGGGTAAAAGCGTCAATGTAACCTCCTACAATATCATCTTTAACCTCTAGCTTTCTTATTCTTCTTCCACTCCATTTCTTACCTAACAATTGCCAAAATAAGAAAACCTTACAACAAAATTCTCATATTCATTATCTTCGAATCAATAATCTCTTTCTAATTGCTCTAATTTTGAGATTCTTGATGTCTAACACGGCTTCTAATTCTTCTAATTTTTGAAATTGAGGAAGAACAAAAATCCATGCTAGACATCAAGAATCTCAAAATTAGAGTAATTAGAAAGAGATTATTGATTGGAAGATGATGAATATGAGAATTTTTTTGTAAGGTTTTCTTATTTTGGCAATTTATTTTGGTTGAAATTGAGTGGAAGAGGAAGAAGAAAGGCTAGAGGCTAAAGATGACATTGTAGGAGGTTACATTGACTATTTTACCCCTGGACAATCGTATGTATCGTTTCTCTATGCATTTTGTTTTTTGCACCAAATTATTTCTCCATGTAATGACGTGATTCTCATGTAAAATTTGTATTGCACATTCTGTTTTAAAAAATGATTTTGTTTTCTGACTGAATAATTATATGCTTCTTCCACGTGTCGCTCCAATTAAAAGTAATTTGATCAATTCAAGTCCTTTAGGACAACTGTGCAAAAGGTGCGGTCAATACTAGCTAAAACTTCAAAACTGTTATTGAGAAGACATAACCTCTAAGATCACCATAAGCATAAATTTCTCATGAACTCTAGACTTTATTTTTCTAATTCAATCTACTAGTAAGAATCAGTCATTAGTTATTCAAATATGGTGGTTTCTCCCATATATCTTTTGGTACAGATGCCATACATAATGCTAATATATTGGAGACAGTCGTTGGGTGTTTGTGTTGATGGCCAAGTAATGCAAATTAAATAAATAAAATTCTTGAATCCTAAGGATTAAAAATGGAAAAAAATAAGATGATGAAGAAGAAGAAGATGGAATCTAAAATAGAAAAATTTGTTATTCATTCATGTAAAAATATGTGAGTAAACTTATACACGAAAACTAAAGATAAACATTAAGCCTCAATCAATGATTCAAGATAATAAAGGGCCTTTCCATACCAAACGGTCTGATGCATGAAACATAAAAGTGAAAAAGGTTAAATCGAAACAAATTTGCATTCCAAGGTTAATTTTCTCTCATTCACCTTACATAAACTCATATCTCCAAAACCAAAAGTAAACGTTGCGGTGAGAACATTCTTCTAGTGAGGCATACCTTCATTATTAATTTCAAAACACATGTTCAAATCAACTCAATACTTCATCTCCATGACAAACATTAAAAGTTATTAATGTTTAAAGATTATGATTTCCATCTTCTGATTTGCATACTTCACTTGTAAGTTTAAATAAAAAGAAAATACGTCCAGACAAACACTTCTTTTCTTTTATAGTGGGAATGGGAATTATATAAATATAAATGAAATATTTAAAAGTTAACAACCCTATGCTCAGTCATAGATGCAGAGATTAGTGTCTAAATTGGGTGCCTAAGTTCTCGTAACCTAAGGTGCAAAGAAGAAATTTCCTCCTCTTAACCATATAGAAAAATTCTCCTTTCCCGCACCTACTCCCAACCTCCCACTCACACAAACACAAAAGAAAAAGCAAGAAAAAGCTATGCTAAGTGAGTAACACCTCAAATTACTAGTTTCGGAGTCCATGTTCAAATCAATCCCATCCATCGCCTCATGAAAAACACTAAAAAAGATTAACAAAAATCATTTAAAAAAAAAATAGTCTCAGGAAAATCATACCATCGGAAAAAATATAAAGAATAAGGTTTTTTTTTTCAAATACCATCTCCATTTTTATAGATTGCTGGTCGGAAAAAACGTCTAGCTCAGACCAGTTATATTATATGAAAGCAATAGAAAACTTTAATAGGAAAACAAAAGCTATTTGATTCTTCGAATAGATGGCATTCCACGTTGGTCAAGTTTCCATAATCCGCGTGCTTTCAGAGGTAAACTGTCAAAGGTCGTGAAGATGTGAGTTCGGTTTGTGTCACAAGCATGATTAGCTAAGGCATCCGCGATGGTACATCCCTCTCGAAAACTGTGTTGCACTTGAGCCCCTTGTAGAAATGCATATGCAGTGTTGTAATAGGCATCCAGATCCCATGAGGATACCTTACCCGCCTCCACCGATTGCACAACAAAATTTGAGTTTGTTTGTATCCATATTGCCATGTAGCCCAGTGTTCACACAAGTCTAAGGCCATGCTCAAGTTCCTTAAACCCCTCCTGTGAATTTTTGATTGCCTCCCCAATGAAGGATGAAGCTACCGCAATGAAATCCCCGTTACCATTCCTCAAGATGCAACCAACACTTGCAGTACCTGGATTTCCCCTTGCTGCACAGTCAATATTCCGAATAGAAAACAAACTATCCATGGTGGAGGTTCGCCATCTTACTAATGTGATACGGTGGTGGATCCCCAAGGCCCTTGTCTGAGTGTGGGCAATGCCCTTGGCTTTGCAAAGGTCTCCAACTAGAGAGTCAAATTCATGTAGGAGAACCGAGGCCTTCATTATCCATAGCGAAAGAGAATCGGTACTTGGCCTTCCACAATAGCCAACAAGGCGTGCTTGACAAAATGATGAGCAGAATCCCCAGCCTCCCAACTCCTCCCATTCACCAGGTCTTTAGCAATTGGCCTTGGCTGCCGTATTTACCAAACATTATGAGTATAACAATCCGTACCGCGTTTGCATGAACACCAAGATACCACATCGAAGCCTTGCCGATGCATGGTCTCCTCTAGAACCAAGAATTTGTTAAGAAAACGTCATAAGAAGATTGAAAGGGAGAGCGACAATTATTTTGTCCAAAATAAGGTTTCTTCTGAATATTTTATAGATATCTTGTTAAGTTAAAAACAAAATGAAATAACTAAGGAATAACTTTAAAAGGTACCTTTCAAATACATTGTCACTACAAGAAAATTGTGTAACAGGGACGGACATTTCCGTCGCTAAACTCAGTTTAGTGACCGATTAACGACTGAATGACGTGGTCGTGTATTGTTCGTCGCGAAGCAAAATACCGACGGAAAGTTTACCGACCGAATTTAGGTCGCTATTTACCGACCGAATGGTCAACATTGTTGACTTTCGACTTTGACTGGTTAACGACCGAATTCGAATACCGAAAGTCTAGGGACCGAATATTCAGTCGCTATTTGCCGACCGAATGGTCAACATTGTTGACTTTTGACTTTGACTATTTCGGCCGTTATTCCGTCGCTAAATTGTTTATAATTTAAAAAAAATCTGAAATTTAATTAAATTCCTATTATAAAAAAAAAAAGCAATACCCCCAAAAATACAAACCAGAAACAGTATTATTAATAAGATCCCAAATAGCAAAAATAATGAATAAACCCAAAAAATAACATTACATAGCCAATTATCTTACTAAAAAACACAAGTTTACACTTCTCATTTACATTACAACACTCACAATCAAAGTGTGCACTTCTCATTACATTACAACACTCACAATCAAGTCCACACTTTGCATTACAACACTCACAATCAAAATGCGCACTTCTCATTACATTAAATACTCACAATCAAAGTGCAAACTTCGAATTACAACAGTCACAATCAAAGTGCACACTTTGAATTACAACATTCACAATCAAAGTGTGCACATTACATTACAACACTCACAATCAAAGTGCACACTTTGAACTATCAAAACTCACAATCAAAGTGTGCACTTCTCATAAACTCCTTGATGTCATTCATATGTATATCCTTGGAAATGCATGAGTTGCAATCTGAAAATTCAAGAATCAAATTATTTTATGACAATAAAATTACTACTTTGATTTATGTTAAAAAGTTATACAATATGACAATTAATTTATGGTAATAAAGTACAAAAAAAACCAACAAATATTACTCACCTTCAATATGTGGAATTCCAAGAAGCGAGAAAAGCTTAATCATTCTAATGCATCATCCGACATAAATTCATCCTATTTTTCAGAATTGTCATCACCCGACATAATTTCATCATCATCATCGTCGCCATCATCTTCATGAACACGGCTCGTACCGGCCACAAGTACAACTTCAATTCCCCTGACCGGTGTGCAAGTTGACCAACTTCAGTAATAGTTGGATCAATGCGACTGGTCTCCTCCTCGCGTACTTCGTCCTGATACGGTACCGGAACACCTGGAACGTCAAATAGACGTGGTTTGGAACGACATACAGCCAACCAATCAGCCCTAGATGTTGTCTTACTACCCGGATAAGGTGTGTAGTAGACTTGTTGACATTGGGAAGCAAATACAAATGAATCGTAACCCTGGTAGGTTCTTTTCCTATGGATTTCTACAAGCTTATATTGAGGATGCACTCTTAAACCTCGATTGGAGTAGAATCAAACCAGACGCATTTGAAAAGAATTATATTTTGGTCAGGTAGTCCAGCAAGTTGAACCTCAATTACTTGCTTCAACTCACCGTAATAATCTCCTTTAACCCATACCCTGCTGTTTGTCGTTCCTTTTCCATCGCTGTGGGCTTTTGTGTGAAATCTATAACCGTTAACGAAGTAACCGGTGTATGACATCACTCTCCTTGACGGGCCCCAAGACAGATTTTTCAACAAACTTTCGGAATGTTCCTAAAGGCTATGTATCTGTTGAGAACAACAAAAGTTAAATTACTTTAATTATGAATTCTTAAGACAATTACATTTCTACACAATACCAACTTCCAAACCATTTGGAAAAATCATTATAAACTCGTCTTTGAAGTTCTTCCTCCGTTATCTGTGGGGTTTTGGTCATGTACTTCACTGACAAATTTCCTGAGTTACAAATTAAATGACAATATATTATTTGGCCACTTTTAATTATATAACAAAAATGAAGCAATAGATAGGTTTACTTACTGAAGATATGGTTCGACCTCTTCACAATTCATTAGGATATAATCCATGGCTATTTTATAATCTTTATCAGATAATAGAATCTTTTCTTTTTTTCCAAATGATCTTCCGGGTAAGTTGCAAATTAAATATACACTGTTAACTTCCGTCGGTATTCGTTTATTAAAGTACATAAAATGACATCGTTTTGTGTCCTTCATTTATTACTATATAAATATACACCGTTATGTATTCCGTCGGTAAACGGTCGTTAACTTCCGTCGGTATTCGGTCGTTAATGGTGCACTAAACGACGTCGTTTTAATTAATTTTAAACCTTAAGTTTTAAAAAGAAATAAAAGAACAAAACGATGTCGTTTTGACCCCGTTATGTATTCCGTCGGTAAACGGTCGTTAACTTCCGTCGGTATTCGGTCGTTAACGGTGCACTAAACGACGTCGTTTTAATTAATTTTAAACCTTAAGTTTTTAAATGAAATAAAATATCAAAACGATGTCGATTTTGACGCTGTTATGTACTCCGTCGGTAAACGGTCGTTAACTTTTGTCGGTATTCGGTCGTTAACGGTGCACTAAACGACGTTGTTTTAATTAATTTTAAACCTTAATTTTTTTAAAGAAATAAAAGATCAAAACAACGTCGTTTTGACACCGTTATGTATTCCGTCGGTAAACGGTCGGGTCGTTAACGGTGCACTAAACGACGTTGTTTTAATTTGGTCAACGAGACCGATTTGGACGATGCAGTAGCGACAGTAATAGCGAACGACATTATTTCGATGTCGATTTGGTCGTTCTAGGTGTGACTGAAAAATTCGGTCGCTATTTAACCATTTTCTTGTAGTGTGTGTGTTGAACTGAAAAATTGTTCAGACATGGAAAATGCAATTTTGTAAATTTATACCAAAAACCAAGTTAGAGTTTGACCTTATTCGGTGTTGAAGTTTATATGATAATTGGCTAAAACTTACCTGTCAAATTTACCATTGACAAAACAAGCAATAGATTAACATCAATGATATGACTTCCTTTTATGTAGGAATCGAGCTAGAATGAAAGTGTAGGAATTAAAAATTCCAACTATTTCATCAAAACATCTTGTAAAGACCAATAGGCCATTATAAGAATACATTGCACTGTAAATGGAAGCAAAGAGCGAGTCTCGTGATTATCTCAAGTCCTAAAGTTGAGCGTCATGGATGGCCATTTGGCTTTCATTAACCACCGATACATGAGATTCATCATTTTTAACTCGACTTTAGTCTCTCCTATAAAGGATAATGTGTAACCTCTAGCTATCTTCTTTCTCTTCCACTCCATTTCTTACCAAACAATTGCAAAAATAAGAAAACCTTACAACAAAATTCTCATATTCCAATCAATCATCTTCCAATCAATAATCTCTTTCTAATTGCTCTAATTTTGAGATTCTTGATGTCTAACACGGCTTCTAATTCTTCTAGTTTTTGAAATTGAGGAAGAACAAGAATCCATACTAGACATCAAGAATCTCAAAATTGGAGTAATTAGAAAGATATTATTGATTGGAAGATGATGAATATGAGAATTTTGTTGTAAGGTTTTCTTATTTTGGCAATTTTTTTTGGACGAAATGGAGTGGAAGAGGAAGAAGAAAGGCTAGAGGTGCAAAGAATGCAGAGATTAGTGTCTAAATTGTGTGCCTAAGTTCTCGTAACCTAAGGTGCAAAGAAGAAATTTCCTCTTCTTAGCCATATAGAAAAATTCTCCTTTCCCGCACCTACTCCCAACCTCCAACGCACACAAGCACAAAAGAAAAGGCAAGAAAAAGCTATGCTAAGTAAATTCTTCAAGTGAGTAACACCTCAAATTACAGTCCGTCTCTAGTGCGGAACAGCCAAAGTTCTGCACGTGTTCTTGATTAGTGAACACATGTTTTTGTTTCTGTGAACACATGTTCTGTTATTCTGAACACTTCGATTTGAAATGGGAGATATTTTAGGGATACTCATTTATCTTCTTCCAATTAAAAGTAAGAAAGAGAAAAGGGGAATTTAAAATTTCTTTTTCCCACAAAAAAAATAGCTAAAAGTTTATCCCTAAATATCCCTGCTTTGATACGGTCGTTGGATCAAAAGTACAAAATCCAATGGCTGACAGCTTGGCCTGCATATACTGTAAAATTCTTGTTCAGCATAGGAGCCGGAGTGCTCTAATTACTAGTTTCGGAGTCCATGTTCAAATCAATCCTATCCATCACCTCATGAAAAACAATAAAAAAAAATAGTCCCAGGAAAATCATACCATCGGAAAAAATATAAATAATAAGGTTATTTTTTTCAAATACCATCTCCATTTTTAGAAAACTTTAATAGGAAAACAAAAGCTATTTGATTCTTCGAATAGATGGCATTCCTGGTTGGTCAAGTTTTCATAATCTGAGTGCGTTCAGAGGTAAACTGTCAAAGGTCGTGAAGATGTGAGTTCGGTTTGTGTCACAAGCACGATTAGCCAAGGCATCCGTGACGGTACATCCCTCTCGAAAAATGTGTTGCACTTGACCCCCTGGTAGAAGTGCATATGCAGTATTGAAATAGGCATCCAGATCCCATGAGGATACCTTACCCGCCTCCACCGATTGCACAACAAAATTCAAGTCTGTTTGTATCCATATTGCCATGTAGCCTCGTGTTTGCGCAAGTCTAAGGCCATGCCCAAGCGCGCCTTAATCTCCGCTTGTGAATTTCTCATTGCCTCCCTAAGGAAGGATGAAGATGCTGTAATGAAATCCCCGTTACCATTCCTCAAGATGCAACCAACATCTACAATACCCGTATTTCCCCTTGGTGCACAATCAATATTCAGAATCACAAACAAACAATCTTTGGTGGAGTTCAGCCATCTTACTAATTTGACAAGGTGGTGGATCCCCAAGGCCCTTGTCTGGGTGAGGGCAATGCCCTTGGCTTTGCAAAGGTCTTCAAATAGAGAGTCAAATTCATGTATGAGAACCGAGGCCCTCATTATCCTTCCTTAAAAAACGAATCGGAACCCGATATTCCACGATAGCCAACAAGGCGTGCTTGACAAAATGATGAGTAGAATCCCCTACCTTTCAAAACAAAATGAAATAACTAGGGAATAACATTAAAAAGTACCTTTCAAACGCATTGCTTGTTGAACTAAAAAATTCTGTAGACTTGGAAAATGCAATTTCGTAAATTTATACCAAAAACCAAGTTAGATTTTGACCTTATTCTGTGTCGAAGTTTATATGATAATTGACTAAAACTTACCGCTTATATTTGCCACTGACAAAACAAGCAACAAATTAACATCAATGAATAATTTTATTGTCTTCGCGATCATCAAGCTTTGATATGACTTCCTTTTATGTAGGAATCGGCTAGAATGAAAGTGTGGGAATAAAAAATTCCAACTATTCCATCACAAAATCCTGTAAAGACCAATATGCCTTTATAAGAATACACCGCACTTTAAATGGAAACAAAGACCCTCTTTATTTATTTGAATGTTGTTTATCTATGTTCAAAAAAGGGCGTGCTCATGAAGAACTTCACTGCAAAACTTTTATTTTCCAGCAAATAAAAAAGGAAGCTAGAGTTATTGTAACTATTTGTTAGTTTGTCTCCCTCTAATTTTGTTGCTGCCATTGTTTAGTTCTATTTTCTCCTTTTAAATTTTGAAACTATTGTTTTCTTCTCGGGATCTCATTTTCGAGTTCTCTTTTAACATTTTCTTTTTTTTATTTAATATTTTGTAATAAATGACATATGATATCTATATAAGTTGTTTACAGATTTCATTTTGAACTTATTCTCTTTAATAATTTATATTTTTAGTAACCGTGCACAAATGAGATATGGGGTTTGTTGTTCTCTACCATTTTTTTTTAATTGTGCGTGTACAAATGAGAAATGAGTTTTTTAAGTATTTCACCTAAAGAAGATAACTATTTTCTTTTATGCAAATAGAGCTTTATAAAAAATTCAATTTAACTAATCAAAACGGTTTTCTGAACTTTTGGAGGGGTTGTGGTTACGGAAGGCTTTGAATTTGTTGGACTTGGAGCATGTTTTCCAGTCGGAATCCAAGTTTTTTATTCCTGGTCTTCGAGGGATTGTGCGTTGTCGATGGAAGTATGATTCTAATTTGGTTCGTATTCCTACTATCATTCGACTTCGCAGAGTTCGGTTTTGTCATTTCTAATAATTTCTTTTTTTAATTCCGACTAAAACCATTTTTAGATGGTCTAGCCGAAAAGTTACAAAAGAGAGGATTACCATCCCATGAGTCTGCAACATTAAAGAAGCCGTACATAAGGCGTTCCTAGTTTGTCAAGACGAAGTAAACTTCTAATCTCTGTTGGTAACATAGCCGAGTCCTCAAATGTTTGATTCTCAGAATATGCACAAGCTAAGTTGGCTAATGCATCCCCAACAAAATTTATCTCACGATATATATGAGTTTCTAATAAATTTTGATTTGACTAATCAAAACAATTGACAATAAGATATCTCGATCTTCTCTTATCTCTTTCTTGATTATGATTTTCCTTGGAATTTCATTAATTGTTTTTTGCATTTTTCTTTTGTTTTTGTCTTTTATTTAGTAGATATGTGTATGTGCATGTGCATATTCATACGAATATATAGAGATTTTCATCTGTATACAAATTATTTGAATATATATATATATATATATATATATATATATATATATGTTTTTGTTTTACATTGGAATCATTTTGATGAAGAGATAGATTCCAATTAAGTTTAGCTAAAAACCTTTGTGGGAATCAGAAAATTGTGTTAATGCAAACCTATAGTCTTTTTTCCTTATGTACTTTTTTTTTTTTTTTTACCATATTTGCTAATCAACGTAACTCTAAAAGGGGAATCAAGGTAAAAAAAATTAACATTTAGCTTTCCTATCAAAAATAATTTATTTTTGTTTGTTCTCATTAATACTTTTAAAAACTCTTGAATTAAGTTTTTTGTAATAATGTGTAAGCTTGAAAGATCCGTATTAGTTTTATACTTTAGTCGGAGATACCTAATTGGAGTTCGAGGTGATACATATTCTTTTTGTTTCTTTTGGAAATGTCACATGTTGTGGTGGGGGGTTTGGCATACACCCTTAAAAATTTATTAATTAAGAAAAAAAATACAAGGAGAGGGATGAAGTCAAAACCACCTAACAGGTGCAAACAAATCCATTTCAAAAGAGGGTACCGGAAAACAAACAATAGAAAATACAAGTTTCTAGTATCCGTAAAAAAAAGCATAAATGAATAAATAGTTCAAAAATATCATATTAGACACCCGCAATATTCATCTGGCCATGCGAACATATGGAACTCACATTGTATCTTGGAGAAAAAGTACATTTACCAAAGATGGCCAATCCGGTTGTTGTTGCAAACATAACACTAAAAATTTCTAATGGGAAACTGGGAAACAAATTAAACTCAATGAATACATTTTTTACCTTCACTAACATCAAGCTTTGATATGACTTCATAGTATGTAGTAATCAAGTAGTCAAAGTGTCGCGATAAAAGATTCCAACTGTTCCATAATAAAACCTTCTTTCTTTAGTTGGATACCATAATTAATGTTGTTATATTGAGATAACTGTAGGGAGATTGACTTGATATCCAATTAATTCAAACTGAATACATAAAAATCATTGAAAAGAAAAAAAGATGAAGAAGAAAAAAGAAACTTGAAAAATAAATATTCGTCATATATTCATATCAAACTATGCCAGTAAACGTATCTATAAAAACTAAAGATAAACATTAATCGTCAAACTAAATCATGGCATTTCTCTAGTAAAATATTTGCTTCAATGAAAAACGAATTTTGGAAAGGGTAAATCCAAACAATGTTTGCGTGCCAATGTTAATTTTCTCTCCTTCATCGTACAAAAACTTTATTCTTCGAAACCAAAAGATAAAATCTACTATAAGCAAATTCTTCTAGGTCACACTTCAATTATTAGTTTCAAAATGCACATTCATATCAACCCAATTTTGCACCTTCATAACATAGACTAAATAGGACTTTACCTAATAAGTTTAAATAAGAAAGAAATATGTCTGTAAAACACTTATTTTGTTTTTAGTGGAATTGAAAAATATATAAAATAAAACAATATTACCAATTAACGACACCATATCCAAGAATAGATTCATAGATCAGTATCTAAATCATATGCCTAATATCTCACGTAACCTATGTTGCAAAGGAGGAATTTTCTCCTCTTCACCATACATAAACTCTATCATTTCCCCACCCGAAAACAAAAGTGCTCAACCAGCACCACATACACCTCTTCATGACAAAAACAGGGTTGTAATGTCGACAACATTAAATGCGAATAAATTTGCGCTCGGGTGTCTAATTAAAGCGATGCAATTAACCATTTTAGTTATTTAATTTAGACTAAGGCTTTATTTTGAAAGTTAAGATCTGTCGGAAATTTCTTTACCTTTTAATCTTAACATAACTCCTTATCCAAGAGCCATAATACGTTTTTTATCATAAGGTCATTTTTTCCTCTTACATGTAATTTCATTATTCAGTGATTGACTTTCAAAACTTTGGAAGTTGATAGATTATTTTAAAAATAGAAAATACACCCCCTATAATATTTAATTTTTCAACTCAATAAAAAAGGTATATTAAGAAAATAATATATATAATGTAAACATACTATTAGTAAACTACATATATGTATATAAGTAATTATATATGTGATTATACTAACTACGTATAGTTCTCATGTAGTACTCTACATGATATACTGTATATACTGCACTACTATACTCTATAATAGTTACGATATACTATATACTATATGCAAATACTTTATACTATATAGTATTCTACGATATATATATATATATATATATATATATATATATATATTATACATATAATACATATACTATATATTATATAGTGGAATATACCTAAACCTTATATACTATATAGGTATTAGTAAACTACACATATGTATATAAGTAATTATATATGTGATTATACTAACTACGTATAGTACTCTATATGATATACTGTATATACTACACTACTATACTCTATAATAGTTACGATATACTATATACTATATTATACTATATACAAATACTTTATACTATATAGTATTCTACGATATATATAATATGCAATACATTATATTATCATTATTACTACTGTATATACTATAACAACTATATATTTAGTATTTTACACTACACACACACACACACACACACACACACACATATATATATATATATATATATATATATATATATACTATATATTATATAGTGGAATATACCTAAACCTTATATACTATATAGGTAATGTGGTAATATATACTAAATACTATCTACTAATAGAGGACCCATTATGCATGTCACTTTAAGCATACATAAAGTCGGCCTTGGTAGAATCGGTAGAAATGTACATTTTTATGATCTGATTCAACGATTCTACCTCGTTTCTACCAGATTATGATTTTACTCCCGATTCAACACATTTTTCTTTTGTAGAATCGTGCGATTCCCGTGCTAACTCGCGATTTTAACCACACTAATTTTAAAGGCTTATGGTTTTAATTTTAATTTAGTTCAGGGAGTTAGGGTTTCTAAATTGAATGAAATATTTATATTAATTACTTTTTTAACTTAACAATGGGTTCTTGCCGTGACTTTTTGAATGAGTCATCGCATATAGTAACTACAACTAGTACACCGTTGCAAATAGTATACTATATGCGATCATCAATATACAAAATCCATTACATGTAGTAACTATTTGCAACAGATCTTGGATCGTTGCAAATAGGTAACTCTTTATAGCGGTTAGCGTTCAAAAAACCGTCAGTATATAGAGACTATTTGTGATAGGTACATGACCCGTTCAAATAGTCCAATATTTACTATGGGCATTATCAAAAACCCGTCGCAATTGGTTTTTAGCGAAAGCCACCTGTTATGGTGGCATGGCCCCCTATTCGTTTATTGATAATGTGCATGAATAGTCAAAGAGTACATGGAGGGGAACTTTACCAAAACCTCCGTTTTGGTGGAAACAAATGCACTCTGAAAAAATCTTGAGAAACATACCCCCCCCCACCCACACACACACAAAATAAAATTTAAAAATTTACTACATCGCCTCCCAACATAAATTTCTTAGTCCGTCATTAACTAGAAATGTTGTTGGTGGCATCTAGAGTTTCTTTTAAAAAAAATTATTTTATTTTTAAAAAAAGTAAAGTTTTTGCAAAAACAAAATTAGGTGTAACCAAGATGAAGATTCTTCACCAGTTTTTGAATTGAAAACATTTATGCATACAATTTAATATTCTGCTACTAAAATACCCTTCTATAATTAATTAACCATCTAATTTACGTTCTCTTCATTTTATTAATGAAGAAAATATTCATATAACATAAAAGGTTAGATATTAAATTAAGACCTCATAATCACATCAAACAAGTTTTTTACTTTTTTTGTTTGTTCCTCCCAAAGCCCGAAGGACTTTATTCCCTGTTAGGACAAAGATATAGAAATAACAGCAATATTTTGCTAAAGATCATATGTTTCTTATTTAATACATAAGAAAAAAATTTCAAACTATTCAGATCATAGAGAGTGAAACAAAACTTTTGTTTCCTTACATATCATACAAACTTTCCCAATAAATACCTATGCTATCCATAGTTGTTACACCCGTTAAAGTTTCACTCTCAATGTTGTATGTTATAGCAGCACAATTTTCTTTGTCTTCTGATGAATGCACAAATAAAACTTCCCCATCAAAAATATATTTTGGAGAAAATAATTTATCCTCGCAAATTGATCGTAAACCATTTAAATTAATTCTATAGAAATGTTCCCAAGAACCATTTTCCTTGAGCATCCAAACATCTAAAGCAGAATCTCTCATCATCGTTTTCACATCTACAATGCATAAATCCTTTTTCATTGTCATTAATTCAATGAAATGCTTGTATTTCATATGTGGCCAAGAAAAGGGCTTTGGTATAATCCTGAAATTCTCAGTTAGGCTCTCGAATGAGACGATCAAATCATCATTAGTCAGCCTATAAGCCGAGGCGTATGCGCGAACCAACCAATAAACCATTCCAATTAGGGAAATGTTAATGGAATAGACGCGCTGATGGCATTCTTCTTTCGACGCTTTCCTAGATGAAGAATTGACCTTAAGACGATCACTCAATGTAAAGATCTCGCATTGCATGCCATCGGTTGTAGATCCATCACCATAACGGCGTAAGAACAAGTGTACAACTTTGTATTTATTCGTTGACGGAGAACAAACAAATCAAAATTTTGAATAAACTAAGTAAGAAGTTGATGTTTTTGGTAATATTTGAACTTGTCTTGTACTGGGATTCAATAAGTAAATAGCATTATCATTTGTTATAAAGCAAATTAGGTCACAAATAATAGGGCAAATATATTTAGGTATCACATTTGGAGTCATTGAAGTTGTAAAACAGCTTATAAAGTTTTCACCGTACCTTTTAGTAACCAATTGAAATACGAAGACAAAAATTTTATTTGTGCAAAACGCAGCAAGAGTTTTCTTCTTCATTGAATTTTCACGATGAAGCTTGCAAAAGTCAGGATCAGAAATCAAATCCCCCCATGTGTTTGAAACACCCTTGAATCTTTCAAGGGACCTAACCGAAGTCTTGTAAGAAGATCAATTACATGATCATGAGGAAATTTAATAAAAGAATACCCATCCCTTACCCACTCCTTTATTTTTTTTAATCTAACTACTACCTGCTTTCTAGAATCGTTTTTCCCTTGTAAGTTTTACCTTATATAGTCATCAAACTTTTGGTTTTTTATGAGTCAAGTGAACAATAAAAGTGTATTTGGACAAAATTTTCATCCAAAATTACATAAAAACAAATTCATGTGGAACCAGTCACTTCTCACTAATAACTTCTTTTTTGAAATTCATTTCAAATAAAAAAATTATCCATTAATTCCACCATTGATTTGTAGTTCATAGTACTACGGTTCACCATTAAGTTATGCTTCATAATAATAATGTTGTAATTTGGGTGCAACTTGAAGTGAAAAATATTTTACCTTTTTCATTTCTAATGATAGGGTATGTATTTTTTTATAACATTTTAGGGGAAGGGGTATGTATTTGAGCTTCTAGGAATAAACAATTGTAGGAATGAGAAAAAATATATTCAAAGAACATGCAAAATATGATATTGTATTGGACTAGACATGCAAAACAATTGTGTGATATGCTATTGGATGCAACTAAACCTTATATACTATATATTTAATGTGATAATATATACTGAATACTATCTACTAATATTTAAAGTGATTTTAAAATTTATTGAGCCCCTCGAAATGAGATGCCCTATTATGCATGTCACTTTAGGATACGATTCAACGTTTCTACCCCGTTTATACCAGGTTGTGATTCTACTCCCGATTCAACACGTTTTTCTTCCGTAAAATCGTAGAATTGTGCGTTTCTACGAGTTAACTCGCGATTTGAATAACACTGATTTTGAGGGCTTATGGTTTTAATTTGAATTTACTTCAAGGACGTAGAGTTTCTAAATTGAATGAAATAAATATTTTAATTACTTTTTTAATTTAAAAAAAGGGTTCTTGCTGCGACGCTCTGAATGAGCCGTCGCATATAGTGACTGTGGCTAGTAGACCGTTGCAAATAGTAGACTATATGGGTAGATTAGAAGACCGGCAGGCCGGTTTCCCCATGAGGGGGAATATAAGTGCCTCACATAAGAGAGAGAACCCAAGAAAATGAAATTAAAGCATGTCCCTTGTGTGAGGAGGGTATCGAACCCACGACCTCACGGTCGTGGGCAGGCTATAGCCCCACTGGGTTATGGACCTTGTGATTTTTTTTTTATTCGGCAAGGGGAGGGAGGAAGGGGGTGTCGAACCTGGGACCTCACAGTCCCAAGCAGAGAGCTCCCCCACTGGGACTGCCAATCTCTTGGCATTAAATTGAGACCTCATAATCACATCAAACTTATTTTTTGGTTTTTTTTTTGTTTCTCTAAAGCCCCAAAGCCCGAAGGACCTTATTCCATGTTAGGACAAAGATATTGAAATAACAGGAATATTTTGCTAAAGATCATATGTTTCTTATTTATTACATTAGAAAATTCTCTCAAACTATTCAGATAATAAAAAGTAAACAAAATTTTGTTTCCCTACATATCATACAAACTTTCACAGTGAATACCTATGTTATCCATAGCTGTTACACCCCTGAAAGTTCCACTCTCTATGTTGTATGTTTTTGCAGCACAATTTTCTTCATCTTCAGATGAATGCACAAACAAAAATAACTTCCCCTTACAAATTGACCGAAATCCATTTAAATTAATGTTATAGAATTGTTCCCAATAACCATTTTCCTTGAGCATCGAAACATCCAAAGGAGAATCTCTCATAATATTTTTCACATCTACAATGCATAAATCTCCTTTAATTGTCATTAATTCAACGAAATGCTTGTAATTCCTATGTGGCCAAGAAAAGGGTTTTCGTATAATCTTGAAATTCTCCGTTAGGCTATCAAATAAGACGATCAAATCATCATTAGTTAGCCTACAAGTCGGGGCATGCGCGCGAATCAACCAATAAACCATTGCATTTAGGAAAATGTTGCTGGAATAGACGCGCAGAGGACATTCTTTTTTCGAGACTGTCCGAAAAGAATAAATGACCTTAAGATGATCACTGAATGTAAAGATCTCGCATTCCATGCCATCGATTATAGATCCATCACCATAACGGCGTAGGAACAAGTGTACCACTTTGTATTCATTTGTTTGTGGAGAACGGACAAATCCAAATTTTGAATACACTAAGGAAGAAGTTGATGTTTTAGGTAATATTTGAACTTGACTTTTACTAGGATTCAATAAGAAATAACATTATCATTTGTTATAAAGAAAATTATGTCACAACTAATAGGGCATACATTTTAGGTATCACATTTGGACTCGTGGTAGCTGTAAAATTGCTTATAAAGTTTTCGAAGTACCTTTGAGTATCCAATTCAAATACGAACACAAATTTTTTTTTTTGGCAAAACATAGCAAGAGTTTTCTTCTTCATTGAATTTGCGCGATGAAGTTTGCAAAAATCAGGGTCATAAATCAAATCACCCCATTTGTTTTAAACACCCTTGAATCTTTCAAGGGACTAAACAGGAAGTCTTGCAAGAAGATCATGAGGACAGTATGGAAACTTTTTATTCCCATAAATTTGTTGTTCTTTGAAACTCTATTTTGTTGGTTTGAGGATACTAAGAAAGAGGTTCTTCTTATATAGTGTTTGTCTTATTGTTGATTTTGGTAATCATTAAATGATTTCTTGACTGTGGAATGGATACTATATTTTTTTTTATTATTCCTTTTTTGAAAAGATGGGTACTAGAATTTGGATCCCCGTTGGCAGCTTTTGATGGAAATTAATATCCTATCTGTAAACTTTTTCCAATTGATTGAGAATTTCGATAATTAAAGAAAATATTAAATTTCATGAAAATCATTGTATTGTAATTTTTTCTTGAAATACATCCTTTTTTAGAATTGTTTTTATGTAGAAGATATACACAATGCTTTTTCTTACCACCTTTTTTTGTCTTTTCTTAGATACGTTAGAACATTGTGGTTTTTAATCAAATTGACATCATGAATGTACCAAAATGAAAAATTAAGTATCTCCTCTCAAAAGATAAAAATATAAAAAGAATGTAATAAACACACCGCGAAGTGGTTAATGAGAATAAGGGAGTGAATAGTCTTTAATGAGAAATTTAATAAATGAATACCCATCCCTTATCCCCACCTCTTTGTTTTTTTGTTTTTTTAAATTCAACTACTATCTCCTTTCTAGAATCTTTTTTCCCTTGTAAGTTTAACCTTTTATAAGCATTAAATTTTTTTGTGTTTTAATAATCCAGTGAACAATAAAAGTGTTTTTGGACAAGATTTTAATCCAAAATTCAATAATTAAAAAAATCAGGTGGAACCAGTAACTTCTCACTAATAACTTATTTTCTGAAATTCATCTCAAATAAAAAATTGCCTCTCGTCCCTTAAAAAGTTTTTTAATTTTTTTTGTTCCGCCCCTAAACGCATAAAAATTCTGTGTCCGCTCTTGTTTGGGATGGTTTTAGGAAAAAATATTCAAAGAACACGCATGAGGATTACATAGACACTTACGACACTATATGGTTGGATGAGAGAGCATATATTTGTTAGTTATGAACACGGCTTCAATCTTGTGTACTAGTACAGGGAACTATGGAAACAGATGCAAAATATGAAATTGTATTGGATTAGGCATGCAAAACAATTGTGTGATATGCTATTGGAAGTGGGAGATTCTGTTGGAGAAACTTTTGGTTTGTTAGAAAATAACAATTGTTAAAATTAAGAATAACCACTGTAAGCTACAACTATAGCGGTTGTTATTAAAATTTACAAACAAAAGGAATCTCAGAATAACAGTTGTTAGATATGGAAAAATAACACATGTTTAACCACGTAAAATAACAGTTGTTAGATATTAGTAAAACCGTTGTTACAAAATAACCACCAAAATAAAGCTAACATATTAACAACTATAAGATTAACAACATAACAACTGTTAGATAAATAAACAACAGTAGTTAATTATTAAAATAACCACTGTTGAGTAGAGAATTCCAAACCAGTTTCAGATATAAATCCTGGACGAGACAGCAGTGTAACCACTTCCCTTTAAGTTCAATATGCCCCACCTTTTGATAGCTTCAGGCCTCTTGAACACTGAACTCCCAAGGTACAACACCCAAAATCACTATTTCTTTGAAGCAGAAGAAACAGTCCCTTCGAATCTATGTATAACAGTTGAACTCTTTTGGACAGAATGTTTTAAAAATATGCAGTAAGAATGCAGGATATGCAGGGGGAAGAGAGAATTTCGATTATCTTTTATCTGCAAAGCAAATGTGCCTTTTATAGGTTGAAAAAGAATGTAAACAGTTTTATAATTAACTCTCTGAATGCAAACAGTCTGAGATAAATTCTCTGAATGCAAACAGGTAGAGATAAAATTCTCTGAATGTAGACTGTTGCAGGAGTAGAACTGCAATAAATCTGTATTAGCTAACATATCAACAACTATAAGATGAACAACATAAGAACTGTTATATAAATAAACAACAGTAGTTAATTAATAAAATAACCACTGTTGGGTAGAGAATTCCACGCCAGTTTCAGATATAATTCCTGGACGAGACAACTGTGTAACCACTTCCCATTAAGTTCAATATGCCCCGCCTTTTGATAGCTTCAAGCCTCTTGAACACTGCACTCCCAAGGTACAACGCCCAATCTCACTATATCTTTGAAGTAGAAGAAACAGTCCCTTCGAATCTATGTATAATAGTAGAACTCTTTTGAACAAAATGTTTTAAAAATATGCAGTAAGAATGTAGGATATGCAAGGGGAAGAGAGAATTTTGAGTGTCTTTGATACGGGACAGCCCTACTCCAACGACCCACTAAAGAACCTTCAAGGACAAATCACAAGATCAAGGGCAAAGATGACAATGGACAAAGTCGCATCATTGATCCGAAGTATCAAAACTAAAGAGGGAGCTAATCTTCATCTAGAGGAAGACATTCAAATCAACCTCTTAAGTTTTACAAGTGTTCAAAACGGCCCAACCAAGCAAAGTGGCTAAAAAGGGCATTTTAGTCTTTTTGCACCTTAAAGTCTATTCTAGCCTATTCTAGACTTTAATTATATTCAACAATGTTATTTATCTTATTATTAGGCGTGTATAGCCTATTTGTTATAATAAAGGACATGTTGTCCAAGAATTGGTTAGTTTGTTATTAAAGAGTCTTCATACTTCAAGGACTCTTCATTTGTTCGTTATTCTAGCCGCCTAGAATGCAAGATAATAGGACATGTTGTCTATTATCTTGTTTAAGTGTTTTACTTGATAGCAAGTTGTTTTCCAAGAGTCCTAATTCTTCAAGGACTCTTCCTTTTTGGTTGTAACCGAAATCTCAACCTATTTATGGGAGATTTTGGCCATCTATATACTTACGTTAGATATATTGATATTTTGGTAAGGTTATTCCTTAGCTTCTCGTGTCTGAACTTCTATGTAGAACTTCATTCATTCTTTGAGTTACTGTATCAACAAGTTTAGTTTCTCTTGTTGTGGTGTTTCAGCCTCCATTGTTAATTAGCCATCCTTAGTGTTGCGTTGATTAAATTCCATTAGAAACTAGTTCGAGAATTGAAGAAAGACCGGGCTCAACTTAAAGTTGAACCTCACGGTTCTTCATCAGGTGGAATCAGAGCAAAAGGTTCTTCTCCAATTCCCGGTGTACCCTACGCACAATTTTTTTTTCTTGTTTGCAGAAATTGACAAAAAAAAATCAGAAAAAGCCGCGGCATTTATTTAACAATTGGGCAGCCTATTACAAAAGAAAAAGCCTCTTGGCCAAGTATAGAATACAGAACTATAAAGCCAAAAGCAAACTTCTTGCCAACGAAAGCGATAGAGCCTCGTCCAAGAATTGGCAAACGTTCCTCCTTGCTGTTTTGAGCCGAGATACATCCCATACATCAAGTGTTGAAAGCGATAGAGCCTCACTACTTGACACATTCGGTCAAGATCAAGGGAAAATTCAAGAAAACCAGAAATTACTGTTCACGGGGGTACTGTTCATCCGAATCAAGAAACATCAAGAAAATCAAGAAGATCAAGATCATCAAGAACCGGTTTCCTTTCTCGATTGGGATTTCGTTTATTCATCTTTTTCTTTGTAAAGCTTTTCGTTTAGGTCAAAGATAGGATTTCTTTTCTTAATTTTTTCAGCTTTGTGTCAACGTAACAAGTTAGGAACCCATTCTTTAAATCTAGAGTTTGAAGTTCTATACGAGCGGTGTTGGAATAAAGAGTGAATCTTTCTTTGCTATCTAACGTTTTTGAGTGTTTTCTTGATATTATAAAGTCTTTCCAGGGATCTCCATCAAAGAAAGACGAAGTCTTTAATCCGGATTCAATAGTGACACATAAAGAATTTGCGGAATTAAAGCAACAAATGGAGGATATCTTGGCACAATTAGCGCTTCAAAATCAGCAACGTCTTCCTCAAGACAATGCCGAGAACAATCTTCAAAGGGTTGAGAACATGGAACCGCCAAGGGCACCCCAATTTCCGAGAGGAAATATGGCAAATCCGGCAATTCAAGCAAATCGGATTATCAACAATCCAGTATATCAGCCGAGAAGAGGGGATTATATTCAGCAAGTTGACAACAATCTTGGTTCAATCAAGACCAAGATTCCCCCTTTTGAAGGTACAAATGATCCCGAGTTATTTTTAGATTGGATTCGTAAAATTAACCATGTTTTTTATGTTCAATAACTATTCGGAAGAAAAGAAAGTGAAGCTGGCAGCCATGGAGTTTTATGGATATGCATCCATTTGGTGGGACAAAGAAACCGAAACAAGGGCAAAAGTGGAACAACCGGAAATTTTCACTTGGGTTGAGATGAAAGCGGTTATGAAGCGACATTTTGTTCCTTTAAATTACTTAAGGGAACTTTACAACCGTCTACAAAGATTAAAGCAAGGTGATAGATCCGTCGATGAATACTACAAAGCCATGGAAATTGCAATGATTAGAGCCGATATTAGTGAAGGAGATGAAGCAACAATGGCGAGATTCTTGGCTGGTCTTAATGACAAAATCCGGACAAAGGTAGAATGTGCTAATCTTGATAATATTACTGTAAGAGGAATAACCGGGTCGAATCACATTGTGCAGCGGAAATAAAGTGACCCGCCTCTACCAGGATCTATCACGAGTAAGAACCTAAGACTACGAGATAGTGTTATACCTTTATTCGGTGCTAGGATAGCTGAAACGGTTTCAGTGGTATGTTGTCACGAACGGAACGCCACCAACGCAGGGCTCCGTCTCTCCCAGTATCCACTCGATCTTCCGGGGATGGTCTTCTACTGCTTGGTGCTAGCCAACGCCTTGTAGAAGCCTTGAAGACACTTTTCAAGATGGAGTATGTATGTATGACCTTTTAGAAGAACCAGATACAGTTTTTCTTACTTCTTTTCTATTAGAAGCCCAACCCGATTAAGGGCCCAATCCAATCCCGGCCCGGCCCGGCCCAATCGAATTGGCGCACCTTAGATTAAATGTACTTCAACAAGCCCAATCCAGTTGATATATGAGTGCGACCCAAGAGGTATCTATGATGTTGGTCGTGACATCATATATCACAGGTAATGAGAGGTATCTAGCAACGCATCATTGCCCCCAATTCATAAATATCTGGTGATTTATCATAATCACAACATTTGACATTTGTAGTTAAATCCTTTTGTCCTTGATATCTAGATTGAACACAAGTCATGGAAAAGTCATACTTGTATTGTCCAATCTTTTAGTTTCTTGATTCGCGAGTAGACTAATCAAATGACAACAATATCTCATACTGATTCATTTGTTCTTGTCCATGAATTAGTCGGACTCCATTAAGGGGCCCAAGATATCGCTCCTGCTATATAGGAGGGACAAATCCTTTCTGCATCCCACTCATCCTGAACAAGATTCGTGATATACCCAATAAATGCCTTTATTGCTCACCCCGTTACGGATAGCGTTTAACATTATCAAAGCATAACACTAGCCATGCAAGAACTCTTGTGAGACCTCAAGTCGAAGGATCTCATATACAACCCTAGTCAAAAAATTTGAGAAACACCGTTGACTATTATATAACAACCCATGGTGTGTTTCTCATGTCGGGTCTGTCCAGTATAATGATTCTCTAATCATATATACCTATGTGACGATCCGATATCTTATATCAATCACAGCACATACTAGTCTTACGCATTATTATTGTCCTCAAAGATTCCATAATAATGTTCGACTAGGGACGTTTCAGTATTCATAACATTTATGAACACCAAGGACATATTATTTATTTATGTTGTTAAGAACGCAGAAACATAATGAAATAATACTGGAATTTATGCCTTTTATTCATCAAAATGAAAATTACATAAATACGATACAATAATCTCCCACTTGCACAAAAAGACCCCCCAAAATCAACTACTGATTGGTCTTTAAGGGTATACTAATGACTGTCTCTAAAGATCAGTCCTCCAGATATCGGATACCCATGGAGCTAGTGTGACGATCATACTGCTGCTGCGATAGTGGCTTCGTCAGTGGATCGGCAACATTGTCTGCCGAATCTAGTCTACATATATGCACATCACCTCTCTATAATCTCGCGGATTAGGTGAAAACGCCGTAGTACATGTTTGGACCTCTGGTGAGATCTAGGTTCCCTAGATTGTGAAATAGCCCCATTGTTGTCACAATAGAGGTCTATCGGGTTCCCAATACTAGGAACCACATCGAGGTCGGAAATAAATTTCCTGATCCAAACTGCCTCCTTAGCTGCTATGTACTCGGCCTCTGCGTAGAATCTGCGATGGTTGATTGCTTTGAACTGCGCCAACTCACAGCACCTCCATTCAAGTTAAACACATATCCCGATTGCGATCAGAAATCATCTCTGTCGGTTTGGAAACTAGCATCGGTGTAACCACTTACAACGAGCTCATCCGCCCTCCATAAATCAAGAATGTATCCTTAGTCCTTCGCAAGTACTTGAGGATATTCTTGACTCGAGATCCAGTGGACGTTCACCGTAATTAGACCGGTATCCGCTCGTAAGGCTTAAGGCAAACGAGACATCTCAGGGCGAGTACATACCATGGCGTACATGATGGATCCTATGGCGTAAGCATAAGGGATCTCTTTCATACGTTCTAATTCATCGAGCGTTTTAGAACACTCGTTTGTTCGACGTGCAATGTACTCATGTGCCACGAGACAAAGGCCCTTCTTAGACTCTTGCATGCTAAACCGCTTTAGCACCTTGTCTATATATGTACTCGACTTAGGCCAATGAGTCTCCCGGATCTATCTATATAGATCTTGACTCCCGTAATATAGCCGGCATCGCCTAAGTCTTTCATAGAGAAACACGTACTCAACCAAGCCTTGACGGGACTTTTACGGTTGGTATGTCGCTTTCCAATGAGTAGTATGTCATCTACTTAAAAAACCAGAATACGATTGAGCTCCCATTAACCTTCTTGTAAACACAAGGCTCATCCTCATTTCTAATGAAGCCAAACTCACTGGACGGCATCATTAAAACGGATGTTCCAGACTTTCGAGAAGCCTCGCTTGAGTCCATAAATGGATCTCTCAAGCTTACATACTTTTCCAAAGATTCTCCCGGAGTGACAAAACCATCAGCCGTGTCATATACAAATCCTCTTCAAGTTTTCCATTAAGGAAAGCGGGTTTGACATCCATTTGCCGATTTCATAGTCATAGTAAGTCGCAATAGCAAGCAAAATCCGAATGGACTTGAACATAACTACAGGGGAAAAGGTCTCGCCATAGTCAATACCATGAATTTGTTTGAAACTTTTGCGACCCAGTCGCCCTTGTATGTTTGTACATTCCCTTCCATGCTCGGTTTTAATCTTAAAAACCCATTTGTACCCTATGGGAGTTACCCCTTCAGTGGATCAACCAAGATCCAGACTTGGTTTGTATACATGGAGTCCATTTCGGATCTCATGGCCTCAAGCCATTTCTTAGAATCGGGCTATTAATTGCTCGCTTTGTAGGTTGAAGGTTCATCGTCATCCACAAACATAACATCACCATGTTCTGTTATGAAAAATCCAAATTTTTTCCCGGAGATGGACGACGAACTCTACTAGACCTACGCAATTCTTATGTTTCTTGAATCAGGCCCTGGGCCGCACAATCGCTTTGTGGCACTCGCCGCACAACAACTTGTGGAGTCTGTTCAATTTCCATCTCATCATTAGTGCTAGTTTGAGAGTCTCGAACCTAGTTTGAGAGTACTGGAACTTCAGTAAGTTCTACGCTACTCCCACTCGTGTTTCTAGAAACAAATTCTTTTTCTAGAAAGACTCATGTGCGAGTAACAAACACTTTGTTCTCGTTAGGGATATAAAAGTAGTATCCTTTAGTTTCCTTAGGATAACCTACAAATATGCACTTTTCAGATTTTGGAGCCAGCTTATCAGAAGCTGAGCGTTTTACAAAAGCTTCAAAGCCCCAAATCTTGAGGAAAGACAAACTTGGACGCTTCCCAGTCCATAACTCGTATGGCGTCTTTGCAACTGATTTAGATGGAACGCGGTTAAGTGTTAAAGCTGCTGTCTCTAGTGCGTGTCCCCAAAAGGAATTGGGCGGTGCTCGTGTGACTCATCATAGAACGAACCATATCTAATAAGGTTCTGCTCCTCCTTTCGTATACACCATTCCATTGTGGAGTAGGCTGGAGGAGAAAGTTGTGAAACGATTCCACAAGCTTTTAGATAATCACAGAATTCTTGACTCAAGTATTCTCCTCCTCGATCAGATCGAGAACCTTAATACTCTTGCCAAGTTGGTTTTCTACTTCTGGTTTAAACTCTTTAAACTTAGCAAATGCTTCGGATTTGTGTTTCATCAAGAACACATATCCATACCTACTGAAGTCATCAGTAAAGGTAATGAAGTAGAGGTAACCACCCCTTGCATGTATATTAAAAGGGCCACATACATCACTATGTATTAGTCCTAATAAAGTATCGGCTCTCTCACCTAGCTTAGTGAAAGGTGATGCTGTCATCTTACCCAACAAACAAGATTCACATCGATCATAAGACTCGAAGTCAAATGATTCCCATAGCCTATCTTTATGGAGTTTGGATATGCGGTCTTCGTTTATGTGGCCTAAGCGACAATGCCAGAGGTATGTCGGATTAGAATCATTAGTCTTAATCCTTTTGGTATTTATATTAAAAATTGGCATATCAAGATCTAAAACATATAGACCATTAATCAAAGAGGCGCTTGTATAAAACATATTATCTAGAAATAACGACAATCGTTGGTTTTTGATTGAAATCTCAAAACCTTTCTTGTCCAAACAAGAAACTGAAATAATATTCTTAATTAAACTAGGTACATAGAAACAGTTTTCTAAACCCAAAACAAGCCCTGAAGGCAAAGTAAAAGTACAAGTCCCTACAGCTAAGGCTGCAACATGTGCTCCGTTGCCAACTCGTAGTTCCACTTCACCCTTTGCCAACTCTCTACTCCTTTGCAGTCCCTACACATTAGTACAAATGTGAGAACCACATCCGGTATCAAATACCCAAGAAGTAGTTGTATTTAAATTGATATCAATCATATTAATATCTACAACATAAATACCTGAGCCCGTAGCAACATTTTCTTTCTCCTTTTCCAGCCTTTTCCCTGCAAGATAGCTTTTGCAGTTCCTTTTCCATTGACCCTTCTCACCATAATGATGATAGATAGAGTCTTTGGATACACCACCCTTAGGTTTCAGTGCATTGTTGAAAGTGGTTTGCTTGCCCTTGGGCTTACCTTTCGGTTTGCCTTTGGGTTTCACAAAACCTTTGCTTTTGCCCTTTTGCACCATCAGTATGGTGTTGGGCTTGGACTTGCCTATTTCCTTCTCGGCAGTCCTCAGCATATTCAACAACTCAGGCAATGGCTTGTCAATTTCATTCATGTGATAATTCAGAATGAACTGACTGTATGATTCAGGCAACGATTGCAAGATCAAATCAGTCGACAGCTCTAGCCCCAAAGGAAATCCCAGTTTTTCAAGGTTCTGAACATAACCTATCATCTTAAGAACGTGAGTTCCTACTGGCATTCCTTCAGACATTTTGCACTAAAAAAGAGATTTCGATACATCGAATCTCTCCTGGCGTGCTTGCCCCTGATATAGTTGCTTCAGGTGAGCCAGCATCTCATAAGCCCCCATGTCCTCATGTTGCTTCTGAAGCTCAGATTTCATGGTGATAAGGATGAGGCTAGACACATCTAAAGCATCATTAACATGCTTATGATAAGCACTTCTATCAGCGGCCGAAGCGCGAGCCTCTGGTGTAGCAGGAATAGGCTGTTCCAGGACATACAGCTTTCTTTCATGCTTGAGAACGATTCTCAAGTTCCTGAACCAGTCGAGGAAGTTAACTCCCTCTAATTTGTCCTTCTCAAGGACAGAACGCAGTGATAGTGTTTTGTTTGAATTTGCCATTTGTCTACAACAAAATACATATGCAAAGTAAGTATCGATAAAATAAATCATTATTAGGTATTTTATCTTTTTAATGATTTCTCCCACTATTTTCTTCGAGTGAATAACCCTCATTATCAACTCGGAAAGTTCGTTAACTTTCTAGCGGGCCAAGATCCATATTTCACCTCGTTCTGGGTCCGCTTTGGCTGATCGCCCAAAACTTGGTTATTTAGGTAGGCAACATTTCCCAATTACATCAAATTATGTAATTCTTGGTTAGTTGAGTGAATAACATTTATTCAAGCGTATCATTATACACTTTTCTCAACTCTTTTGCCTCTAGATCCTCAATACATTTATTGAGATAATCCAGTTAACTAGGACCCTAAGTTTTAGTCGGCGGATATCACAATTATCCTTCGCGCCTCACCCGGATAGACACGTATGTATAGCTTTGGCATGTCCCATACTAATGTCGATCTAGGCCTTGACGAGGGCCAAACTAAGGAAGGCACTAATTAATATTTAATTGAGGGGTTTTGTTTTTAACAATCTCACCAGAAAAGCATAAATAAAACAGTTTATGCTTATATGCATATGCATCCAATACATAAAAGTAAAATGCAATAGTAATCGAAATATCCTATTCGGTTTTTCCAAGCCAATGGAAAAACCGTGAAGTCAATCTAAGGTGTGAAAAGAAAAGCATTCTATTCTACACCGTCTTGACCTTTCAGGTGGTTGCCTCCAAATCATCACAGCTGTACCTTCTCCTAATCTAGAATTACAAAATTCTAAGGAAACCTCGAGTTACAATCGAGGGGATTTGTTGAGAAGAAAATTACAACTTTTGAATAATAAAATAGGCACGATACGCAGATCGTATTATAAAATTAAACCAACAGGGTAAAGGCGATTACTATGCATCATGCTCAATTAACATAACAAATTATCAAAAATAATGAGCAACCCAGCAAACAGAACATTTCATTTTCTGGTCAGTTCGGTTGACCGGCCACCAAGCTCGGTCGACCAAACAAAGTTTTGAGAGTACTCGGTTGACCAAACAGGCACTTCGGTCGACCGAAGGCCAACTCGGTTGATCCGAACCAAATTTCAGTAGCTTTTGTCTTACCTCGGTCGACCGGAACTGAATCCCGGTCGACCGAAGGGCTAGAAACTGAGAGTTTTTCCAGCTTTTGAATGACTTCAAAGCTGGAAAATCTCGATTCTCATACATTCAAAATGATGAAAAATATGTCATACATCATATAGAACATTTCTAGCAATCCTAAGGCATGCAAAGCATAGATTCATAATCCATATTCTAATACTATAGCACATTAAGAATGTGCTAATCTTGATAATATTACTGTAAGAGGAATAACCGGGTCGAATCACATTGTGCAGCGGAAATAAAGTGACCCGCCTCTACCAGGATCTATCACGAGTAAGAACCTAAGACTACGAGATAGTGTTATACCTTTATTCGGTGCTAGGATAGCTGAAACGGTTTCAGCGGTATGTTGTCACGAACGGAACGCCACCAACGCAGGCTCCGTCTCTCCCAGTATCCACTCGATCTTCCGGGGATGGTCTTCTACTGCTTGGTGCTAGCCAACGCCTTGTAGAAGCCTTGAAGACACTCTTCAAGATGGAGTATGTATGTATGACCTTTTAGAAGAACCAGATACAGTTTTTCTTACTTCTTTTCTATTAGAAGCCCAACCCGATTAAGGGCCCAATCCAATCCAATCCCGGCCCGGCCCGGCCCAATCGAATTGGCGCACCTTAGATTAAATGTACTCCAACAGTTACGTCTATGTTATATTATGCAGAGCAGATCGAAAGACAGTAAAAGGAAAAGAGTTTAAATGCAAAACCGGCAAATTTCCAACCTTGGAGCAATCCGAACACAACTCAGAATTTTCCTACTGTTTTGCCGAGCCAAAGCAAGGGCAAAGAGGTATTTTATGAGGGAAAAACAGTCACGGGACAATTTGGGGCAGCAAGGTCTCAAAATCCATCAAATACGGCCAATACCAAGGTAATTTCGACTCCATTTGTGGCCTGAGAATGTTTTAAATGTAAGGGCAAAGGACACATTTCTAGGGACTGCCCTAACAAGAGTTCAATGATCATGTTGGACGATGGATCGTGGGTAAGTGATGAGGAAACCAAGGCAACAAATTTGGAGGAGGA
This sequence comes from Vinca minor, assembly GCA_026122235.1. Taxonomy (NCBI): domain Eukaryota; kingdom Viridiplantae; phylum Streptophyta; class Magnoliopsida; order Gentianales; family Apocynaceae; genus Vinca; species Vinca minor. Next base: position 1,780,684 of record JAOCZM010000191.1, read on the forward strand.
AACCGACCAAATTCCAGAAGGTTCTTGTGATAATCAACTTTTGGTTACGATGAAGCTCCTTCATTCTCAACCTTTGGATGATCTTCATCAACATCGAAGCAATGTTTTCCAAATCAAGTGCAACGTTAAAGGCAAGTCTGTTTTGGTAATTATTGATAACGGAAGTTGTACTAACGTTTGCTCTTATGATATGGTTTCCGCACTTGATTTACCATGTAAGGCACGTCCTATGCCTTATAAATTATCGTGGTTGAATAATAATGGTGAAATCAAAGTGGATAAACAAGTTGAGATAGAGTTCGAGATTGGGAGATATAAGGATTCGGTTTTGTGTGATATGGTCCCGATGACCGCAAGTCACATGATTTTGGGAAGGCCATGGCAATATGATCGTAGTGCAAATCACATGGGAAGAGAAAATACCTATCGGCTTCAAAAGGATGATTTAAAGTTTCTACTAACTCATTTATCTTTAAATGCAGCATGTGAGGTACATAAACAAATGGCCATCAATAGAGAGAATAGAGAAAAGCAAAGCAAAGAGAGTGAGGGGAAAAATACGAGTGATCAACACCTTGAGGTAAAAACCGAGAGGAAAAATGAGGTAAAAGCCGTGAGCTTAGTGAGACAAAAGGCAATCTCACACAAAGAGAGAAAAGAGTGTTTATTTATCAACCCGGGAAAGGTAGATAGGGCAATACGAGCAAAACAACCACTTGTTTTGTTAGTATTCAGAGAAACCGAAAGGTCTCTTCATTCTAATACTTTTTCTTTTGATCTAACATCTTCTTTTCTTCCTAGTCTTGCTTTTGATCTTTTAAAGGAATTCCAAGACGTATTTCCCAAGGAGATTTCGAGAGGGCTGCCTCCTATTCGTGGAATCGAGCATCAAATCGACTTCATTCCGGGAGCAAGTTTACCAAACCGGACTGCCTACCGAGCCAATCCGGATGAAACCCGATAAATACAAAGGCAAGTCGTTTACTTCTCGAAAAGGAGTAGGTAAGAAAATCTTTAAGTCCTTGTGCTAGTCCAGTTATTTTAGTACCTAAAAAAGAAGGGACTTATAGATTATGTACGGATTGTCGCGATATTAATAAGATAACTATTAAATATAGACATCCGATTCCTCGATTAGATGATATGCTAGATGAGTTAAGTTGTGCTTTAATATTTTCTAAAATTGATTTAACTCAAGGCTATCACCAAATTAGAATGAAAGAAGGTGATGAATGGAAAACCGCTTTTAAGACTAAATATGGATTACATGAATGGATTGTTATGCCGTTTGGTCTTACTAACGCCCCTAGTACTTTCATGATATTAATGAACTACATCTTTCGGCATTGTTTTGGCAAATTTGTCGTAGTTTATTTTGATGATATTCTTGTTTATAGTAAAAACTTAGAAGAGCATCAAGAACATCTTAAAACTGTTTTTACTATTCTAATAGAGCAAACTTTATATGCTAAACTTGAGAAGTGTATTTTTTGCACAAATTCAGTTAACTTTCTTGGATATATAGTTAGTTCTCAAGGTATTTGTGTTGATCCGGTCAAAATTCAAGCCATTCAAGAGTGGCCGAGACCAACAAGTGTGACACACGTTCGATCATTTTATGGGTTAGCAAGCTTTTATAGGCGTTTTATTCGTGATTTTACCACGATTGCTGCCCCATTAAATGAAGTTATGAAGAAAGACGTCTCATTCTTTTGGGACAAGCCGCAAGAAGAATGCTTCGAGAAGATGAAACAATTACTTACTTGTTCTCCCGTTTTATCTATACCTAACTTTGATCTAATGTTTGAAGTTGAATGTGATGCTTCAGGTTTAGGTATAGGGGCTGTTTTGCAACAACAAGGTAAGCCTTTAGCTTATTTTAGCGAGAAATTAAGCAACGCTTCGCTTAATTATCCTACTTATGATAAGGAGTTATATTCCATTGTCCGAGCTTTGGAAACTTGGCAACACTACTTGATCGCAAGAGAATTTGTCATTCACACCGATCATGAGTCAATCAAGTATCTAAAAGCCCAAAGTAAGTTGAATAAAAGACATGCAAGGTGGGTTTCTTTTTTCGATACTTTTCCATACATCATCAAATACAAGAAAGGTAAAGAAAACATCGTTGCCGATGCTCTATCTCGAAGATATACCTTGCTTTCCTTAATGCATGCTAAATTACTTGGTTTTGATCATATCAAAGCATTATATAAGGATGATTTAGAATTTTCTGATTTGTATGCCAAATGTGAGCTCTCGGCTCAAAATAATTTTTTCAGATTTGAAGATTTCCTGTTTAAAAGCAATAGATTGTGTATTCCATCATGTTCTATTAGGGAATTAATTGTTAGGGAAGCACATTGTGGCGGCTTAATGGGTCATTTTGGTGTTGTTAAAACTCTTGATATTTTACAAGAACACTTTTTTTGGCCTAAAATGATAAAGGATGTTAGAAAAATATGTGAACTTTGCATTAAATGTAAACAAGCTAAAAGTACAAGCAAAGCTCATGGATTATACATGCCTTTACCTATTCCCTCTTCACCTTGGATTGACTTATCCATGGACTTTATCTTAGGCTTACCGAGGTCTCAAAGAGGTAATGATAGTATCATGGTTGTCGTAGATCGTTTTTCTAAAATGTCGCATTTTATTCCTTGTAGGAAAACAAACGATGCAAGTCATGTTGCGGATTTATTCCTAAAAGAAGTGGTGCGGCTTCATGGGATTTCGAGAACCATAGTAAGTGATAGGGACGTAAAGTTCTTGAGTTACTTTTGGAAGACATTATGGAGTAAGTTGGGGACTAAGTTGCTATTTTCAACATCTAGCCATCCCTAAACCGATGGCCAAACTGAGGTAACAAATAGAACTTTAGGGGTTTTACTCAGAGCTTTAATTTCAAAGAACTTAAAAAGGTGGGAAGAATGTTTACCTATTTCTGAATTTGCTTATAATAGAACTTTACATTCTACTACGAATAATTCTCCATTTGAAGTTGTTTATGGCTTTGAACCCCTTAACCCCGTTGCATCTAATCTCTTTACCTGTTGATGAGTATTATAATGTAGAAGGCGATTCTAGGGCAGAATATATACAACAACTTCATCAACATGTAGCCGAGAGTATAAAGAAGAAAAATGAACAAACTTCAAAACATGTCAACAAGGGACGAAAACAACTTTGTTTTGAAGTTAGAGATTGGGTTTGGTTACATCTTAGGAAAGATAGATTTCCCAAAGAAAAACAGAGTAAATTAAATCCAAGAGGATATGGACCATTCAAAGTTATTTCAAAGATCAATGATAATGCATACAAGATAGATCTCAAAGGTAAGTATGGCGTTCATTCTACTTTTAATGTTTCTGACTTGTCTCCTTTTGATTTTGATGCAGACTACTGGCTGATCATGAAGATGATTCAGGGACGAATCATGATTTTCATGGGGGAGGGGATGATACAGGACAGCCCTACTCCAACGACCCACTAAAGAACCTTCAAGGACCAATCACAAGATCAAGGGCAAAGATGACAATGGACAAAGTCGCATCATTGATCCGAAGTATCAAAACTAAAGAGGAAGCTAATCTTCATCTAGAGGAAGACATTCAAATCAACCTCTTAAGTTTTACAAGTGTTCAAAACGGCTCAACCAAGCAAAGTGGCTAAAAAGGGGATTTTAGTCTTTTTGCACCTTAAAGTCTATTCTAGCCTATTCTAGACTATTCTAGACTTTAATTATATTCAGCAATGTTATTTATCTTATTATTAGGCGTGTATAGCCTATTTGTTTTAAAAAAAGGACATGTTGTCCAAGAGTTGGTTAGTTTGTTTTTTAAGAGTCCTCATACTTCAAGGACTCTTCATTTGTTTGTTATTCTAGCCCCCTAGAGTGCAAGATAATAGGACATGTTGTCTATTATCTTGTTTAAGTGTTTTACTTGATAGCAAGTTGTTTTCCAAGAGTCCTAATTCTTCAAGGACTCTTCCTTTTTGGTTGTAACCGAAATCTCAACCTATTTAAGGGAGATTTCGGCCATCTTTATACTTACGTTAGATATATTGATATTTTGGTAAGGTTATTCCTTAGCTTCTCGTGTCTGAACTTCTATGTAGAACTTCATTCATTCTTTGAGTTACTGTATCAACAAGTTTAGTTTCTCTTGTTGTGGTGTTTCAGCCTCCATTGTTAATTAGCCATCCTTAGTGTTGCGTTGATTAAATTCCCTTAGAAACTAGTTCGAGAATTGAAGAAAGATCGGGCTCAACTTAAAGCCGAACATCACGGTTCTTCATCAGTCTTTATCTGCAAGACAAATGTGCCTTTTTTAGGCAGAAAAAGAATGTAAACATTCTTAGAATTAATTCTCTGAATGCAAACAATCTGAGATAAATTCTCTGAAGGCAAACAGGTAGAGATAAAATTCTCTGAATGTTGACTGTTGTAGGAGTGGAACAGTCCTGCAATAAATCTTTATTGTCTCAACAGTTTGGAAGACCAAAAAACATACCAGTAGCAAAAAATTGTGTTAATGTAAACCTATAGTCTTTTTTCCTTATGTACTTTTTTTACCATATTTGCTAATCAACGTAACTATAAAAAGGGGAATCAAGGTAAAAAATTTAACTTTTATCTTTCCTTTCAAAAAATATTTTTTTTTGTTTGTTCTCATTAATACTTTGAAAAACTCTTGAATTTAGTTTTTTGTAATAATGTGTAGGTTTGACAGATCCATATTAGTTTTATACTTTAGTCGGATATACCTAATTGGAGTTCGAGGTGATACATATTCTTTTTGTTTCTTTAGGAAAAGTCACATGTTGTGGTGGGGGGTTTGGTATAGACCCTTAAAAATTTATTAATTTAGTAAAAAATACAAGGAGGGAGACGAAGTCAAAACCTCCTAACAGGTGCAAACAAATCCATTTCAAAAAAGGGACCGAAATACAAAAAAAAAATTGGAAAATACAAGTTTCTAGTATATCTAGAAAAAGCATAAATGAATAAATAGTACAAAAAAATATCATATGAGACCCGCATATTCATCAAGTCATGCAAACATATGAAACTCACATTGTATCTTGGAAAAAACTTACATTTACCAAAGATGGTCAATCCGATGGTTGTTGCAAACTTACCACTCCGAATATGTAATGGCAAATTGAGCAACAAATTAAACTCAATGAATACTTTTTTTTACCTTCATTAACATCAAGTTTTGATATGATTTCATTGTGTGTAGTAATCAAGGAATCAAAGTGTCGCAATAAAAGATTCCAATTGTTCCATAAAAAGAACCTTCTTTCTTTAGTTGGATACCGTAATTAATGTTGTTCTATTGAGATAACTGTATGGAGCTTGACTTGATAGCCAATTAATTCAAACTAAATACATAAAAATCATGAATCTTAAATGAAAAAGAAAAAAGGATGAAGAAAAAGAAAGAAACTTAAAAAATAAATATTTGTCATATATTCATATCAAACTATACTAGTAAACGTATCTATAAAAACTAAAGATAAACATTAATCATCAAACCATGAAGCAAGATAACAAATGGAATTTTCCTACTAAAATATTTGATGCAATGAAAACGAATGTTGGAAGGGTTAAATCCAAACAATTTTTGCGTGCCAATGTTAATTTTCTCTCCTTCATCGTTCAAAAACTTAATTCTTCGAAACCAAAAGACAAAAGCTATGACAAGAATATTATTCTAGGCACACCTCAATTATTAATTTCAAAACACACATTCATATCAACTCGATTCTGCACCTTCAAAGTTCTAAACCTGCATCACATACACATCTTCATGACAAAAACAGGGTTGTATTGTCAAAAACTTTAAATGGGAATAAATTTGCGCTCGGGTGTCTAATTGAGTTGATGCAAGTAACCATTTTAGTTATTTATTTTAGACTAAGGCTTTATTTTGAAATTTAAGATCTGTCGGAATTTGTTTGACCTTTTAATCTTAACATATCTCCTTATCCACGAGCCATAATACGTTTTTTTTATCATAAGGTCATTTTTTCCTCATAAATCTAATTTCATTATTCAGTGATTGACTTTCAAAACTTTGGGAGTTGATAGATAATTTTAAAAATAGAAAATTGACCCCCTATAATATTCAATTTTTCAATTCAATAAAAAAAAGTATATTAAGAAAATAATATATATAGTTATATAATGTAAATATACTATTAGTAAACTACATATTTGTATATAAGTAATTATATATGTGATTATACTCACTACTTACAGTACTCATGTAGTACTCTATAGGATATACTATATATACTACACTATTATACTCTATAAATGATACAATATACTATATAATATACTATACTCTATACAAATACTTTATAATATATAGTATTCAACGATATATATATTATATAGTGGAATATACCAAAACCATATATACTGTATATGTAATTTGGTACTATATATTAACAACACTGATTTTGAGGGCTTATGGTTTTAATTTTAATTTAGTTTAGGGACTTAAGGTTTCTAAATTGAATGAAATATAATATTAATTACTTTTTTAATTTAACAAAGGGTTCTGTGTCGCGACTTTTTTAATGAGTTGTAGCATATAATTACTACGGCTAGTAGACCGTTGCAAAATAGTAGACTATATGTGATAACCAATATACAAAATCCAGTGCATATAGTGACTATTTGCAATAGAGCTCGGACTGTTCCAAATAGATAACTCTTTACTGCGGTTACTGTGCAAAAAGGTCGTATACAGAGACTATTTGCAATAGTTACACAGCTGTTCAAATAGTTCAATATTGACTATGGGCGTTATCAAAAAGTCGTCGCAAAATTTTTTTTAGCGAAAGCCACCTATTATAGGGGCGGGGTGGGGGTGGGGGGTTCACATGGATCCCTATCAATTTATTGATAATGGGCATGAATAGGAAAAGAGTACATGGAGGGGGACTTGATCAAAACCTCCACTTTGGTTGAAACATATCCACTTCGTACACTAAGTATAAAATGAAAATATTGAAATATGTGAAAGTCATCACAAATAATTTACTATTTACGACCACATAGAGACGTTGCAAAAAATGCCAATTTGCAACGCTAAATATACTATCCTCGCCAATACATTTTATTCATGGTTCAATGGTCGTTGCAAACAGTGAGGCTATTGGTAACATGTTGATGCAAATAGGTTGTTAGGGTGACAATTTTGGGGCCGTCGCCAAAAATCCGTGACAAATGCTGTTTTTTTAGTGAGAATGTACCATATTAGTCATGAATCAAACGACGGATATTCAAAACGAATCATCTTGTAAATGAAAAATGTTCTCCCTTTTGTTGTTATTATTTTATTTGTCATTTTTTAGGAAAACTTGCTCAATTATTAAGATCAGGAGTGTACCATCGCAGAAAGATTACCTTATTGGTGTTAGATTAGGTGAATATCCAAATATGAAAAGAAAACGTATAATTTAATGCTCTCTAATTGATGTTAAATTTAAAGAATATAAGGATCCATTTAATTTCATAATATAGAATTCAGAGAAAATTTCACTCCCTCCCATGTTACCCCAAACTCTAATTGTTATTCTTCTAATTTGTTTATGTTGGGATACCATATCCTACATCAAGCTAGAATAAGTGACGGGTCGAAGTGACTACTCCCTAATATTTTCTAAATCCTCATATTTTCTATAGAAAAAAGTATTTTTCTGAAAAAATCTTGAGAAAAATACCCCTGCCACACCAAAAGAATAAAATTTTAAAAATTTACTACATCATCTCCCAACATAAAATTTCTTAGTCCGTCATTAACTAGAATTGTTTTTGGTGGCATATAGAGTTTCTTTTCAAAGATTTTTTTTTCTTAAAAAAAAGTAAAGTTTTTGCAAAAACAAAATTAGGTGTAAGCAAGATGAAGATTCTTCACTAGTTTTCGAATTAACCACGCAATTTACGTTCTCTTCATTTTATTGATGAATCAAATATTCTCTTAACATAAAAGGCTAGATATTAAATTGAGGCCTCATAATTACATCAAACTAGTGTTTTGCTTCTTTGTTTTGTTCCTCTAAAGCCGAAAGCCCGAAGGACCTTATTCCATGTTAGGAAAAAGATATAGAAATAACATGAGTATTTTGCTAAAGATCATATTTCTTATTTAATACATAAGAAAATTCTTTCAAACTATTCAGATCAAACAGAGTGAAACAAATTTTTGTTTCCTTACATATCGTACAAACTTTCCCAGTAAATACCTATGCTATCCACAGCTTTTACACCCCTGAAAGTTTCCCTCTATATGTTGTATGTTGTTGCAGCACAATTTTCTTTATCTTTTCATGAATGCACGAAGAAAACTTCTCCATCAAAAATATATTTTGGAGAAAATAATTTCTCCTCGCAAATTGATCGAAAACCATTTAAATTAATGCTATAGAATTGTTCCCAAGAACCAGTTTCCTTGAGCATCCACACATCCAAAGCAGAATCTCTCATCATCTTTTTCACATCTACAATGCATAAATCCTCTTACATTGTCATTAATTCGACGAAATGCTTGTAATTACTATGTGGCCAAGAAGAGGGTTTCGGTATAATCTTGAAATTCTCAGTTAGGCTATCAAATGAGACGATCAAATCATCTTTAGTCAGCCTATAAGCCGGGGCATATACGCGAACCAACCAATAAACTGTTCCATTTAAGGAAATGTTGCTGGAATAGACGCGCTAAGGACATTCTTCCTTTGAGGCTTTCCAAGAAGAAGACTTAACCTTGAGACGATCACTGAATGTAAAGATCTCGCATTTCATGCTATTGGTTATAGATCTATCACCATAACGGCGTAAGAACAAGTGTACCACTTTGTATTCATTTGTTGATGGAGAATAGACAAATCCAAATTTCGAATAAACTAAGGAAGAAGTTGATGTTTTTGGTAATATTTGAACTTGTCTTGTACTGGGATTCAATGAGCAAATAGCATCATAATTTGTTGTAAAGCAAATTAAGTCACAACTAATAGGGCAGACATATTTAGGTATGACAATTGGACTCGTTGTAGCTGTAAAATTGCTTATAAAGTTTTCGACGTACCTTTTACTATCCAATTGAAATACGAACAAAGAATTTTTATTTTTGCAAAACACAACAAGAGTTTTCTTCTTCATTGAATTTTCGCGCTGAAGCTTGCAAAAATCAAGATCAGAAATCAAATCCCCCCATGTGTTTGAAACACCCTTGAATCTTTCAAGGGACTTAACGGGAAGTCTTGCAAGAAGATCAATTACAAGATCATGAGGAAAGTGTGGAAACTTTTGCTTCCCATAAATTGGCTTCCATAATTTTGTTGTTCTTTGAAACTCCATTTGTTGGTTTGAGGATACTAAGAAAGAAGTTCTTTTTATATCGTGTTTGTCTAATGATTTATTTTGGTAATCATTAAATGCTTTCTTTACTTTGGAATGGGTACTTGAATTTTTATTTTTATTCTCTTTTTAAAAGATGGGTAATAGAATTTGGATTACCGTTGGAGACTTTTGATGGAAATTAATATCATATCTGGCAACTTTTTTCAATTGATTGAGTCTTTTTATTATTAAAGAAAATATTGTAATGTTTTTATGAAGGCTAAATAGTGTATTACGTCCCTAAACTATTTTCAGTTGGTGACTAACGTCCTAAATCTTTATTTCTATATTTTTCCATCCCCAACAATTTACGTTTTGTATGCATCGTCCATCTATTAAAAAAATAGTTAGTCAACTGTGAATTCAAAATTTTGACCGGGTAAAAAAAAAGAGTTATAGGGACATATTTGGTATATCACCAAAAATGCCACTTAACCAATTTTTACCCAACCCACCCCCACCACTTCCTTCTTCCTCCCCTCTTCCCCCACCACCGCCATTGTCTGCAACCTCCACTTACCACTAGCCCCACCCCACCCCACCACCCCCTTTCACAAGTCCCCCGCAGCCCACCAAGCCCGAAGACCACGAAGCTCGTGGGTTCAATACCCCAGAGGAAATAAAGAATCAGAACATGCAAATCATTATAAGCAGAAATTAATAAGAAGAAGAAAATAAAAAAGAGGCTATTAAATTTCACATCTTTATGTCTTGAATAAATGGTTTTTAGAGTGTATTAAAGAAAGAATTTTTAGGAGTTTTGGGTTTTCTTGATTGTTTTTGCGATTTTAAGTATTGGGTTTTCTTTTAAGTACGTTTAATTTGTTGGGTTTATCTTAATTTGAAGTGGGATAATTGGGTTCTTACAAATTGAGGCGGTGGGGAGAGTAGGTTACAGTTGGGGTGGGGTGAAGGTATGTGGGTCTTATGAAATGGAGGAATATTTACTGATTGTTTTGAGATTTTTGAGAATGGTGTTGTTGTTCTTGGATTTGGTGTTTTTCACAAGGTCGTTAAAATCACGATTCTATGTATACTTGGAGGAGGGGTGGAAAATCGTAAACTCGTGAATCATAAAATAAATCGTAAAATCGTATCGAGAAATTAATAATTTTTTTATATATAACAATAATTAACATATAAATCATATCATATGATCAAAAAATATGGAAAAAAAATCATTAAATATAGTTTCACAATTTTTTTCAAAAGACAATAACACAACAAAGTTCATAATAAAGAACTTACAAATCTTTCAAAATATAAAAATGCAACTACACAATTCTTAACTTATAAGTCTTTCAAAAGATCAAAATAAAATAAATTACGTAATAAGTTTATGATATAATAGAACAAGTCATTCAATTTTCCTAAGAAATGTGAATACATTAGCCCACACCAAATTGTGAGAAAATATCTATTTCATATATCCTGTGAAAACATATTTTCCCAACTCCTCACCACCCCCACTATTTTTTTCCATCCTCATGCTAAAATGCGTTGGCACTACAACAGAGGAATAATATATACTAACTAGAATCACTCTCTTCTCCCTCCCTAAGTCCTCCACCACTATTCCCTCTTTCCTCTCCATCGTTAAGTTTAATTTAACCATTTCCACTCTGCCTTTTGGCAAAACATTAACCTGAGATGCGCCTCAGGAAGCTCAACAATACGATTAAACAACGGAGGAATCACCACCATAGATGGGTGTTTGGAGCAGCATACTAATATCGATTTGAAGGAAACCCAAGAGGGGGGGTGAATTGGGTTTTAATAATTCTTGCAAACTATTTCCAATTTAAATAAAGATAGTGCAAGTATAACAAAAGCTAAAGCAAAACCCAAAGCAAATCACAAGACAAGAGATTTAGAGTGGTTCGATTCACTAAGAATCTACATCCACTACCTTGAGTCGCACCCAAGGATTTCACCAACTTCACTAAGAAGAATGTGCCCACACAAAGTAGGACTTTACACTAGTGGCTAACTCACAAAGAGTTTTACAAACAACCACTATAAACAATTGCCCACACTAAGTAGGACTTATACAACAATAACCCTATCACTAAGAAAGGGAATTAAGAAAGTTTAAGTACAAGGTTGTTCACTCTTCTAAGTGAAAGATTAATACCTTTGAAGTACAAACAATTTAGCTCTTGAACATATGAAGTCCACTCTTTGTCTTGCTTTTGAAAGAATACTCTTGAATGCTTTAGATCATAAGGATGAAGAGTATTTTGCTTTGAAAGTATTTAGACTTGATAAGATATCAATGTTTTATGTTTGTCAAAGTCTTCTAATGTTTCTCTAGCTTTGGAGTATATATACATTTCAAAATAGGCTGAAAAACGAGTCTCGCAACTGGCCAAATAACTGGCTAGTAAAAGACAGAGTTCGGTTGACCGTTCGCAGACTTTCGGATGACCGAACTAAGCTTCGGTTGAACCGAACCAAGGTCGGTTGACCGAACCGAGCCTATTAGGTCGACCGAACTACAACAAAGTCGACCGAACCTTCTCGACCAAATCTCTCAAGATCTCTTCTGGGTTGATCCGAACTTGAGCTCTGTTGACCGAACTTCCAAAGTGATTTTTCACACGCTTTTGAAATCTTTTGAAGTCTTTTTAAAGTCTAAAAAGGTTTTCCTAAAAGGTAACAAGTAAGAACACTTGGAAAACTTTTCTAAAAGACTTATCTATGAAATCAAAGGCTTTTTGGATAAGAACACATTTGAAACTTTTGCCTTTTGAAAACGTGTTTATGAAATCATGTATGCAAGACTAGAGTGAGAAGCTTATGTTCATAAGAGCTTTGGTTAGAGCTTTAAAGATTACGACTAATGACGACAAAGCTAAACTAACCAAACTAAGTCTTCAATCTTCAATCTTCAATCTTCATAGATGAGCCTTGAATAGTATGACTTTGAATCTTGAACATGGCTTGATTGAAGTACTTAGAGCTTCCTACAAGATTTCCAATATTCTATCACAAAGATTAAGATCATTAGACACAACATCAAATGTTTGTCCAATATCAAAAACAGAGTTCGCTCGCCTCTAGGGCTTACAATCTCCCCTTTTTGATTATGACAAACTTTGATGTAATAAGATAGAATATGGACAATGTAAGTACATGGAAGCATGGCAAAAGGATCTAAGAACAAATAAGTACAAAGACTAAAGCTTAGAAGATACCAATTGTATACGATACCAATTGTAAAGACAAATATATGCAAAGACATAAGCACTAGCATTATAAGTTCTTTTGCCATATAAACTAGGGACTCATAGAAGAGCCCTATTTCCCAACCATCCTCCTTGCCTCCTTCCTTCCATCAAAAACAAGTTTTGAGACAAATGATATATGCAAACATATAAAAGCTCCCCCTCAAAACATGCCGGGTGAAAAGATACAAAATAGATAGAAACATGTTAAGAAAACTTCCTACATATCTTTTCCCTTTTTCTACATTCAAGCTAGAAGCATGTAAAGATAACTCCCTAAATTTCTCCCCCTTTGGCATAATCAAAAAGATTTCAAACACCAAAGAAAATAAGACAGTTAAGAACATGGGAACATGCTAGTAAACACAAACTTTGAATTCATCCAACAACAAGAGTATGTAATATCCATAAAATTCTAGCACATCAACTACCGGCGGCTATTAAGTCCGCTTTGGTGGTGGAAAAGGGATACTCATGCTTGTTGTGAAGCTAAGACAAAAGGAGATAAGGAATAAAACTTAAAAGAACAATCTCCCCTTTTATCAAACATACCATGTTAGCTATTTGAGATGGAAACAAGTTGAATACCAATTGTAATAGTCATAAACACATTGATACCAATTGTGAAATACATTTGAAAAATATAGCTAACAAGAGTTGGAAGCAATACCATAAATACATAAGTAAAGCATATGTATTGCAACCAAAAGATTTAGAGGAAGTATAAGATGACACTTCAAGTACATCCCTCTAATAAGTTAATGGTTAGCTAAATGAGTATTACAACTCTAGAAGCTAGACTAACCAAAAACTCTAATGAGATCACAAAGGATATGAATACCAAATGTAAAGAATATGATCTCATGTTTATTTAAGGAGAACACATGTTAGAATATGAACTTGTATAACATGTGTGACTCCCAAAATAACTCACACATATTGGCTAAATGATATGAAGGATGAAAAAAAAAAAAAAACCAAGCCAACAAGTGTTAAAATCTCTAAATGATGCAACATTTTAACATGATGATCAAGGATGATAAAGATCAAGCACATCATGTTAAACATATGTAAATGAGGATCAAGCACCAAAGAGATATGGTATGTGCATTCTTGAAGATATTGATACCAATTGTGATTGTGTTTGTACTTTAAGCAATTAAGATCTTATAAGTAGAACACAAGACACATTATCAAGATAAAAGAACCCATGCACATAAGAACAGAGAGTTTCAATAATCAAGTTTATGCTTTTAAATCATCATTCTTGTCAAGTTTGGAATGAACAATAAGCATATTGACAAGCAAAATATGATGTACATAAACCATAAGCAAAAATGCACAAACTCTCTTTGTCTTACAAAGACTAGAAGTATATCCTAAACTACTTGCACTAACAATCCACAAAGTGATCATGCAAGTTGAAAATTGAATGAACAAATACTTCTTAGCCATTTAACTAAACTCATCATATAGGGAAGTTATAGCTCATAAGAATCAAAAAACAACATAATGATCACTAATCACAGGATGAGTTAAGCCTTGTACCTCAACGCTCTTTGAGCTTGGACTTCTTACCATTTTGGTAGATCTTATTTATCAACAAGTCCATTGAGGCCTTTTGTGTGATCACTTTCATTGATCATCACAATTTTGTAATCCTTAGCATTTGACTCTTTTCTTGGAGTCTTAGCTCACTTGTGCCATTCCTTGTAGTTCATATCTTCTTCTTGAAGGATAGAACTCTTTGTTACCTACAAGGAATTCTTGATAACAAATTTGGTACCTTTTTAAAGGTCCTTCATGATTAGCTCAATATCATCAAGTAACACATATATGCTTAAGGATCATGGTTATCAAAAACCAAAACAACTAGATAGATTCTTAAATGAATATGACATAACAAAACAAGAATCAATCAAGTTGCATATGCTACATCTCATAGATACCTTAGCTCAATAGACATGAATAAACAAGAGCATGCTAAAGGTCATCTATATAATTAATGAATTCAAGCATGTGAGATGCAACATTTATATAAGAGCAAGCATGTATATATATCAAAAACACTTAACTCATTAATCAAAGTGTTATGAGAAGGTGATTTTGATACCTTTGCTTTCTTACCAAGTGATGAAGACATTGGATTGACACTTTGGCTCTTGTCATCACTTGATGCTTTGCTCTTTGTATCTAAGCAACTTGGTTCTCCAATTGATTAACATTTGAGCTTTGAGAATCCAAGTGTTAAGGAGTGCTTTTGAATTTCTTCCTTTGGCACATCTCCTTTAACTTCTCCCCAATGCCACTTCTTTTTGAATCAAGTCCATTGAAGCTTTGTGGCATTCATCTAACTTATTAGAACCTATAAGATCAAGGGAGGAGTAGCTTTTGGTACCCACTTTTGTTTGGGTCCATTGGGGTTAGTTAAAATACGTTTGACTCTCCAAACCGTTTTTACCCCTTTTTCAATCTTTCTCTTCACATAGCATCTAACACTTGTATGACCATGTTTACCACAATAAGTGCAACAAGTAGATGACATAGCAAATTTATGAATATGCTCATGATATTTATTTTGCTTATGTGAAGTGCTAGCATGCACAAATTGATTTCTAGGTGCCTTAGAAGAGCTAGCAATAGCAACATGATTAGCAATATAACCTAATCCATGTTTAACATGTGAAGCACATTGCATGCCAAGAATTTGATCAAGATTTTTCTTACCCTTAGTAAAGTTATCAACGAGAAGGGTAAGATCTTTAACTTTGTTCTCCAATTGATCAAACTCAACAAGCTTGTTTTCTAAAGATGATAATTTATTACAAGCTTCTAAGTATTGTAATGAAGATGTATTGCAAGTAGTAATAAGATCATCATTTTCACATTTCAAGCAATTAACATCATCACACAATTTCTTATTTTCATCAACCAACTTAGCTCTTTCATCAAGAAAAGATTCAATTTTAAGATTCATTTCTTTGTTTTTCCTTGCACATTTTTTCAATTGATCATACATATCAATTAAGAGCTCATTAGGATCATCCTCCTCATCATCATAAGAATTTGAAGTAGAAGGAGAAGGATGTACCTCATTACCAAATGCCATGAAGCACTAAGTTGGCGTTTTCATCATCACCGTCATCACTTGTAGAGCTTAATCCTTCATGAGTATCTTCAAGCGTTTTCCACATTGAGTGGGCGGATTTGCTCCCAAGGACACGGTTGTACTCCTCCGGACTTAAGGCACAACTAAGAATGTTCATAGCCTTAAAATTTCGAGTCATTTTCATGGACTCGTCTTCATTTAGCTCATTGTCCGTTTTTGGAGTTTGAACACCCTCCATTACTTTCATCGGTACAAATGGACCACTTTCAAATATATGCCATAACGAATAATCTATAGAGCATACATATATTTTGAATCGTTCTTTCCAATCATCAAAATGATTTTCATCAAGAAGTGGTGGTCTATCGATGGAAGATCCCTCTTGGTATGCTAAAGCGGAATAATCGGCCATTAATCTTTTCTTCAAGCTATTAAGCTAGAGATGAAGACGAGGCTCTGATACCAATTGAAGGAAACCCAAGAGGGGGGGTGAATTGGGTTTTAATAATTCTTGCAAACTATTTCCAATTTAAATAAAGATAGTGCAAGTATAACAAAAGCTAAAGCAAAACCCAAAGCAAATCACAAGACAAGAGATTTAGAGTGGTTCGATTCACTAAGAATCTACATCCACTACCTTGAGTCGCACCCAAGGATTTCACCAACTTCACTAAGAAGAATGTGCCCACACAAAGTAGGACTTTACACTAGTGGCTAACTCACAAAGAGTTTTACAAACAACCACTATAAACAATTGCCCACACTAAGTAGGACTTATACAACAATAACCCTATCACTAAGAAAGGGAATTAAGAAAGTTTAAGTACAAGGTTGTTCACTCTTCTAAGTGAAAGATTAATACCTTTGAAGTACAAACAATTTAGCTCTTGAACATATGAAGTCCACTCTTTGTCTTGCTTTTGAAAGAATACTCTTGAATGCTTTAGATCATAAGGATGAAGAGTATTTTGCTTTGAAAGTATTTAGACTTGATAAGATATCAATGTTTTATGTTTGTCAAAGTCTTCTAATGTTTCTCTAGCTTTGGAGTATATATACATTTCAAAATAGGCTGAAAAACGAGTCTGCAACGGTCAAATAACGGCTAGTAAAAGACAGAGTTCGGTTGACCGTTCGCAGACTTCGGATGACCGAACCAAGCTTCGGTTGAACCGAACCAAGGTCGGTTGACCGAACCAGGCCTATTAGGTCGATCGAACTACAACAAAGTCGACCCGAACCTTCTCGATCAAATCTCTCAGATATCTCTCGGTTGATCCGAACTTGAGCTCGGTTGACCGAACTTCCAAAGTGATTTTTCACACGTTTTGAAATCTTTTGAAGTCTTTTAAAGTCTAAAAAGGTTTTCCTAAAAGGTAACAAGTAAGAACACTTGGAAAACTTTTCTAAAAGACTTATCTATGAAATCAAAGGCTTTTTGGATAAGAACACATTTGAAACTTTTGCCTTTTGAAAACGTGTTTATGAAATCATGTATGCAAGACTAGAGTGAGAAGCTTATGTTCATAAGAGCTTTGGTTAGAGCTTTAAAGATTACGACTAATGACGACAAAGCTAAACTAACCAAACTAAGTCTTCAATCTTCAATCTTCAATCTTCATAGATGAGCCTTGAATAGTATGACTTTGAATCTTGAACATGGCTTGATTGAAGTACTTAGAGCTTCCTACAAGATTTCCAATATTCTATCACAAAGATTAAGATCATTAGACACAACATCAAATGTTTGTCCAATATCAAAAACAGAGTTCGTTCGCCCTTAGGG
The DNA here is from genome assembly GCA_026122235.1 of Vinca minor. NCBI lineage: Eukaryota > Viridiplantae > Streptophyta > Magnoliopsida > Gentianales > Apocynaceae > Vinca > Vinca minor. The sequence goes on from JAOCZM010000191.1 coordinate 1,798,224, forward strand.
CTTACACGATTCTCTTACTAACTAGCGACGTCCTCCTCCGCCATCAAAACCAGATCCAGACGACGAGAGATGCTTAACCCACCTAAGCGAATCTTCACAAGACCCATTGGAAAACTTACAAAATTGGACTAAAACCACCTTTTCAAATCCTTGTCAAGGCTTAAATTATTATCTCCAAGGTGCCTTTATATTTTTTTGTAGAAACGTTCGTTTCTACTTTTTTACGATCCGATTCAACGTTTCTACCCTATTTGTACCATATTGCGATTCTATTCCCAATTCAAGAGTAGTGGTGGGGCTGGGGACGAGGGGCGGAGGGGGGGCAGTCAGGGATGAAGAATGGGTGGGGGTGGGATAAAAAGGGGTAAAAGGGGTGTTTATGGGGTGGGGTGGGGTATTTTTTATGTAATGTACCATAAATACCCCTGAATTTTTTGGGTTGACTTAGTTTATTTTGTCCCTAGTTTAGTTGACCGTCACTTTTTAGACGGAAAGATGATGCATACAAAATGTAAATTATTTAGGGATGGTAAAATACAGAAATAAAGATTTAGGACGTTAGTCACCAAATGAAAATAGTTTAGGGACGTAATACACTATTTAGCCTTTTATGAAATACATCATTTTTAGAAAAAAAATTATGTACAAGATATACATAAGGCTCTCTCTCTCCCCCCACCCCCTCTATTTTCTTAGATACGTTTGAACATTGTAGTTTTTATTCAAATTGACATCACGTATGTACCAAAATTAGATAATAAGAAAGTATATCCTCTCTTCACAAAAGATAAAAAAAAAAATTAATAATGTCAAAAACACACCGTGAATTGGCTAATGAGAATAAGGGAGTGAATAATCTTTGTTGAGAAATTTAATAAAAGAATACCCATCCCTTTACCACCCTTTGAATTTTTTTTTAATCTAACTACTACCTCCTTTCTAGAATCGTTTTTCCCTTGTAAATTTTACCTTATATAGTCATCGAACTTTTGGTGTTTTAAGAGTCCAGTGAACAATAAAAGTGTATTTGGACAAGATTTTAATCCAAAACTCAATAAAATCAAATTCATGTGGAACGGGTCACTTCTCACTAATAACTTCTATTTTTCAAATTCATTTCAAATAAAAAATTTATCCATTAATTCCACCATTGATTTGTAGTTCAGAGTACTACGGTTCACCATTAAGTTATACTTCATAATAATAATGTGGTACTTTGGGTGCAACTTGAAGTGAAAAATATTTTACCTTTTTCATTTCTAATGATAGGGTATGTATTTGTTATTCAATTTTAGGGGCAGAGGTATGTATTTGAGCTTCTGGAAATAAAAAATTGTAGGAATGAGAAACAAATATTCAAAGAACATGCAAAATATGACATTGTATTGGACTAGCCATGCAAAACAATTGCGTGATATGCTATGTCCTTTTGGGGGACAAAGTGACAATTTAAAGGCCCAAGGAGAGGGTCTGCGGCTCGCTCGCGGTCTGGGGCACTTGATCCTATGTTTTTGGCAGACTCAATTCTTTGGGGGAGATGTCTATTTATGGTTCTTAGATGCACGTTTCAATCAATTAATGTTGATTTTTCTCGGTGGTGCGAATGTGGAACATGTTTATAACAAATAAGGTTACGGATCTTTTAGCGAACATGGCGTGTGACACACGAAGAAGGTCAATGTTCCACAGGTTCTCGGATCTTCCCCAGGAGGCACAAGGACTATGCAATCTTGATCGTGAACGCGTCCCATACCTCATAACCTGATCGTTAGATAGA